>CAJNDT010000654.1:0-80000 GCA_905221615.1 Symbiodinium sp. CCMP2592 | reverse complement strand
ACCGACATTGTGGCGACATGACCAATGGCTTCAAGACTTGGTGTGGCTCAGTCGACGTTGAAGTAGAAGTATTTGTGGGTTCAGACGAACTTGTCGTCGTGGTAGACCCATGTCTTCTTTGGTCTTGGTAGGTTTGAAATCTCCCACTGGGGCCAGTGTTGTCGTGCTTCGACAAACGGAACCCTTGTAAAAACGGTCAAAATAATGTGCCCAACCCCGCGTCTATCAATCTTAAGCACCCATGGACCGTGCCAAAGCCCCATGGTCATTCGTTATTCTGCATCAGTTTCCTCTGCAAAGCTCTTGCTGGAGGTTCGCGCGTTGTAGGAACTGTTGCTTCCATACCCATTGTAGGTCTTGCTGAGACGCTAGCTCGGCTCGAAGGAGCCCGGTTGTTCTCGAAGCAAACGATTCTTCCAGGTTCTTCCATGATGGCTTGAAAGATTATGCGACGCGATGAAAAGACATTGTGAGACAGGTGTCATACGTTTCGCAATGTGCTCGTCGGCTTTGTAATTGTAGTGGATGTATTTTCTCCAGGTTAGTCGATCGTGTCAATATTCCATCCAACTCTGCTACCTGGATCCGACGAAAAATCTCATCTGGAGCAGTAGATCCTGGCTGTACAGTCGGTGCGGTGGCAGGTGCAGGTTGCTGAGGTACGGTGCGATTGTCAGGTGCTGTAAATCTTGGCTGCCCGAGCATGCTGCCGAACTGCAGGACGTTGACCCACAGGTGTTTGTGCTGGTACTCCTGGTAGTAGGCTGCCCGGAGGCACTGGTGGAAACACCGGAGAAACGGGCGCACAGCTTCCAGGTGGAAGCTCAAGATAGGTGGTGGTGGTGGTATACTTCTCGGTCCTGCGTGTGGCAAGTTGTTCTAGGTGGTCTGGGTGATGGGGTCGTCGTAGTTGTTGACCCGACCAAAGCTAGTGCAAGTGTCGACGTACGGTTGCTGGAAACATTGACTGCCGGTCCTGGTTGGCCGGGTGAAACTGGGCGCGCAGCCCGAAATGAAATTGAACGTACGTGACATGCTAGCTGTGTTCTTGAGAGAGCCACAGCAAGACCGCGTGACAATGAGAACTTCAAGTGGTCTCACGAAACACTTGGTTTCAGAGCTTCACAAAGCACTTGGTTTCAGATCTGCAGAATAAACCTCACAAGTTGCGACGTGATTTTGTGAATCAGCCGATCATATTTCAGGCATGAGGCTGGAAAGCTTTTGGTTTTTTCCAAGATTACATCCGTCTAAGGCTGGAAATCTGTTGCTGCCTATTCTGGTGGCCAGCATATTTGGATTATTGTTATCATAGCTTAGCGCGGGAATGGTGTCTCTGCTTCCGAATTCCGCAAAGAACCAACCCGCTGTCAATATAAAGACGTACAAAGTACAAAGACTTCGGGTCGCTGAGAGCCAAACAGCTCAACTTGGTTAAGCTGATGGTTGCGTTCTGTTTGCCATGCAAGTTGTTGTTGCAAGACAGAGAATACCGCTCAACACAGGACTGATTTGATTACCTATACCTCGGAGCTGACGAAAATTCGTCCGGCTGCGTGGCAAACTCTTGCATCAAACGGTATCTGTGCAAGAGGCGGCAAGTCCTGTGCTCTCACATCCTTCACTTGCTGAGAGTGACGTGTTCGTGGCCCCATCCTGGCCAGGCAGTTTCCATATTGGTCTGCTTCTTCATGGAAACTGTCTTCACGCGCGGGTAGCCCTTTTCTAAATCTTTTCTGTCAAGAACTCCAGGGACTTCAAGAGACGATGCCATGGAACAGAACAGAAAGAGCCAGCTAGGTCATCATTGACCTAATTGAGCCCGGAGGATCTGTCCCAGATCGATGGCTTGTGAGGCTGCTGGAAGCAACCCTCGAATGGCACAAGACGAGTTGCGCTGTGGAAGCACAAAGCATCTTGGGAAGCTTGGCTTTGAAGTCAACTGCCCTGGGTGCTTGCTGAAATACCCAACCCACAATTCTGATAGTCTTGCTGATTTTCTGGCAATGTCTCAAACACTTCAAGATCTTGCCATGTGTTCAGAGCGGCTCTATAGTAAAGCTGGGGACAGTAAGTTTTCAGTGAACCATCAAATGATTCGCGGCGTGATGTTCGCAGTGAATAACAAACTGCTCATTCAGCTCGTTCCGGCTTGCTTGGATGTTTCTTCAGGAGAGTCGAAATTCTTTCTGCAGATGGAGGAAACTATAATGCTGTTCCTCATGTCACATTTGAGCTGCGGTTTTTATTTTCGGAAGATCTATCGCTACTTAACGTGGAAATTAATCCTCTTGGATATCCTGAAATGGGCTTGGGACTGTGGGCGCGGAAGGATGCGGAAGGGCTTGCGGAAGCGATGTGGCTGCGGAAGCTCCCGCGGAAGGTCTGAATCATGAACAGGCTGTAGAGCATAAGCTAAACTTGCAAGATACGGCATCTACGTTGTCACACAGACAAGATCGGAAGCCTAAAGGACTATACAGATTACTCCACTCCATGTCCGAGACTTCGAAGTCTGTAAGCTTTGCTTATTGGGGGATCTTTGTCTGCACTATGTCCCAAACTTGGCAGTCTGTAAGCTTTGCTCATTGGGGGATCTTTGTCTCCACTGTGTCCGAAACCTCGCAGTCTAGCTGTAAGCTTTGCTTATTGGGGGATCTTTGTACTCCTACTCCCAGCGCGGCCAGCAACATTACCACTATGGGTGTATCGTCACCACGACCACTACCAGTACGAAGACTGCCAGTTCCGAAGCGTTGTCGTTGGAGGCAAAAATTGTGGGTGGGTACTGGCAATTCGCGGAAGCTCCGCGGAAGGTCCGCGGAAGGTGCGCGGAAGGGGAACCCGGCCAAGTCGAGCCATAGCCCTTCGTAGGTGTCGCCGCAGTCATCCATAGGAATGGTTTAATTAAATCCTTTCTGCTTACTACTTCGATATTGCTGCTACAGTCTGCTACAGTACTATACTACTACTTACGTCTACTGCTACTGCTACTACTACGACGACTGCAGCTGCTACTGCTGCTGTTGCTACTACTACTACTCCTACTACTACTACTACTGCTACTACTACTACTACTACTACTTCTCCTGCTGCTCCTGCTGCTGCCGCTGCTTTTACGACTACTGCTGCTGCTACTTCCACTATTGCCACTGCTACTGCTACTAGTACTTGTACCAGTACCCAGTATTAGTACTAGAATTTGTACTAGCGTGAGTACCAATGTTGTTGTAAGATAGAACGGGTCTCGCAAAGACTACAACACCACCCGCGGAAGGACAGATAGTGTAATGTGGGGAAAACACGCTGCGGAAGGGTTCTGCGGAAGCAAGTGGTTCCAAGAGCCGCGCGGAAGCACGCTTTCGCACGGCGGAAGGGATGCGGAAGGGCTGTGCGGAAGGGGGATTAATTTCCTTTAGCTTTTCGTTGGAATAAAAACGAAGGCTCATTTGCTTAACAGATTCAGTCAGCTCTGCAGGTAGACTATGTTTACATCGCCATCAGTTCAATCGGCTGGCAATTGGTCTGGAAACAGTTTCTCTAGATGGAAAAACCGCGGAAGCCGCGCATCCTGCTCCCAGAAATTCACAAGGTGCACGGATGGGTGACAGGTTTTCATTTCCCTGCCTCATGTTTTCTACAAAGCACCCAGACGATAGAACGTGTCGAAAGTTGTTGCAACAGCATGGTAGCGGCTCGGGAGAACTGAGAGTAAGCCGCATATCTCACTGATTGTTGTACACGTTGGGTTGATAGCTGAAACTGATACGGCTGTTGTTTGGGATAAAGCTTCATTCGAACTTGGCGTCGAAGCCCAGGCGGACCTTTGAAACTGCTTGGAATCCTAGAGCTGTCCGCGGCAGATGCACAGCTGTGAACGGATAACTGTGCTTGGGCTGCCAGGAATCAATCAGCATATGCTCAAGAATCTGATGGGCGGTATGTCACATGTTGCAATTGGCAACGTGGTTTATGAAACAAGTGTTCAGGCTGTGCCAATAGCGAATCGCAAGTTCCGCTGGGGTCTCATGACCGGGCGCAATCTTGCGAAGGGTAGTCATGAGTTTCGGTTCTTTGATTGAAACGGAGACTGATATGGACCCTGTTCACATGTATGTGGATGGCTGCCGGTACTGTTCCACTGATTTGAAAAGGTGCCAGGCTGCTGTGGATTTCATGCCCGCTGCGCTTGGCTTCAAAGATCTGGTCCATGCACAGATCGTTGGATGAACGTGCCTTTGCACGAAGCTTTCTGCTCAGAGCTTCCGCATGGGACTGCTGTGCGCTGAATCGCTCAACAAGAAGAGGAGAGCAAGATGCAGCAGTCCTTGTCCCCAAAGCATTGGTGCTGTTGGATATTCTGGGCAGCTGTGAATGAACAACACGGGCAACTATGAGCTGCAATGACTGTTAACAAGTTATTGATTGTCAGTCTCTGTCATCAAGGCCAAGTTTAACTGCTGTCTGAACGAGGTCTTGCTTGAAAAGTTCCTGCGCCGTGCTGACATGTTTTCGCAGCTGCGTGAACTTGCCTTCAAGTATTCTTCGGAGAACCCACTACTCGACATGTTGATCTGTCGCTCCCTGTCAGCGGGTGTCCAACTTGAATCTCAGTGGGCCTGGGTTTGTTTAGTTTGGGAGTGGCAGCTCTGTACTCTCTCATGGGCTGCCAGTTTCTGATTCATCGCTGGTGGCTTTCGCTGGCAATGACCCATCAAATCAGAAGATATTTTCTGCATGAACTTGGTGGCATCATTGCCTTGTCGGGCACTTCCCCTTCAATCAAAGTTCTGGCTACTTCATCGGCGTTTAGGTCAGCTTCTCGAGTTCGTTTTCGAAGCTGTGTAACAAAAACGGCCAACCTGGTCCAACAAATCCTTGATAGCTGCCTTCACCCAGCAACCAATCCATAATGCAGTTCCCATACTGTGTCTTCGATGCGTCACTCGGCTACGATCTGCTTCCGTTTCCACTAAGTAGGTTGAACTTCATTGAAAAGTTGACGGCCGTGTTTGCCAATGATAGACGACCCCAAAATTTGTCGTATGATTGAAACGATGCTGAAAACGTTGGTTTAGGTGCTAAATGTTTCAATGTTGTTGTCCCAGTTTTTTCCATACCTTTCATCACTCATTCTGGCCAAGGAAAATTCAGCTGGTTTCGAAACAGGGCAGCGGCGCGAGGATGTTCAACTAAGACAATTCCTGGTTGGGCCCAGCTGGTTCGTTGCTGAGAAACTGCGCAGGCATTGCATGAACAACCTTGTTGTGATCTACTCGTGCAGGACCATTGTTGTGCTGCATCAAGCACTATAAGCCGTCGAGTGAACCGTTCAGGGTTCGGTACTGATGAGCCGATCACGGCTTAAACTGATCAGGGCTCTGAACCATTGAACGAATACTGGCTTGTCTTCGCTAGGCCATAAATCTATTCTCAGAGGTAAAGATCTGCAGCCGCAAAGGCGGTGAAAAGTGTCAAAGCTTGACACTGGTATCCACATCGACATGCCCGGTTCTTGGCATGGCCTGTGCCATTCTAACAGATAGTTCAATTTTCCCTCATGCCCATTTACATACAGGAATCCAGTGTTTCACCGCAGGTCAAACGTAGGCTCAAGACAGCCCGACTGCGGAGCACAGAGTGAGAAAAGAATCCAAGCTCGTGCCGTGGTTATAAGAAGTGGTATAAGGGTTTAAACTTTCATGGTAGCGGAGCTGTTGGCAAAGGCCAGCAGCTGATCAAGCAAAGATCCAGGGAAGCCAGCTACGAGCTGGAAAAGGTGAAAAGTGTGGAACAGGAAGTTACGGTTTACCAAGAGCATCCTGTCGGAGAACAGCGAGGAGTTACGGCTAAGCCAAGAGCACCTTGCAAAGTCGGAGAAAAGCGTGGAAGTGAAAGACCTTGAGCCAGATACGCAAGGACCTGCCAAAGTGTTGGAAAGATGCAGGAGCAACAACAAGCTCCACAAGCACAGCAGCCACCGAACCCTCAACAGGTAAGGTTGGAACAGCTGATGACTACGTTAGGTCAAGCTACAGAAGCTATGGCAAGAGTTGCGCAAGGAACAGCAATGCAACAAGCGCAATTGGCAACAGCAATGGACGCACTGGCGAAAGCCCAAGCATCACCGAAGGCAGCCCCCACAGGCAGCCAACCAGCCTCAGTAAGTTTTGATACTGGAGGCAAGATCCTCAAGCCACCAGAAGCGTTCAATCCTGCGACGATTGAAGAAGAAGTGTCACAATGGAGTGACTGGTCATTTACGTTCAAGAACTTCTTAGCGTTCATGGACCAAGAATTCCTGAGGGACTTGAAAGCGGCAGAAGAACAAAAAGCCGTGATAACAATGGAGGTGACAACTTCATTCTTTGACAGTGATCAAGCAAGAGTGAACAGAGGAACGAAGCTTTACTCAGTGTTAAGCAGTTACTTGAAGAACAGACCTCTGAAAGTGCTGAGAAGTGTGAGCGGGATGAATGGATTTGAAGTGTGGAGAAAGTTGACGGCTGAATTAGAGCCGACATCTCGTTCAAGAAGTCTAGCAATGGTACAAGCATTGGTTGGATTCCCAGCCATGAGCAAAGGAGCATCGCTGATGGACTACGTCCTGACATACGAGAAGCTCACAGCAGAGTACGAAAAACTCTCAGGGCAGAAGTGTGACGACAACTTGAAGATCGGTACACTGCTGAAAGGAATACCACAGCACCTCAAGCAGCATGTGATGGTTGATATCACTGATAAGACCACGTATGAAGAGTTAAGAGCAAAGCTGCTACAATATGAAAGAAGCAATCAGACATGGTCAGCTGAGAACATCTTAGGATCATTAAGTGTTCCAGACCCAACGTCACATTCAAGCAACAAGGCTTACCAAGGACCAATCCCAATGGAACTCGATAGATTGCACATGAGGAAAGGTAAAAGAGATGGAAAAGGAAAAGGTGACAAAGGAGGAAAAGGAAGTCCTTACGGAAAAGGAAAAGACAAAGGAAAGGGCAAAGGATACGGAAAAGGAAAAGGTGGTAGAGGAAGATTGAAAGGAAAAGGAATCCGTAGCCATTTTGGCTCAAGCTGGCTCTAATGCCACACTTCGTGGCCGTAGGGAGTTGCGTGTTTTGACTAACGGGCCTGGGGCTCTCAACTTGCTTATTTTTGACAAGGTTCAAGGCCCCCACAATCCCAGTTTTAGCCTTCTCTCTGAGCCATAGCGCCCTAGACTTGGGTGTGGCTCCCACCCCTTGCTTTTCGCGTGGCCGTAGTGGATCGGGCTCCCTCCACCAGGACCGGCCTGAAGACAGCAAGGAAGTGGGCTATCACTCCTTCACAGGTGCGCTTCTGGGACGTGACTGCCACTCCCAAGCGCCGTGAGCCGCATCTGTCCTTCTCCCGTGCAGGGTTTAGGGCTCTTTAAGGTTGCAGACCCTTTTCGTCCCCTTCCTGGACAGTAGCTGGTGGTGCCTGAGGGCCTGGAGGCCGCGCCCCTCCCTTTCAGCTGCTCGGACACGTAGTGGGCAAGGAAGGGCGTTTTGCACGACCCTGCCCTGCGAAACTGACAGGAGGAGCCGGTACAGACGAGTGCTTCGAAGAGGAACCCCTCCTCAGGCACTTTCGAGGTCTATCTGCCTATCCCTTAGGCGATGGCCTTTAGGAGGGTTCTTTGTTAATACGCCTAGGTCTGTGTGGGTGTGCTCCCCCTGCAGTCTTTATGGCGTCACTGCCCTGTGTCCTGACACACCGCGGCGATGAAGCTACTGCTGCTATCCAGGCTATTAGGGACGTGTTGCCTCCCACTCCCTGGCCTCCTTCTGGAGGTTGGCGTTTTCTTCGGCAGTTAGCTTTTGTGCAGCGCTCCCTGGTGCTTTGCACTGCACTGTGCTCGGTATCAGGGATGTCCGCCTGGTTGACCTCTTTAGGCTCCGCAGGCCCCCTGGCCCAATGCAGCCCTAATTCGTCTGCAGGCACGTGGGCCCCGCGCCACCTGTTAGGAAGATGAGGGGCAGCGTCGTCCCTGCGCCTTGTTGAGGGGAAGCGTTGGCCCTGCGCTTTGTTGAAGGGCGTGGGCGGTTAGGGTTGCTTTCGGGTTAGGACCTGTTGCTCCGATGGGGGCTCTGCCGGACGCCACGACACGTGGCTTTTAGTTGAGGGAGGCCTCCCGTCCGGGGTACGGTGTGCCCGGCGTCGCTCTCGTGTTGTGTCTGTTTTCCCGTGGTGGTTTACGCCTGTCAGGGTTACTCCGCGGGCGCCTGTGCCGGCAGCCTCCTTAACGTCAGGGCTAGCCTGTTGCGGCACTGCCCTTCCTCGAGGCGTGTGGCGTGGGGACACCGGTGCGTAGCGGTGGTTAAGAGATTCGCTCCGGCGGGTCTCGACCACTTCATCCTCTAGCTTTGCTCGGAGAGCTTCTGGTTGGTTGTCTTTCACCCGGTTCTTCTCAGCTCAGCACGAGTTTCGGCTCAGGTACTTTTCCCTGCTCCGTAAGAGCGAGAACACGGGAGCCTCCTGTTCTGCTCTGCAGGGGACGGCCTCTCTCCTTGGGACGTGTAGCACTCCCGGTGAGGACGTGTCTCACTCCTCTGATGTGCAGCTCTGCGGGACGGGACGCTCCCTCCCGTAGGCTCCGTAGTGCAGAGCAGGGACGCGCTACGCTCCCTTAGGACTGTTCGCACTCCTTAGCACATCTGGGACGAGGTTACTCTCCCGTAGGACTTAGCTTCCTTTTTCCGCCTGCGGGCGATGCCCGCTCCTACCGGGGCGGAAGACCATGGAAAACCCATGGTAATTAAGTGCACGTCGAGGGCCTACGGGCCGCGGACTCCTCGCCGCCTCTAGAAGGAAAGGAAAAGGAAGAGGTTTTGGAAGAGGAAAAGGACACGGAAAGAAAGGAGGAAAGAGCATAAGGCAGGCCGAAGGAAAAGGCTACGAAAGTGACAAAGGAAAAGGCAAAGGTGGACAGAATGGACCTGTATGTTTCAATTGTGGTAAGACCGGACATTACTCTTCGGAGTGTTGGTCGGCACCAAAGTGAAAAGGAAAAGGAGGAAAAGGAAAAGTTCGGAATGTCCAAGAGACAGGTGAGGAAGACTGGTATGAAGAGCAACCAAGTTCTTCTACACAGGCACAAGCAAGGCCACCACAAGGAGCCAAAGGAAACGAACAAGTGCGTAGGTTGGTGACAACACCTATGCCAGTGATTGAAGAAGTGTTCGAAGACGAAGATGACTACGTCGATCTTGTAGGAATGTTCGAAGAGATGGTGATGGACTATGCTGCAAGAGCAGTAAAGGTCAACACAGTTGTGCTACTGTCAAGCATGGCTGATGAAAGTGATGAAGAAGATTATGAGAAAGATGAACTTCACAAGTGGTATGAAGATCTGCATGTAGACAAGGAAAATGCCAAGCATGCAAGAGAAAGAGAAAGGCTTTTCGGAAGCGTTCAAGATGAAGAGCCAGAAGTGCATCGAGTAAGAGCTGTTAACTCAAGCTATTCAGAACTCGTTGAAGTCGTTCTAGATAGTGGCGCGGATTGTCATGTACTTCCGCTATGCTACTACAGGGAAGACTTAGGAACAGTTGAGTTCCCAGCTTTGAGAATGGTTATTCAAGATGCTCAAGGCAACAGGATAAGAACCACTGAAACAAGAGCGAACATCACATTCGAATTTCAAAGAACAGATGGAAGAGTGATACAGGTGAGAGATTCAGCTGTGTTCGGAGATGTAACACAACCACCATTTGCAGTAGGCAAGTTGTGGAAATTTGGATGGGGTCTTGATCCTCTAGATCAGTTCAACGCTTACCTGAAGAAAGTTTCAGCAAGAGTGCCAGTGAGGTTTGCAAGAAACTCAACAGTGACGGACCTCAAGATTTATAGAGCTCAAGTGAAGGTTGAAAGTGATGAACCGCAAGTGAGAAAGCTCACATTGATCAAGCAGATGGAAGATGACTTCGAGAAAATGAAGTATCATCAAGGATGGTTTTTCATGTCAGATGGGAAGCCAGCAAGGATCGATTATGACAAGTACATCACATATGATCCCACACATGACGATGTAAAAGCGTTCAAATTCAGAACTACTTTGGTATCGAGGTACGATGGTGACAACATCGTATGGAGCGAACTGGAGTTTGTGGAGTGCGCTGAAAAGTGGGAAGACCGAGAAGAGATTGTGGTAGATGCAGTTGAAGAGAACTCAGTGATCATCACGATCTTGGAGAGAAAGTCTCTGGGACTTGAAGAATATGGTGACTATGAAAGAACAGTCCCTAAGAAGAAAAGGAAGGAACAAGAGAAAGAAGTGGAAGCACCAGACGTGGAGATGAAGGTTCACAAAGAAGGAAGCGATACAAAGAAGAATATAGAACAAGTGGAAAAGGAAGCAGCTGAAGCAATGGAGAACCTGTTTCCGAGTGAACCGCTTGCAGAAGAAGATATGAAAGAGTGGAAGAAAATTGAAGAGCAACTGCCAAGCTTAGGAGAGAAGATGGAAGAAGCGATGATTGTGGCAGGAATCGAACTCAATCCAGAGAGTTCATTCAAGGAAATGAGAACAGCATGTGAATTCCTGAAGATAGGAGGGGCTGGAAGCAAGTCTCAAATATGGCAACGGTTGAAGCAAGCCATATCAGCAAACAAGATGAAGGAGTTGGTTGAAATCTCAAAAGGACTGGAACTAGAATTCACAAGACAACCAAAAGGAGAAAAGAGACCAGAGGTGCCGACTGAAGAAGAAAGAAAGAAGCACGAACTGACGCACCTACCAAAAGCTGATTGGTGTGAGAGTTGTCAAGCAACAAGATCAAGAGAAGACAACTTCGATGTGTCTGAAAAGAAGAATGAAGCATCGCTAGTTTCAATGGATTTCAAGTTCACTGGAACTCGAGATGAAGAGAACATAAAGGACAACAAAGATGCATTGACAATCGGACTGGTGATGGTTGATGAAGCAACAAAGTTCGTACACGTCATTCCAGTAGCGACAAAAGAAGTGACAGCATACGTTGTTGAAGAAGTCTGTAGAGTGCTTATGCTGTTAAATTCTAAAGTTATCCTGAGAACTGACACAGAAACAGCAATGATTTCGCTGAGAAAGAAGGTGCAAGGAATACGGAAGATGAAGAATCTTGATACAGAGATACAAGATGTAGCACCAGATGAACACCAAGGATTGCAGGTTGAAAGATGGGTTCAAACAGTTCGGAACTTATCCAAGACATTGGTGTATGGAGTTGAATCGCAAGCGAAAGTGAAGATTACTTCGGAGAGTACGCTGTATCCATGGGCAGCAAGACATGCAGCATTCCTGCTGAATAGGTTTGTTGTGAAGAAAGGATCAACGCCTTTTGAAGTGCTATTCGACAGAGAGTACAAAGGAACATTAGCACCATGGGGAAGCGTAGTGTTGGCAAAGCCAGTACCAAAAGTCAAGGAAAAGGGTGAAGCATGGAGAAAAGGAATCTTCGTTGGAAAAGACTCGGTGAACAACCTGAATCCGATAAGCACAAGACAAGGAATCATCAAGAGCAGAACAATAAGACAGTGTACGCCACTGTATGATGTTGAAGTGCTAGCAGAAGCAACAGGAACAGCGTGGAACTACACACAAGACACGTTGTTAGGAAGAAAAGCAACGAAGAGATTGCCACCGCACAGTGGAATCGAGATGGCAATTGGTGACAAGCCAGAGTTTGTTCCAAGGAAGGAAAGAAGCCAAGAACAAGAAGATGAACTGAAAGATTGCAGCCCAAGCCAAGAAGCGGCATCAGATCCGCCAAGCGAGACTGAACAAGACATGGACGAAGATCCAGGGGAAGGACATGTTGGATCAGCAAGCAGCAGTTCAAGCAGTCGTGGAAAAGGAGTCACGAGAAGAAGAAGCGAAAGAAGTGATGAATCTGATGAACTGATTACAGGAGAGAATCCACCGCCAGCATCGCCAAAGAGGAACCTGGAAAGAGGCGAGCAGCCAGAAGCGGTGAGGCAGAAAGTGGATGAAGGACCGACGGAAGCTGAAGAGAGACCAGAGAAGTTTGTTGCCGTTGGAGATGCATCAAGTTCAGTGAGAAGAGTGATCGATATGAGAAGCGTGAAGAAGATAGAACCATTCCTAAGAAAGGAACTTCCGCAGTATCACGATGATGAAGAAGTCGAGTTGGAAGAATTTGAAGAAATGGAAGCTGAGTTTGATGAAGAAGAAGAATGGCAAGAGTCAGATGGTGAAGAAGAGATACCAGAAGACATGCCAAAATGGTCGAATGATTTCGAAAGCGGACCACCAAAGTTAGCTGATGAAGAAATGGAGAAAGTTGAAGGAGTGTCCAAGAAGCACGAGTTGGAAAGACTTGAGAAGATGAAAGTGCTGAACAAGTTGCCAGAAGGAACAGACATTTCAAAGTACAAGTTTCTGTCGACAAAGATAGTGTATGACTGGAGGCACAGGGACAAAGAGTGGAGAAGAAGAGGACGATTGGTAGCAAGAGAGTTCAAGTGGTTAGGTGATACAGATATTGCAAGTTTGTTTTCGCCAACCGGTGTAGCAAGCACAGTGAAGCTACTATCAGCCCTGTTCGCGTCTTCAGAAGGATATACACTTGGAAGTATCGATGTTGGAGATGCTTACCTAATGGTGGAGCAAGAAGAACCAACAGTGGTTGAAGTCGATGGAGAATACTATGAACTGGGATTCACGTTGCCCGGTCAACGAATCGGAAGTGCAGCTTGGTTCGGGAAGTTGAAAAGTTACCTGGAGGAGTACGGGTTAACAAGTGATAGTGGACTTCCGGCACTATTCTCAAGAACACCAGACAAAAGAGGATTCGGAATAATCGTGCTGAGTCATGTAGATGACATGGAATTGTACGCATCAAAAGAAGAATTCAAGAAGTTGGTAGAATTCCTAAGAAGCAAAGGATTGAAGATTAAAGTGGAAGGACCACTGGATGAGAAGGAAGGATCAATGAGTTTCCTGAAGAGAAGTTTCAAGTCGATGGGCGATGGAAACGTAGAGATCACGATGAACTCAAAGTACATTGAAGGACTGGTAGAAGTGCTCAAGTTGGAAGGAGCATATCCGAAGAAGCTACCGTGTCCAGCAGACAATGGAAGATCATTTCAGACAAAAGAAGGTGGAATGGAACCGCTGAATACAGAAGATCACCACACGTTCAGAAAAGGAGTAGGGATCCTACTGTATCTCGTGCCCGAGAGGCCAGATATCATGTATGTCTTGAAGAAGCTGTCAACAAAGCTCGCATCACCTGTTGAAGCAGACATGGAGCTGCTAAGGTATGTTGGAAAGTACCTTAAGGGATCACCAGAACTAGCGTTGGTACATCAAGGAAGTTACCCTGGAAAGAGTTTCCTCGAACTGAAGAACAGAAGCAATGAAGGAAACGTCGAGAGGGACAACTACAAAGTTCCCGCGCTCATAGAAGTGATAAGCGACAGTGATTGGGCAGCAGATCGAGAGTCAAGGCAAAGTGTTTCATGCGGAGTGATCATGGTGAATGGAAACCTGGTTCATTTCCAAAGCAAGAGGCAAAAGAGCGTAGCATTGTCATCTTGCGAAGCCGAGACAATCGCAGCGACATCAATCTTAAGCGAAGGTGTATTCCTGAAAGGGTTACTGACAAGAATCCTAGGAATTGAGCCAAGACTGATGTTATACAGTGATTCGTCAAGCTCAAGACAGTTGATTTCAAGAAGAGGCTTAGGAAGAGCACGCCATTTACAAGTGGACCTCTTATGGATCCAAAGAATCCCGAAGCTTATCATAAAGGCGATAGCAGGTAAGGACAATCCCTCAGACCTAGGGACCAAATCCCTGACACGAGAGAAGATACGCAAGTATATGCTAAGCTTAGGATACACAGGTGAATTTTTGACACCAAGTGATCAAGAAGTTCAAGAAGCTGAAGTGAGAAGGACAAGAACAAGAAGTGTTCCAAGATTCGATGAAAGGATGATTACAAGGATTATCCAGACGGTTACGGCCGCAGTGTTGTTATCGTTGGCTGAAGCAAGAAGATTCGGCGAAGAAGGTGAACAAGGACTGGGAAGAGCAAGTGTAGTTTGCATACTGTTGTGCATGTTCATATCAGCGATTATGCATAAAGTTGCAAGCGCAGCCGTTTTGCTCAAGAAAGAAGTCCTGAAGGAAGAAGAAAAAGAAGAAGATAGGACAAGAGCAATGGCAGACGATGATGCAGTCAAATATATGATCATGGAGTGCAGCAGAAGTATCGAGGCAACCACACACTCCGAAAAAGTGCTCAAGAAAGATAGGTCACAGAGACCAAATGCTGATGACCTCTGGAAGGAGGTAGAAGCTCTCAACCAGCAGTATGAAGTCAAGAGTACTGACAGAAAGAGAGAAGAGCAACCAAGAAAGCAAGAAGAAGATGAAGCAGCGTCGGATCCAGAGTTCAGCAGAAAAGGACGATGAAGAAGAAGCTCAGGAAGAAAAGAAGGAAGAAGAAAAGGAAGAAGATTTGGAAACGTTCAAGAAAACTGCAGAAGAATTGGCAGAAGAAGCGGAGAGAGATTGAAGAAGTCGAAAGAGGCTAACTTCGCAGCGTTGGAGCAAAGAACTGTTCGAATACCTGAGGACATCCAAGAAGGGATAAGAAAGCCAGGAGAGATCATGGATGAAAAGCTACAGCAGCTGGAAGAGATGAAGGCAGCAGCCAAGGAAAGAAGAGCAGAAGTAAGAGCAGAAGCGGATAGAGTTGCGGAGAAGGCAGAAGAAGAGAAGCCAATGGAAGAAGAGAAGCCAAAAGAAGAAGAGAAGCAAGAAGAAGAGAAGCCAAAAGAAGAAGAGAAGCAAGAAAAAGGAAAAGCAAGAAGAAGAATTGTGAACAAAAGGATTTCAGGAGCTTATGTGGGCACCGTAAGCTCACGAGCGGTTCAAGCTTCACAGGTCCCTCCCTCTTCTATCTTTGAAGCCATGTCGGGCCAGGGAGACCAGTTGGACAAAATGTCCACTTTGCTGGCAGAAGTGGCTGCTCAGCTAGAACAAGTGAAGCTGCAAGGATCACGGCGTGAAGAGCAACATCACGACCTTACTGAACGCATGAGTCAGTTGGAAGCACGCATGGATGCCCCACAGTCTTCGGCCGCTGTGCTAATTCCGACTCAGCTGCAGCCACAATCCTTCACAGTTCCGCTAGCCCAGGGGGTAGACCTCAACGCCCCGGCTACAGTCGGGCAGTGCATGGAGTTAGTGCAGATGGCGATGCAACAGAAGGTCGCCCCAGCTCTCGGAGCAGTTTACTCCTCCCTGTCCACCTCACAGGTGAGGACAACCGAGCGAGTGGGCAACCTGGAGCAGCAGGTCCGGGCCCTCCGCATCCGTACTGCATGGGCTGAGAAGGACATGCTCTTCTCACAGATCGAGCAGGCAAAGCGCACCATCGTATGCCGCAATTTCCCCACCTGGCAGACGGAGGCGGACCGCCGTCTCACAGTGGAAAAAGCCCTTGCGAAAGCTGGGCTATGGAACATTGATGGCATGTGGGATCTGGCCACGACCCGGCTGGACACTGGTACGCCAGGCAAGCCGGAGCTCTCTGCCACGTCCATCCTCACAGTCCCTTCCCTCACGGTCCGGAAGCGGATCCTGGAGGTAGCGGACAGGGTGTATGGTACTTCCACCAGGAGAAGCCTGGGACAACGGAGGAACCCAAAAAGCCCGAAGAGGCAAACGAAGGTTCTGAAGGAACGGCTGAGAAGACCCCGGCGGCATCCTCACAGGCAGCCGGGTCCAAGGAGACAGCCCAGACCTATGAGTATAAGGGCGGCGGTCCTGTAAAGCTCTCCCCTGGAGTCACACAGTTTGAACGCCGGCTCGCTTCGCCGCTCCAGGGACTCATGAACGCTTACAGGGCGGCCTTCAGCAAGTTCACCAAAGAGCCGCTGGTGCCGAGGTGGAAGACGCTGGCACTTGTTGACTCCAAAGAGGCTTGGCTGGGCCGTATCGTGTACCGCCGTCGACCTCCACAGGCACCCTCACAGACTGGGAGTGCGAGATCCACATCCCGGAGGAACATGCCAGCAAGCTCTTGGAGACCTGGCGCAGCATCTGGTATGACCAATTGCGACAGCACGTCAACCAGACGACTGTCGAGCAGGAAGCTTTCGACAGTGCAGCTCGCCTCACAGCACACAACTATGCAGAGGCCAAGAGACTTAGCAGGTTCCTGACCAAGGCCATCCCGGAGTACAACGAGGGCGAAGATGAAGGCCTAGACCACTGGATCGCCAGGTTCCGGTATGAGTTCCCCTGGCCGGTGAAGTTTGTCCAAGTCCCCCCGGACGCCGAGGAGAGGACGCACTTCACAGGCCTCCGGTCCACCGAGGAGCTCATGGAAGAAATGGCAGCCCAGGAGCAGGAGGCAGCCTTCACAGTGAACTCCGAGAGTGGAGGCGTGGGGGCACAGTGACCTCCCAGATGAAGCGCACTCACAGTGACGCAGCCTCCGCCGTCAGTGGAATCAGCACGGCTAGCGTCCCGAGTTCGGGGCTTCCGCCTCCACAGCCCACCAAGGCCCGACCGAGCTACTACCCGTTTGGCTCACAGACGGAGCTAGAGGAAGCGGTCGAGGCAGCCAAGATCGCCCACATCAACCATGGTGGGGTCCCGGGCGACTACTCACAGGAGGCCTGGGAGGCATGGTGCATCAAGCGCCGAGCGGCCGGCTCACAGTCGCAGTGATGGTCTGGCAAGCGCGCCCTCTCTTCCTTGCAATCTTCCGCAGCAGCTGTGCGACCGCATTTTTCACAGGCTGCTGCCTCTTGTACTATAGCTGACCCAGACCGTACCACACAGCTGGGCAAAAACAAGTTGAACCGTTCTGGCACGCCACCTAAAGGCGAGCTGGGTGCGCTGAGCCACTATTATAACTCTAGTCCATCTACACCTCACAGTTTCGCTTTTCCAGGTTGCTCTGAGAGTTGTTCTAGTGTGCCTTTCGGCGACGAAGTGCCCCACAGACCCCACACCACTTCCCGGACGCCCCCCCCCTCACAGACCCGAGCACAATACCACCGCCACCTCAGGTCACAAACAGCACGGCAGCGGCGAGCACGCCGCCGCATCACCACCAGATCTCGCAGCAGGCGGGAATACAGAGCTTGGAGGCATGCTCTATCCACCTCTCCAACCCCTAGTTGTGGTTTGGGCTCCAGAGCTAGGATCAACAACCAAAAGCGTTTATACGGCCCCACGCCGACTGCCCCAACCCCGGGCGGCTTACAGCCTGTTTCGACCAGGGCTTCCCTTAAGGGCCGAAGCCCTCAGTTTCGCTCTTGCAGACGTTTCCACCGCGTTTTGGCAAAAGCCCCAGATATGAGAGTGAAGAGACACCCCCCACAGAACCGATCCACCCCCAACCATTTGAGGCTTCGAACACCGGAGCCCACCACCCCACCAACTGGCCATTTTGGCCCACCTGCCTCACCAACGGAAGGCTCCTCCACCACAGCCCCTCTCACAGCGGACACTCTCCCCCCCTCCTTCCCTTCCCCGCCCAACCCCACCCCCCCTTCACAGCTTCAGGTGAGCAGTGGCCGAGACTCCTGGACCGAGGCCCACGATACCCAAAACAAGCAGCACACCCGTGCACACTGGTTGAAGACCCACTGCCGCAGCCCCCAAGAACACGGCAGACAGCAGCTTCACACCTTGATCAAGATCATGCAGACGCACGGTCTTGACTGGCTGGCCCTCACAGAGACCCACGTGAAGCAACAGGATCGCTTCATGATAGATGGGTACACCATCACACATAGCGCAGATGACAAGCTGGATGCCAAGGGCAATCCGGTACAGACTTTCACAGGGGTGTCCCTGATTACCTCCCCGCGGCTCACACCTTGCATTCTGGACATCGTGGCCACCGACGGTCGCTTCCTTTCTTTTAAGATCGACACAGCCGAAGCCCCACTCACAGTTCAGGTGGTGTACGCTCCTCACAATCAACGTGAGCAGCCGGTTCGCGATGCCTTCTGGCAGTCACTCGGGGACATCCTTCACAGCCACCCCGTTTCTCGGAGTTCATCTCCATCCAGAGCCAGCTGTTCGCCTTCAAGTGGAAGGAGTTTGTGTGGATGGTACGTATCCGAGCAGCGGTGCGTGCGGAGATGGGCGACAAGGCCAAATCAAGGCGCAACCCGAGGTGGCTCATGGGTCTCTTCGGCAAGCAACTGGCCTCTCTCTGGGGCCATCTGGGAGCAGCGAGGCAGCTCTCGAACGACATGAAGGGCGACGAGCCCCAGCGAACCCCTTATAGTGGTGGGCGACTTCAACGCACAACTGCTTGACGAACTCTCGGCCAATCGAGGCAGTGTCGGGCCCCACGCCCACTTTGGAGCGAACGTGGCAGACGAGACCTTAGCCTCACAGGCTGGCGAGGATGACTCTTTGTCCAATCACCTGTTCGAGATGTCGGTCAGCCACGACCTGTGTTTTCCACAGACGTGGATGGACAAAACCGAGAAACACCGGATGACACACCAGCGCCCGAACGGTGACCTGGTCCAGCTGGACCATGCCATCACTAAGTTCGCCTGGAAGAATATGGTCACTGATGTGCACACCCTCCCGAACGCCGCTCTCAACAGCAACCACTTTCTCACTAGAGTCACACTCTCCTTACACACAGCCTGCCACAAGCGAGCAGCACCCACACCCAAGCCGACCAGACGCCCTGACGCGCAGTCCATTCTTTCTTTCAACACACACTTCACAGAAACCCTTCAGCATAAGCCAGCCTTCGAGGAGCCTACCCCACACGAGGCCGATGTGGAGAACGTCTCCCCCCAGCCTTCACAGTCGAACACCGACCAGCAGAGGCTGGACCAGCAATGGCAATCGATCAAAGATTCCATTTTGCAGTCCATGGAGAAGCATATCCCCGCACAGGACAGCAAACCCAAGCATCCCTGGATTAGCCAGCAGACGTGGGAGCTCATAGAACAACGAACGGCCGCTCGCCAGAGCCAGGATCTGGACACTGAGCGCGAACTGCACAAGACCATCCGCTCACAGGCCCGCAGGGACAAGCAGCAATGGCTCAAGGATCGCCTTCAGGAGAGCGAAGAGACCATGGACGCGCGGGACAAGTGGCGCTGGATCAAGCGCATCCGCTCGGACTACAGGCCCCGTACAGTCACTCTACACGACTCCAACGGCAAGCCTACCAGCTACAGCAAACAGGCCGACACCTTTGCCAAACACCTGTCGGAAGTTCAGTGGGCCCCGCCACCAACAGACTACACAGGACCCACCACCCAACTGACGGACGACAGCCCAGTCAACATGGAACCCATCACGATGGATGAGCTTAGCGCTACTCTCAAAGGCATGGCTTCACACAAAGCCCCAGGCCCGGACCAAATTCCGGCAGAGGCCTTACAGTGGCTCACACCAGCCAACCGGCAACCGTTACTAGACCTCTTCAACGACGCATTGCTCACAGGACTGGTGCCGGAAGAATGGTCAACGGCAGTAGTGGCTGAGATCCACAAACGAGGCACTATGGCGGACCCCAACAACTACCGCCCCATCGCACTCCTTAGCACCTCTTATAAGCTCTTCGCCAGGCTCCTCCAGAAACGCCTGGAACAGGCGATAGACCACAAGCTGCGATCCACACAGTATGGGTTCAGAGCCACCAGATCGACCTCACAGGCGATTCATGTGGCCAGGAGGCTGTTGGAGCGAGCCGAACGCTGCGGTTCAACTTTGTACGTGCAGCTTCTTGACTGGAGCCAGGCATTTGACAAAGTCCACCCGCAAGCAGTTACGGTGGCACTCGAACGGCACGGAGTGACGCCGTCGTTTGTCAATCTGATTGGCTCGATTTACAACAACCCCTCCTTCACAGTCAAGGCAGCAGGGCAACAGAGCCAACAGTCTCTCGCAAGCTCGGGCATTCGCCAAGGCTGTCCGCTCTCTCCCTATCTCTTCCTGGTAGTTCACAGTATGATCATGGCCGATGTCGACGCGGAGCTGCAGCAGCACGGCCAGATGCTTCCGTGGCTTTTCAGCCAGAACCAACCATTCTACGACCTCGCTTACGCAGACGACATGGCCATCTTCACAGGTACTGCGGAAAGGGGCCAGCAAATTCTGCACAAGATTCAGGAAGTTGCCGCTCACAGCAACCTCTCGTTGAATCTTAAAAAGTGCGAATTGCTTCGCTCACAGTTGGCCGTCAATCACATTCACTTCCTCACAGGTGAGCTAATGAAGGAAGTCACACAGGCCAAGTACCTCGGCGTTGTCCTCAGCCAGGACTCGTCCAGCAAGGCGGACATCACAGCCAGATTGGGAAAGGCGCGGAAGCACTTCAACACCCTGCACGCCTTTTGGCGACACACAGGCCTGAGCGTAGCGTGGAAGCTGCGCATCTACAACGCGGTCTTCATCCCCATGATTGCTTATGGCATGGAGTCCGCTGCGCTCACTACAGCAGACCTCCACAGGCTTGAGGCCTTCCACTCACAGTCACTCCGCAAGATCCAACGGATCAAAGCCACCTACTACACCAAGATCCTCACAGACAACCCCCTCGCACAGACCATCCGAAACGAAGGAGTCCGAGCCCTTGCCGACCAGCCCCCACTCACCCACCACATTCACAGGGCACAACTTAAGTTGTTTGGTCATGTTTTGAGAGCAACTCCGAGCAACCTGGAGCGAAACTGTGTTTTTACGAAGGCGTTTGTATATAGAGGGGGTACAGTACAGGCAGGCATACGGCCGGGACGTCGTAGACTGCACTGGGCTGAGCAGTGTGCCGAGCTAGCATGGCACTGGCTCTCGCATACTCCACATGCCATGACCTCTCAAGCCCCTAGTTTTCCTTTTGCCTTCCTTTTGCTTCACAGGCTGGCTGTTAACCGTCCGGCTTGGCTTCAGTTAGTGGGGCTGCCAACGTGCAAGAAGCTCCTCAGGTCTAGCGCGTTCTTTTCCTACTCACAGTGAGTACGCTGACTTGTGTCTGCTTTGCATAGGGCCGCCCAAAAAAAATGTGGGCACCGTTGTACGGATATTGTGCATTCATGGAATAACCGCAACCGCAGGCATTTCGGCCCACAGCGAAGTGAATCAAGAAGCTGGAGGCACAAGAAGAAGGATGGAGGAAGTGATGGACGTCCTGATGATCACGTTAAGTGTTATGGGAGTAATCTTCCTCATCCAGCAAGTGATGAAAGGGTATAAGATTCTGTACAACAAGCTGAAAGTCCGGAGGACTGGTGGGCCAGTCTACGTATACCCAACAAGACATGTATATCATAAACGGCTTTGCAAGTGGTGGAGCCCGCCGCCGGCTACACAAGAAATGTCTATCGAGACTGCAAGAGATAAAGGATGCAGGTCATGCTGGGTATGTCACCCAGAGGACAGAGAAAGCCGCGGTGAAAGACCTTCAAGCTCGTCAAGACAGCAGAATACAGAAGTATGTACCGCAACATGCGACTGGTGCGGCGAAAGTCGTTGCGCCCGCAACAAAAGAAATCACACAACCCATAGTTGTGTGGAATGTATCCGCGATCACGCGGAGGCCACCTGGCGAGAGTGGTATGATGTTGACGAAATCGCAGAAGATGCTCAGCAACCAGAAGACGAAGTGACCATTAGCAACAACAGACCAGAAGAACTTACGGAAGAAGAATGGGACCAAATGACCTTTGCTGAAAGAAGAAATACGCTAGAAGTCATGGGTCAACGTGAGCTGGATGGAACAGCACGTTTAATGTTCGAAGCGTTCGTTGCTGGATCCCAGCAGAGAGCTGAAGAGCTAACTCCAGCATTGGTTCGAGACCTACAGGAAGAGCAAGGAGAAGAAGGATCAAGGTCTTGATACACTGATCGAAGAAAGGTCACGACTTCGTCACCGAGAGCACACAAGTGATGGATTAAGGTTCAGATCACACAGCAACAATAGCGACGAGGAAAGATCGAGACTCCGACGTCGAGTCCAAGCTGTAAGTGCTACAATGTCTCCAGGAACACCAGACAGCACAGAAGCAAGGACCCAAGGGCCCTTGGGATTTGGAGATATGTAAGTGCGGTTTAAAACGCAAGCAAAAGGCCGTGAGGGCGGAAATCGCCCAGCACCAAGCGTGAGGGCGAAATCGCCCAAGGCAAAGATGTTTCACAACGGAAGCTTTAGGAAGAAGCTTGTGACAAGAGTGGGTAAAGCCACAGCAAAAGCCACGAGGACTACGTAAAAGTCCCACGGCACACGTCAAAGCACTACGAGCACAACGATTGTTTAAAGGTCAATGACAGAAGGCTGAAAAGCCGATGCAGGACTGATGAAAGAAGTCCAAAAGCCAAGAAGGCAAGCCAAAGTTTCCAGATTGCCGAAGAGCAAGAATGGACCTACATCGCGAAACGCGACGTGAAGAAAAAGTGAGTGCGCATTTAGAATCTGAGTGAGTCCATGCCAATCGTGTGTGGAGTGGGAATTCGCAAATCTGCTATAGGACATCTGAAGATTGAGGATGAAGACCAAAGGAAGAAAAGGATAAAGATGTTCAACAAGTGCTCAAAGAAGCGTGCGAGAAGAGAAGGACAAGCTCACAGGAGCATGCGAAAACAGTGGTAGAAGTAGGAAAAGTTTCACAAGGATCACGTTACACGACAAAGCTGTGTACGTGATGAGGGCGTAACAGATAGTTCAATTTTCCCTCATGCCCATTTACATACAGGAATCCAGTGTTTCACCGCAGGTCAAACGTAGGCTCAAGACAGCCCGACAGCGGAGCACAGAGTGAGAAAAGAATCCAAGCTCGCGCCGTGGTTATAAGAAGTATACTGGTATAAGGGTTTAAACTTTCACATTCTTTGTGCAAGTACATTGGGATAGTCAGTCCCATTATCCGGAATTCACCATAGAAAACTTCGTTGGGCGAGGTTCTTTGGGCCTCCTCTGCCCCCTGCATTTTAAATTTATCTGACGGGCAAAGCTTCGTGATGTTGCGATCCCTTGGTAACGCGGTTCCCCAAACGCACGAACACTTACTCACTTCACTCACTTCAGTCCCTTCACTCATTTCACTCACTCACAATCACACACACACACACACACAGTCACACTCACACACACTCACTCGCTCACGCATTCACTCACACACACACACACACACACACACACATACTCACTGACTCACTCACTCACGCTCACTCACTCGCGCACGTCTCACTCACTCATTCTTTTGCTCAGTCACTCAGTCACTCAGTCGCTCGGTCGCTCACAGTCACACGGTCACACAACCACAAAGCTCACACCCACCTCACACTTTTCACTCGATCATGGTCCCCTAGGAAGTACAGCCTTGCTGAATTTTCTGTCAAATGTTTCTCACTCCCCCACTCTTTCACTCACTCACTCACTCACTCACTCGCCGACTCACTGTCTCACGTGTTTTGTGTCTTGTGTGTGCGTGCGTGTGTGCACCAATGTGACACCTGGGACGTCGTATGCCAACGCACTGAAAGTTTGCTTCAGGCTCCGCTCTGAAGCGCTCGACGGCCTCCGCCAGGCCCGGGCGATCCGTGAAAGGCGAGACGCGAATCACAAAGCCCGGCAGCCACCTGCGCTCCGAAGGCCCTGTTGGAGAGCTTCAGCGGGTGTTTCAGATTGTGACGTCGTGATCTCTTCCAGGCACCATCAAGCGGCTGCAGCTTTACAACTCCAAGCCGGATCTGAAGAGAAGGAAGGAGCAGGCGCTGAAGCCCGTGCGCATCCAGCCGGACCGGCGCTGGTTTGGCAACACGCGCGTCATTGCCCAAGACAAGATGCAGCACTTCCGGGCCCCTCGGACACGATCGGATACTCCCTGTCCCAGTCCTCCACGTTGAAAGCGCGTGTCAGGAGACGATTGCCAAGGGCGTGGAAGATCCGTATTCCGTGGTCTTGAAGAGTTCCAAGCTCCCCATGTCCCTGCTCCGTGCTGGGCTGAGTCGGCTCCGGTGTCTGTCATAGTGGCGCGACGTCGTCCAGCACACTCCGAGGGGAGACCCAGGAGAAGGCCTCGCGCATGGACCTTCTGTCCGTCTCCCCTTTCCAAGAGGTGAGCTGGGCAGCTGGGTGTCTGCATGACATCTTGGACCTGACTAAATGCCGAGGTCTTCAGCAGGAAGCACCAGCAGAAGCGGGCGAAAATCGGAGCTACAGACCTGGAAGGGCTTCTGGAGGACAGATGCGTGTTGCCTGCATGCCCTTTTTCTTGCTCCCTCTGTCGATCTCGCGTCGCATTCAGGCTGCGGAGAAGCGGGCGGAAGGCTACAGCAAAGGCAGCAACGACCACCGTGCCCTCGTCGATGCTGATGGGCATGAAAAGGAGGAGGAAGCGGCTGGTGGCCACTTTGGCGAGGAGATTTTCAACAAGGGTACCTCGAGGAGAATCTGGGCCGAGCTCTACAAGGATTGACCCTTGCGGCTAGCGAGTGCACAACGGCTGGGCGAGTGGGCTGCTTGCAGGTCGTGGATGCTGCCGACGTCCTTTGCTTCGTGCTTGATGCCCGGGATCCAATGGGCACCCGGTGCAAGCAGCTGGAGAGAGACTTGCCCAAAACACGCCTTGCGCACAAGCAGGGCATGGCACGCAGGCACGCATGCACATGCGCGCAGGTGCCGACGTGTGTATATAGTGCTCAAAGGCATACATAGACATGCACACATACCTTTGCACGTCCACAAACGGCAACGGACAAACGGACTGCCGAGTGGAGTGGACGCACGCACGAAGGCGCACTGACACACTCAGTCACTCAGTCACTCAATCATTCACCTCACTTGCACCCTTAAAGCTCGCCCCGGGCCCCGTCGCGTGGGGTCTGTCCGCAGGCCCTGCCTGACTGTTTGCGGCCTTTTTTTTTTTTTTGGGGGGGGGGGGGGGGTGGTGAGGGGGAGATGGCGCAGGCTGCATGCCATGCATGCCATGCGCGCACGCATATCTGGTATGCAGTTTGACTAAGCATGGGTCACTCCATCGATCTCCTTCTCGCGCCTTCGTATGTCCACACTGCTTTTGTTCCGAAGGAGTTTGAACCGAGGAGAGCTGCGGAGGAGCCGACAGCACAAGCACATTGTCCTCCTCATCAACAAAGTGGATCTTGTGCCCACGTGGGTGACTCGCCGGTGGGTACAAGAACTCACGAGAGATTTTCCCACATTGGCTTTCCATGCATCCATCACGAATCCGTTTGGCAAGAATGCCCTTCTCAACCTCCTGCGACAATTCGGCAACCTCTTGAAGGAGACACGGGGGTCCTGTTTTTAAAGAATCGCTAAATGGGCCGGGGCCAAGACTGCTTCTGAAACGAGAGCGAAAGCCAAAGGAGAAGAAGCATGTGACCGTCGGAATGATTGGCTACCCGAACGTAGGCTGCTCGTCAGCGAGAGTCTTCGAGTCTCCCTTGAAGGATTGAAGGAACAGTCATTGCTTTGAGAGGCAAATCTTCCGTCATCAACACCTTGAAGAGGAAGAAGGTCTGCAAAGCCGCGCCGGTGCCCGGCGAAACCCGTGTGTGGCAGTACATCGCTCTGACAAAGCTTCCTGGCGAGAAGAGAGCAAGAGAGAGTAGCAGAAAAGCGCTAGTCCGCTTTATATAAAGCTATATGCATAGTTACAGCAGCAGCTATATGCTATGCTATGCTCCGCTACGCTCTTTCTTTTCTCGCTCGTTCGCTCCTTCGAGGCGGATTTATCTCCTGGACTGCCCGGGCATCGTCCCGGCGACGCAGAGCGACTTCGCGCAGGACTGCGCCAAGGCAAGGAAGGAGCGAAGGAGTCACCCCCCCCCCGCGCGGCCCCGCGCGGGAGCACTTCGCTCTTCCTTGCCCTTCGCATGTTGACGGACGCGGCAGGTCTTGAAGGGCGTGGTGCGAGCTGAGCGTCTCAAGACACCTTCGGACTACATCCACGAGGTCAAAGACACCCTTTCGCTCGGGGCGGCGGGCCCAGCACTTGATTCTGATTTGTAGGTGCTGGAGCGGGTGAAGAAGCCCTACTTGCTCCAGCGATACCGCCTGCCAGCGGAGACCACCTGGCGGGCCACACGGCGGTACAACGACATGTGCGGCTCCTTGGCTGTGCAACCTCCGAATCTGAGGACAGCGAGGAGTTCCTCAGCATCTTAGGGAAGAAGATGGGGAAGCTCGTGAAGGGTGGGGAAGCGGCCGCACACCCAGGACCCAGGCTCACGTCTGCTCGCGCCTGCTTCTATCTTTGCGTCAACCTAGGACATTGACACTGCAGCTCGCATCGTCCTCTACGATTGGCAGCGCGGCCGAATCCCCTACTTCACCGCGCCCCCGAACGAGAACGAGAAGGAAGAGGAACATGACGAGGCCAGAGAGAGAAGGCTTGTCCTATGTCTCGCTAAGTTGCCGGCCCGCGGTAGAAATTGAGAGAGCCGCCTTGAGGAAGTGGCAGCAGCCGTCGACACCGAGGGTTCAGGAGATGGGACGGCAGAAGTCCGCCGCGATCTGTCGAAACAGCGGTCGAAACAGATGTCAGGAGAGCCGAAGGAGAAGGAGTCGTCCCATCCGGCGGCCCAGTCCCTGGAGGCTTTGAAGGAGATCCCAAAGGCGCACGCTTTCGACGAGGAGGCGAGGCGGCGGCTCTGCTGGGGGACGACAAAGCCCCGAGAGCTCAGAAACATCAGCAGGACGCATACTACTTTTGACAAGTACCAGTATACTAGAGTTGCAGCCAAGTTGCGATGAAGAGTCTAATCTGTTGGCGTTTCGAGATCACCCCTTACAAGATCGTCAGTAGTCTTAGTATATTTGCTTGTGTTCAGGAGGCAAAGAGAGCAAAGTCGAGTGAGATAGTGAGCGTGTGGTCTTTCTCTCTTTTCTCTTTCCGAGGACTGTGGAGGAGACCTGGGAGAGCTTTGCGCGGAGTCGGCGCCGGCGGCAGTTTCCGCTGAGGCGCGGGCGCGCGGAAGCGGAAGTCCCGTGGACTTCGTGCCTCTGCTTGGTCGCACTGCTGGCGGTGGTAGAGTCTAGAGTACTGGTGCTGTCGCAATCTGTCGCACTACGAAACTGACAATGCGAGCACGGGTAGCCCAAAAACTCGTTCTACTACCGCTATAGTAGCTGCTGAAGCTGCTGCTGCTGCTGCTCCCATCTGAGTACTGCTACCACTGCCCCTGCCACTACTACAGCCACGCCGCCCTCCTACCAGCCCACAGCGTTCGTTTCTCTACTACTCGTGCTGCTGGTAGTACCACTACTAGTACTCCTACTCCTGCCGCTCCGGCTTCTGCTCCTATACTCCAGCTCCTGCCGCTGCAACATTAGACGCAATACCTAGCTAAAGTAGACACAACAACATGGATTACGCTGCCGATAGTTGCTTTGATGAGTATGATGTTACTGACGATGCCTCTGATGGCGATGATCTTTGATTGTGTTGATGATGCTCAGGATGTTTGGTCTCTGGTGCCAGGGCACTGGGTGGAGCTTTTCTTTCAAGATGTCGCATCGTTGGACGGCACGCAACCTGCGTTTCACGTGTGGAGAAAGTGAGGATTCTTGCCGTGATGCTACGTGCCGAGAATTCCTCGAGAATGGACTGTGCATGAGACTTTCTGTGAGATGGCTCACCAGATGCTCATGCACGGATGGTCTCGATGCGGCATGAATCAGCATGAGCTTATGTTTGTTTGCCACGAGAGGATCTGCCCCGTGAGAAGAAACGAAGAGGCGAAGCTGCCCAGGAGCTGCTCTTGGTTGCGCTTTCGAAGTTCTTCCTTGTTTGGCTCTTCGAAACTGAGAACCAGCATCGGAATACTGCCCAGAGACAGCATTTTCATTGCGAGCGGCAATGAGGCAACCTTCGACCCGCAAGCTGCTTGTGGAGCCTGGTTGTTGCTGTTGCTCAAAGTCAGGAATGCATGTAGGCTCTTTCGTGAAGGGCGTCCACTCGGACCTGCTTTCTGGGGTTGCCCGTTCGACTTTGGCTCGTTCTAGTTCGGCGCGCTGGGCTTGGCATTCGTCTGTTTTCTTGGCCCCTTCTTGGTCTTTGCCAGGATCCTGTTCTACCGTTAGTGCCACTTCCCCGTCATCCTGCCTCCCTCGCGCAAGGGGGGAGCCGAAGAGCTCTGAGAAGGCAGCTCCCTGATGTCTCCCTTTTCAGCGCCCGCTCGCTCCGGGCGGGCGCCGTAGCACTCTCAGAGTCCTGAGCCCGAGAAGTCAAGCAGCCGCTAAGTCGAAACGGCTTGCAAGTTCCCCGTGCATCCGCCAGCCGCCGCTGGCCTTCCTGGCTGCGACAATAGGACCGGATAACCCCACATCACAGTGACTCCCGTATGACAACCAAATGAGTTCACAGGAAAGTGGTCATGAATGGTCATGATGCGCGTGTTTGTGTGTGTAGGTGTGTGCCATGTTGGTGATGGTGCATGTGCGCAGTGTCGAATGTGCACGTGCGTGTGTGTTGCCAGTGTTGTGTGTCGTCTGCGTTGCGTGTATGTGTGTGTGTGTGTGTGTGTGTGTGTGTGTGTGTGCGTTGTGTGTGTGTGTGTGTGTGTGTGTGTGCGTGTGTGTTCCTATCTGTTCGCACGGGCACACGCTTGGGACCCCTTCTCCACCCCCCTTCCTCCCTCCTGCCCATCCACCCTCCTCGCTCTGGCATCTGTAGAAGCTGCTGTCACGGTCGCAACCGGCGGCAAAGCACATGGCGTGTTGTCGTCGGCTCCAGCTCTAGCTCTAGTTGTAGCTCTCTCCCTAGCTTTAGCTCCAGCTCCTGCTCCAGCTCCGGCTCTAGCTCCAGCTCTCGCTTGTCTAGCTCGAGCTGGCTATCTCTAGCTCGCTATCTCTCTCTCGGCTCTCTCTCACAGAGCACTCTAAAGAGAACCTTGAGTCGCATTTACAGTTTTCCGGATGGGGAGGACCCTGAAGCGCCCCGCCTCCAACAGAGCACTCTGGAGAGAGCCTTGTTTAGTCGCGTTTTTAGTTTTCTGGAGGTCGGGGACCCTGAAGCGCGCGCTGCATCCCACAGAGCATTCTGGAGAGAGCCTTTAGTCACGTTTACTGTTAAATTTGAGCCATCAGCTAGCTGTGCACATTGACCTCCGAGCACGTTCCTGCGGCCCTTTCCTCTCGAGGCGGGCCCCCTTGAGCAGTTTTTACCTCGACCGCTGCTTGCGGAAAACATGTGCCTTTGATCGCTTGTGAATTTCACGTCTTGCAAGTGCTAAGTCGAGTTGGCACCGGAGCCGGCTTGCACATGCCGCGGATTCCGGAAGTCTTCGAGATGTACGGGCAGGCGGACGGCCACGATGATGACCTCTCCACGCTGTCCCCTCCCGACCTTGAGAATCTGGAGTCGGCGTCGCAGGTGCAAGGACCAGGGACCCCGGCGAGAGAATCCTTGGAGGTGCGCGGCCTGTGACGGCCGGCGACTGGCCAAGGACACCGCTGGTTTTTGGAGCTGTGAGGATTGCGGATCCACCCTCTACTTCCACATGGACCACCCTACATTGAGACGCGCGGCCCACGGCCGCGGAATGTGGCACTACGTTCCCAGTGAACCTTAGGGGACACCGAGTGGCAAAGGGAACCCTCCTCCGCTCCAGGTTCCACAGTGGCAGGCTTGACAACGCCGTTTTCAGGCGCCTGCCGGCGAAGGCACCAGGCGGCGGGGATGAAGCAGCTGACAGCTCAGAGCAGCCCGAGTCGGCGCCCTCGGTGCCGTCTAGGCGTGCTACTAGACCGAGCCTTGGTCGCCTCTTGCTCCTCGACCTCGTGAGCCCCCCGGCCGACCACGTGCACCACGACAGCCCGGAGGAAACGAGCCAGCACACCTTCAAGGAGCCGATCCCGCCCAAAAAATCATCCAGCTCACCTCCTGGACTTTGAGGCCGCAGCCAAAACACCGGGCAAGAGCGACAAGGCCTCGAGCTCTTCGAGCTGGAACTCCCGAATGGGACCGGAGAAGAAGGTGAGCTGGCGGGGCGGAACACCGCCCGCACCGCCGGCATCATGGCGGTACGATCCCTCGGACCTTCGCAAATATAGCAAGTGGGCCAGGAAGGTGCAGATATGGCAGGTCCAGATAGCAAACTACATGACAAAGCGCGAGGCGGCGCTCTTGCTGTACACCTCCCCGACTGGCGAGGCGGAGGCCGAGTTGGAGCACGTGCCCATCGAGAAGATCAACTGCGAGAACGGGGTAAATTATATCCTGGAGCCCCTCAAGGAGCCGATGGCCCAAAAGACCGTGTACCAGAAGCGGAAGTTTCTTGCCGACTACGAGAACGTGAGCCGCTACCCCTCGGAAGGACTGAGAACGTATGCCAAAGCGCTCGCTTGAGGCGCTCGGGGTTCAGATCACCGGGATGTACGATGACGAGAGCCGGGGCAACCGTCTTCTTGAAAGGGCGAGGCTGAGCGCAGCCGACCAAAGGCTGGTGCTTGTCGGTGCCAGGTACTCCATCTCCTTTGAGGACGTGATGGAATCGATGACCACGCAGTACCCAGACTTCAGGGCGCCACCAGCGGTCGTGGGACGAGACGGCCAGCCGCTAACCGAGGCAAGGACGGCAAGGACGTGAGGACCAGCAGCCAAGGGCAACCGTTTTCCTTTGCAGCACGCTCTTCGATGCGCGGCCAAGGCAAGGGGACTCCCGGCCAAGGCAAGAGACTCGGCAAGCAGGTCGAGCCCGACCCGGGCGCCGACGACCACAACGAGATCTCCTTCGAGGCCATTCCCGAGGGAGAGGACGAAGACGACGGAGAACTTCAAGACTTGGCCCAAGTCCTCACGGTTACCGCCCGAAGGCTGGCGAAGCCCGGCAAAGGGCAAGCGCACCAAGCACTGACAGCGTTGTGTTTTCTGCGCAGATGGTTCCGGCACTTGGGTCACAGCATGTGGGCTGCATGGTCCTAGACACCGCTTGCCAGCGCACATGCTGTGGCAGGAGCTGGGCAAGCGACAACTTCGACCACATCAAGGAAATCGGGCTAATAGTCATAAGTTCCAGTTCGGAAAGGGAGCGCCCGTGGAAGCAGACTACCGAGCCTACCTCCCGGTAGCCTTTGGACACCACGTGCCAGTGCTGATTGGAGCAGGCGTCGTGGACGCAACGTGCTGCTCAAGGCCCTGGGGATGATACTCAACTTAAACAACATGACTGCGACGTTTGCTGCTTTAGGAACCACGGCTCATTTTGTGATGCTTGGGGGGGCACTGGGCTGTTCGCATAGACGAGTTCTCTCAGCATGCCATTCGTGAGTGCATGGAACTCTTGCAAAGCACAGCCTGGGACAGCGCACCTCCCGAAGCGGTTTTTGGCTTCGACCACCAGGCGCGGGCACACCTGCCCAAGGATGCTCACGGCGCCACCGTCCTGGCTTGCAGCATGGAGGCTCCGCGGAGCCTCCGGAACTTCAAGGTTCACCTCTACATGATCATGATCAGGTCTGCTCGCTTGGGCATATGGGATCGCCAGTGGCTACTCGGAGCCACCCCGCCAAGACTGGATCCTCGATTTCAGGTGAACAGGCGAACTGCGCCCACACCGAGATCCAGCGCTACGGGAACGCGTCGGGGAGGTAAAGGCGGTGCAAGGCGTGCGGCAAGAGATGGCTATACTCTGGAAGCACAGCCCAGGACCCCGGACCCCCTTTTCCTAGGAGACTTCGAAGAACTCCCAAGTACCATCAACGTCATCGTGGAGTTCTGTCCCGCCGAAGCTCATTGGGTCATCGGGGCCGTCGAGAGACGCAACTGTGTGCTGCGCTCGCTTCTTGAAAAACTCATCAACGACTGTGACCACGTTCTCACCGCCGCCCTGTGAAGGGACGGAGCCCCTTCCAGGAAGTGTACGGCCGAGTTCCTCGAATTGTTGGCGGCCTCCTCACTGACGAGGGTGCTCTGGCAGAATCTGTGTCACATCCCCGCCTTGCTGCAGAAAAGAGTTCGCGCCGAGGCAGTTTCACACCTCGCTGCCATGAACGTGGACCAAGGGCTCAAACGAGCCATACTGCGGAAGACCGCCAACCTCAAGATTCCGGATATCCAGCCGGGCCAGAGAGTTGCCTTTTGGCGTTGGCGGCGACGGGGTCTTCGCAAACGCGGGGCCTGCGCGACAGGCTGCTTCTTGGCCTACGACCCGTCTTATCCGGGAAAACAATGCTGGATCCGCTCCGGCACTCTACCATTTTGGTCGCCATGGAGCAGATCCGCAAGGCAGTCGGCTGGGAAGACTGGTGCCCAGACGAGGCAGACACACAATGCCTCAAAGATGCCACCGTCGACTTCAAGAACAGACGAGCACACCTGTGCCACAACTGGTGGCGCTGAAAGAGAGTGCGAGCGAACAACTACAACCACCCCGGCAACAAACAACAACTACAACCTCACCCTGAGCCGGACCTACCAACAGACAACCTACGTCCAGCAACGTTTCGGTGACCCCCCGCGCTCGGTGAACGTAGCTCCAAGAACACCAAGGACACCGAGACACACAAGAAGAAGAAGGACAGGAGTCAGACCAACAACAACTACAGCAGATTCCTGATCTACCTGGCGGCCGCCCACCTCACGAACCACCTCCCGCGCAAGAGCAATCCGAGGCACGACAGCAACCACCGGAACTTGAGCTACTACAACCTCCGACTTCTGAAACAACGGTAGGTACGGAACAGGCTTCGTCTTCGACAGGAGCTTTAGACCAGCAACAACTACAGACAGAAGCGACCGTTCGACTCCTTGATTACACTCCTCGCAGACGGTCCAGAGCTTCATCGTGTACAGGCCGGAGATGATTACCTGGCCGGCGTCTTTGGACCCAAGGCACGTCCCTTCTACGAGGCTTACCTGCAGAGCGACTTCCGCAAAGCCGACGTGCCAGAGCTCGGAAGATGAGCCAACGACAGCTTCTTCAACCGCTCGGCTCTCCCGCAAGGAGGCGAAACAGCTTGACAGGGAAATCCCTTGGACCACCATCCTCAAGGGAAGTGACGTTGCTGAGTGCCTCAAAGCGATCGACAAGGAGACCCGTTCGTGGCAAGACTGGCAGAGCGTGGAGCCCTTAAGCCACGAGCAGGCCCAGAACCCAATAGACCAAAGAAGTCAGAACAGTTTGCTGTGGCTTCATGGGCAAATTCTTACCATGTGGGCAAATTTTGACTTCGCAGCGGGACTTTGTTTTTTTGGCTTTGCATTTGGCAGCGGGACTTTGCAGTTTGACTTCGAAGCCAAAGTCAATTTGTTTCATTTTGACTTCGCGGGGAAATGGGTGGTCGTTCTCTAGGATTTAGCACACAGCAAGTTTGCTAAAATAGAGATGCACAGTGGGTTTTTCCACTTGTCAGTTATACGGCACTTTGGAGGGCAGTGTTCCGAGGCCAAATTTCGAGGAAGTTTGCGCGGAAGTTTGGTGGAAGCTTTCCGTAAACTGCCTCAAAACTTCCGCCGACACCAGAGAAAGTTTCGAGGAAACTTCCTCAGAACTGCCCCAGCGCCAGAGGCAGTTTCGTGGAAGTTTCCTCGAAACTTCCTCGCCGGCGTTTTGACTTCGGGCCTCTTCATTTTGACTTTGGCGACAAATTTTGCCCACAGCGGCAAACCAAACTTTGACTTCGAAGTGAAAACTTTTGATTTGCAATTTGACTTTGAAGCCAGCGCTAAACCAGGCGAAGCTAAAAATTTTAGCTTTCCCTTCGAATTCAGAAAATTGACTTCTTTAGTGCATTCTGCGCAGCCGTGCCTGTTACCGTGACAAGTCAAGGGGCTGTGGCCCCATCAGGGCAAAGCGCAGGATTGTGTGCTTGGTCACGCTGATCCTGATCTGTTTTCGCTCAACAGACAAGCACCCGCTCCGGGCCGAACTGCAGAACATGTGGTGTTCATGATGCTGGTCGCCGGTTCGAACAAGGAGCTCTTGGACTCAGGACTGGAATGGTTTGGCTGGACCGCCGATGCTGCCGCGGCCACCTTCAGACGGGCTGATCGCTCGGACGCCCCACTTTCCCCTCTACCTGATCAATTCGAACATCTACGGCTTGGCGAACGCTCCTCGACTGTGGAGCATCGAGGTGACGATCAGGCTTCTTAAGCTAGGCTACACCCAACACTCCTTCGACAAGATGGTCTTCATGAAAAAGGGATAGCCAAGGACGCATGATGAGCATCATAATCGTCTACGTGGACGATTTCTTGGGCGTCTACCGCGGGGACTACCGGATCGCAGAGGTCCACGAGGCCTTTGTCTGGGGCGCCCTCAACCACTTCAACGTCGACGAGCCCCTCATCACCCAGAAGGAGTTCATTAACGGCCTCGACAGCGGCAAGGTTCCGAAAGGTGCCAACCTCAACGACCTTTTCAGTGTGGAGCAGCAGGCCGAACTTCGTTCAGTACCAGGTTGTCTTCAGTGGCTGTGCGGCCAGAGCCGGACCGAGCGAAGAGCGCGCTGGCCAACCTGAAGTCACTCTACTTCGCCCTCGACTTCGCCAAGAGACCTCCGACTACGGCCTTGCTCCTTCAGGACGTCCCAGGGAAGCTGGCGACAACGCTTGTCTCCTGCTCCGACGTTTCCTGGGCGAACTCTCCTGGAGACCTGCGCTCTCAGTTTGGCGTGCTTGTCTTCGCCACGACACCGCAGGTGACGAGTACCCCTAGCCTCGGCACCTTGCTCGACTGGAAGTCAGGCAAGAGCGCTCGCGTCTGCAGAAGCACTCGGAAGCCATGGTGGCCGACGAGGCGGTCGACAGGCTACGCTACACCAACCTCTACCTGACGGAGATCCTCACGGGCGAGAAGGCTTACAAGTCGAAGCCCTGCCTGAGAATGCAATGCTCCACGTGGTGGACGCCAAGTCCCTCTACGACTCGCTGGTGCAGGAGAACCCTCAGACGACCGAAAAACGTCTTCTCGTTAGCATCAAGAGCATCCAAGACAGTGTGGATCCCGATGCCATTTACTGGGTGCCGACGCACCTCATGAGAGCGGACGGCTTGACAAAGATATCAGCTGAGCTGATGCAAGCCTCCGTCAGTGGCTCTCTCCACCATGGATCGTATACTCCGAGAGGTCAAAGAAAAAAGACCAGTGTTAAACTTGAGCCATCAGCTAGCTGTGCACATTGACCTCGGAGCACGTTCCTGCGGCCCTTTCCGCTCGAGGCGGGCCCCCTTGAGCAGTTTTTACCTCGACCGCTGTTTGCGGAAAACATGTGCCTTTGATCGCTTGTGACTTTCACGTCTTGCAAGTGCTGAGTCGAGATTTACAGTCTTCCGAAGGTAGGGGCATGCATCCAACAGAGCATCGAATAGAGCATGTTCTCTTACGCGCGTGTGTAGTGTGCTGTGTCTGGTTGTTGTGTGTCGTACGTTGGGTGTCAGAGGGATGGCGTGGTTTGTTGTGTCTTGTGTCTTGTCGGGGTTGTGTGTCGTGTGTTGTCGGAAGGGTGGATGGAGGCATGGGAGCAATGGGATGTATGGGGTGCGCGTGAAAGTAAGAACCCCGCACACACAGATGGAAGCACCAGGCCGCCACTTCTGCACGGCACGACGGCCGAAGCACCGCTTCGGCCACCAGCCTGCGCATGCCCCGCTCTGGCAGTCTCCTTGGTTTCTTCAGGCATGGCATGGAGGTGCCGCAACCAATGCCTATCTCCGGGTGTCATGGACTTCTTCATCTGCTCTTTCTGCATGAGTGCATGCGGCTCTGAATTGCGGGGTTAGCTCAGCTGGCTGTTAGTGAGTTTTCATCGATGTTGCAACGGATGCTGTTTCTATTGTCTATGATGCGAAGCCTGGAAGTGTGTTTGGGAGAGTTTGGGGGGTTTGTGGAGTCTGTAAAGTCCTCAGGAAACGGGTGCCACTCTCAAGGCTCCTGAAGCGGCTTTTGCCCGGAAGACTTAAAGACTTACAGAACATCACGCCCTGGTGGCGTGCTTTTCCTGTGTTCATGTTTTCACCTGCACTCTCAGATGGCAAGCTCAGCAAGCTCTTCCCTTCCCGCAACAGTGTTTTGCCTGCATACAACGTTTTACCACGTGTTGTGACTTGACAAGAAAACTTCCACCAAACCATTTGAAGCTTTTGGGCATAACCGAATACTTGTCCGAGAAAGACAAAGTGATGGGACAAACTTTCAAAAGAGATCCTGAGGGTGGAGGACATAGGGGCATGGCCTTAAGGTGTGGCTCTAGGCCCTAGGCCGTTGAGTATGGAGGCCTGGAGCCCGGGCGGGGGGGAGGGGGGTGGCACCAAAAAAAAAGGTGCAAACCGGTGCTCACCATTTTTTTTTCGCCTCCCCCCGCCAGGGACCTTCTGGATGGAGATCCGGAGGGCCCATGTCTGTAAGCAGATGATGCCTGGAGCCTTCGGCCTTTGGCACTCCAAATCCAGTGTTTCTCAATCGTTACTCAATCATTTCCGGGTTTCCAGTATGCCACCAATCCTGTCCTATGCAATGAAACGCTCGAACACCTGAAAACTGTGACATGGGTTATGGATGACACTCATACATGGCACAGGTATGATGGGTAATAAGTTCTACACAGTAAAAGTATGATGGGAATAAAATCCCTGTACCGCGACTCATGGTGACCTGGTCTCAGCACCCCCAAGTTCAGAAGGAATTATTGGGTCTCGAACCAAAATGCATATATGGTCCTAGCCGTCTCAGGAGATGATGGGTGGCGAACCCAAAACCTTAGACTGAAAGTCGTCATTGGCTTCCAACCTCTTTGGACCTCGTAGAAGATGTTGGACCCTCATCCGGAAGCTTAGACAATGCAACGAAAATTGCAAGTTACAAAATACTTGTTACATTTGAGGCGAAACATATATACTTACTTACAAGCCAACCTTGGTATATAGGTGTTTGTACCTACATATATATACATATGTATACACGTCTGTGTATACCTTTCAGTATATGACATGCAGGCATGCATACACACCTACATATGGATGTGTATGTCTACATGCACACATGATCATGCTCTTTGCATTTTCATGCTTTTCCAAAGCTTATGCACACATACATATATGTTTAATTTTTACGTACATACACGGGTACAGACATACCTATGTATCACGGAAACATGTGCATTATCTCTGAAATATGCAAACATATGTGTATGCAACGATGAGGCATTTAGGCAGCTATACACTCAAACAGGAAAATCGAGGGCCTCAGGCTCCTATCCCAAACCCTGAATGGGCATGGTGGGTACAGGATGCGGATTATCAAATCTGTGTGGAAGCACGGCCTCCATACCCGCACATATATACATTTACATGTACATGTTATGTATGTGTGTATTTACATATGCACGTATACAAGTTCATGCACTCTGGAAGCCTATGCAAACATATACAAGTTCGTGAACTTTGGAAGCCCATGCACGCGCACACACATGTATGTGCACATACCTGGAACCTCCTGCGGCAGAAATTTTCGCCGCAATGCATTGCGGCGTTTATTTTTGCCTCATTTGCTTTTTTCTGCCGCAAGCGATTGGGAAACGCCGAAAGATTTTTCGAGGAGAAGCCCAAAAAGAAGAAACGCCGCAGCAAAAGAAGAAACGCCGTAACTTATGCGTCTCCGCCCAAACTTGTGGATGAAATTGTAGCAACTACCACACTTCGAAGTCGTCATCATCATCATCATCATCTGTGTATTCTTGGTCTTCATCAGTCTGCATCCCCATCAACTTCAACATCTCACATTTGACAACACTAAAACCATGGTGGTATCACGATCACCACTGCTATGTGCATCTTCGTCTTTGTCTTCATCAGATTCACCAGCATCAACACCAATGACCAGTATCTTCCAAAAAAACGTATCATCATCCTCACCCACATCGAAGGATCCAGAAGCTGTCGTGTCCAGCGGGCTTTTTGTTGTAGGCGGGGAGTAGCACAGCAGAACGCTCGAAAGTTTAGCCACAAACTTCCAAAGTTTCAGGGACTATAGTTGCAAAAACATACGAAGTCCCTTGCTGCTAGCAGCCCCAAACACAAGCCTAAAGGAAGACCAAAAAGAACAAGCGGCCAATAGCCGCTCCTTCCCGGCGAATGGGTCAGCATATACTGCATCAGGCTCTACTGACTCTACTGTTCGGTTCGATTAGGTAGAAGCGGACATGTGTAATCTGCGGAAATTCCCGATATGCCCGCAGTATAACGAATCATAAAAAAACATAATCTTCGATTTGACTGCGGCGGCTCTCCGCGAAAAATATATCTTCTCTTATTGTGCTCAGCAAATGGTTGTGAATTGCGACTGCACGGTTTTCCCAGGCATGTATGCTTGATTTCGAGGCTGTTTCTGATTTCAACATGTGGAATTCCGGACGCCTTATAAAGGCCACGGCATGGTATAGATTTGGTTTCTGTGTCGCATGGCGCTACAAGCCGAGGTTAGCGTGTCTTATCGCGTAAATTTTGCAATATGTGGAAACTGAAAGGCATGTCATCTACGGAGTCTAACCCAGTCCCAAAGTAGTGGATTTCAACACGCTTAACCAAGTTTCCTCAACGACCGGCGCGGTAGGACGTAATGCAGTTTGTTGGTTCGACTCACCGTGGCTGGAGCACGCCTGAACGACGCGTGTGCTTGTTAAAAACGACGTGGTCCGGACATACTGAAGCATAGAATCAGACCTGCCTTCAGAAAAGAACACGAGGGAAGGGCGCAGCGGACCTGAAACTAAAAGAGCTTCATACAATACAGAAGGAACAACATTTAAACTGCGGCTTCTGCTTTCCTGGTGACGCAGTGGCCTGTATTTGGGGCACAATGCGGACGTCGCGAACATCTCTCTGTTTTCTTCAAGTTTCCAAACAAGGGGTTCGTCTACGTAGTTTCGGGTCCAAGGTTCCGTGTTTAAGGCTTCTGCAGTTTAGGATTGAAGCTGCTAAGGTTTAGGATGCTGGGCATGCCTCCGCATGAGAGTTGGGTACGAACTTGGCCCTTTATTTGTCAAGCGTTTGGCGTACACTAGGAAATGCACGAAGTAGGAAGACTTGCGGTTATTATCAACAAATCTTGTCGTCTGAGCAGACATATTATCTACATCTGCACTTCGCAGTTCAATTTGCGACCACGACATGGTAAACCCACGACAGATGCTAGCACTGTGCTAAACTTTCGGTGCCCAGCACAAGACTATCCCGATGCTGCATGATGCTGCATGGCTTTCAAATCCGGATGCATGGACGAAATTGCAACAAGAAGCTTCTGAAACCCATCGGCGCACTTGATACCGGAAGGGTGTCCGCATCTTTCCGCCGCAATGTCGGGAGTTTCCGCCGCAATGTCGGGAGTTTCCGCCGCAATGACGGGAGTTTCCGCCGCAATTTTGGGGCACAAAAACCATCATAAATCGCATCCAAAAGTGTTTTGGAGTCACAATTCTCGCTCACCCAGTGTTCTGGCGACAACACCGGCCCAAAACGAACATGCTGTGCTCTCAATTCCAACATCCTTCAGACTTGCTTTGGCAAAGGTCGTCTGCGAAATGATGTGGGGGGAATGCAAGTCTCAACAGAGCTCCTCGTTGCATTTCGCACGCTCGCACCAAAAACCTGTTGGGACTGAGAACAGACCGTGCTCGTCCTTGGCCAGTGCTGTTGCTAGTAGTAACGAGGAGTGAAGCTTGATTCTCAAACAAAGTCTAGATGTGTTCTTGCGGGTTTTGTGCATCCCGGAATTGCGGCGGAAAACCCCGTCATTGCGGCAGAAACTCCCGACATTGCGGCGGAAAGACGCGGACACCCTTCCACTAACACGTGCACAATTGACCCACCTGCACAAGCATTTTTTGCAATTTCGTCCACCCATCCGGGCTCGAGGGTGTGTTCATGATGCAACACCTGGATAGTCGAGTGCTGCGCATTGGAATTTTGTGCCAGGAGGCTAGCACGTCGCTGCTGATTAACTGGCTGGTTCATGAGTGCATGAATGTGTTTCTGCATGTTGGCTTCCATGGAGTCGAGGAACCGCTTGCAGCTCCAAGTTCCCTCATTAAAACCTGGTTTGAACTCCAAAAAAGAGATAAATGTAAACCAGCACAAGCTCCAAACCCAACCTGAAGCGGGAATCACGCCCCCGACCCTAAACACCACCAGTTAAATCCTATACTGGAGAAACTCGAAAATACAGACTTTCTACCCGAAGCTGGTTATTAAGTGTGCCTCCGGAGGAAATGAAGTTGTTCGCAAAGCAGCACAACAATGTCCGTCCCAAATAATTGCCGCAAAGAAAACCCATCATGTCCCTCGGACCGGCTGTTGTTGCAGCTTTAGATAGTTATTTCGTCTTTATCACGGTCTTTTTTCCGGGGCAAGTGTTTAGCAATTAGGTCCTGCTGAGACCCGTACTTCCGTATCTTGTCTTCAAGCCAGATCTGGAGCTGCACGTCGGCATGTCTGTACTACGCCTGTTGTTGGAACCACAGGGTGAGCTCGAGCCACACTACGTCTGCATTATCTGATGAGCGTGCAATTAAGCACCTTAGCCCGAGGTTAGGTTCATCCCTCATCGCCGTTCTGCTTACCAAAAACGGCCCACTTAAAGTTCTCTTGTTTTCAACTTTTGAAATTCTCGCATCACATAAATGTTGTTTCCACTTTTTTGCACTTCCGCAATCAACTCGGGGGTGTGGGCTTGGGCTGCACCGAAAGATTTGTAAAATTGACGCCATGTAAGACAGAAGCCAAATCCATCCCGGTCCTTAGACATCCTACATGCTGAAACAACCACACCGTGCTTCGTAACACCCTATCGTTGCAACGAAGCACGAACAGCATCCACATGGTTTTCAACGAAAATCGTCGCAAGGATATAAGGAACGTAAACATGAGATAATTGCACTCTTGCACCCGAAAGCAAGTTATAGGCGCAAGTTACAAACTTGGTGTTTCAGTCTGCTATGAACATACCTCGGTTCATGCAGTTTTCATGTCCTTATACAGTCTAAATCGGCCGGCCAGCACCATGTCACTGCAGGAACGTTCGACCATAAGAACATGGAGCTGCGAGCTGGCAGCACAACCCAAATTCGTTCGTGAAAAACAAAAACGCCGCCGAAATTACAATTCTGCCGCAACCGGTGTGCTGTATACTGCTGGATTTAGGTTTCTGCCGCCAGACATGTCTTTCCGCCTCCGATTGGGTTTCGGCGCCGCAACCCTATTGCGGCGGAAATTTCTGCCGCAACGGAGTTTCCAGGTATATGTATATATACACAGAGACTTGTTGTGATATACATGCAACCACCTGTGTATGTAACCGCAAGGCCACTATGCAATTGCACACTCGATGAAAAACTGAAACCTTGCAAGCGTATCATGGGTGGATGATATATGTATATATACATACGCACACATATACGTAATAACATTGTCTTTAAGATTTACATGATGGAAGTGGGTGGGTGGTGGCGAACAACAGGTTTTCAATGGAATGACTGACAAACATGCCAAATTACACCGGAAGCTAATCCTTAAAAGGTGTGGCCCACCCAGCCAGAGATGCAAATCACAGTAGGGGATGCAGGGAGACCGTCTGAATAAAACCCAGAGTTTGAACACTTTGGCACATATCACGGGCTACACTTATCCACGAAAAACATGTAGTGTGTAGCAAACCTAAATACCGAAAAGGATGACGTGTGTCCAGAGCATCCAAGCTCTACTGGAAGATATGCGGCTGAAACGCAATGCCGCACAAGGATCCAATGAGCCAAACCCTCGGAGAAGTTAGATGAGTGGCGGAACCACAACGGGATCCTCAAATCGGTGATTTCCCAAGTACACGCCGACTACAAAATGTGCACTCTCAATCCAAGGCTTCAATAGTAGATGATGGGTAGCAAGCCCTAAAACTTTTTCAAAGGTGGCAAGCCCCTTAGAGCTTTATAATTGTAGGAATGTCGACATTCCGTTCGCCAGGGCTTCAGATGCTGTTGTACACATCCATGACGGTCTGCCTGTTGATATATTCTTTTAGCAGTTATGCTGCAGCCCATGCCACAATTTCATTCCCTAGTTAAAGACATGATATATACAATAAGTTACAGGTCAACATTAGTATGCACATATAAATAACACATTTCCATAAACACGCATCCATAAAACTCGATAAATTGAGGTAATCAGATGCATATATGGATATATACCCCGGGGTTGTGATGTATTCTTAATGAATTAGAAATGATATGCCAGATCACGCACCTCAACTTCAATGGAGATGATGGATGGCAAACCTCCTCCCTCCTCCCCCACAAACTTATTGACATGCTCAAGACTCAAAATCAAAGGTGCAATGCCTGGATGACGAAACACAATGCTTGAAATGCTAGGTGTTAAAATTCGTGTGAAAACTTTTAAATTACCGAGAAATACACGCCACCGGGGCGCTGCACTCTCCAGACTTGAAAGCCACAAACCGAAGGGCGCTGCACAGGGGAAGATCGCATGTCGACATGTGCTATCATCAGCACTGGGAGCTAGCTGAGAGGCACCAGCGAGTTTCAGGTCGTGGCAGTTGTTGCAATCCACGTGTACAAACCGTTTAAATAAGGGGCGTGTGCATGCGAAGTCCTGCGGCCACTCGGTGCATGAGCACAAGAATGCCAATGCAAAACTTCATGTGACTGCAGCCCATTGTTCTCTTTGCCGGCAGGAGCAAAACTGGCAACATTCAACATGCAGTCATTCAAAAGCTTTCATCATGCGTTGTGTTTTGAAGCATGTGGCTGTCTGTGTCATAGCCTCACGCATTCATGGCAAAAGAACGTGCGGCAGCCACCCCCACATTTCACCTATGCAGGAGCCAAAGAAAAGGCGGAAGCGGAGGGTGAGGCAGGGAAAGCGTTGTTAAGCCCCTGTTTGACCTTTTCTTCGTCACCGTCGTCATTTTCATCTGCACGCAGAAGCAATGCTACCGTAGATTGATTCCCATTCAGTGTCCAGCACCACCATCATTATTGTCATCGTCATCGTCATCACCCATCACCGTCCCATCACCGTCACCATCATCTCTCTCTCTCTCTCTCTCTCTGCACGCCACGGCCCAAGGGCCGTGTGACGTCCGCACGTGTCTCTTGCCACTACTCGCGCCTTTAGCGCGGGATGCCGACCCGAGGGTCTTGCACATCCGCCCATCATCATCATCATCATCATCCTTAACATTGTCAATATCAATCCCATTATGATTATCATAAGCATTGTCATTGGCACTAGCACTATCCCCTGTACACTCATCAACAGCCTCGGCATCATCGTCATCATCCTCGTCGTCCAATCGTCAGTCGTCGTCACCGTCACTCCTGTGCGATCGTCACTTCCCTCGTGGACTCACTGACCGTCATGTCAATCTCCATCACCATCATCAGGAGATTGACACGGCTTGAACACCGTACACACACATTTGCGCCTCCAGCCCACTGCAATGATCGCGATGCTTGCAGACCTCCTTCGGCCGAAGCGATGCTCAACGCATTGGCGTCTTGTTGCGTGTCGTGAACTGCCCCGACACTGCACATACCTATGAAATTCGCACCAATCGCAGCGCCGACGCAGGGGCACCGACCGCGCTGCTCCCGCAGCAGATGTGGGACCAGCAGCACTGCTGGCTCCAGGGACGGCAGAATGGAGAGTGGCCTGGCCGCAGTAGCAGCCGACGCCTTGGCTTTGCCTGAAGAACAACCCAGGCAGTGGTGGCAGAGTTTGGGTAGCGTGATGTGCCCGCCTTGTTAATAAATCTTACCCCGGCTGCACTTAAGACAGCCATGGTTTCACCAAGTCGAGGATCGTGCCGTGCGTTTTTCGCTTTTGCGAAAAAGCGTTGTTGTCCACTTGTGCCACGCCGGGCCACGCGGCACAAGACAGATCTTTTCACAGTGTCTGTTGGGTTGCAACAACCTTCACCGAAGAACATGGCTCTCATGACTGACCTCCTCAAGCCCAGTCTCTGTGCCCAGACCGCCTGGAAGAAGGCTTCTGACTGTCCCATTTTTTCAGGAGTGGAACCATGCAGATAGTTGCACACTGAGCTTTGGTCGATTTTGTCTTGTTGGCAGGCTCTCAATACTTCTCAAATGAACACAGTTTCGGACTCATTCCGAATGAAGACAATGCCTGAAAGTCTCCCGCAGAAAAGCGTCCAAACCTTTGTGAGGTCTGAGACGTTGAGCTCAGGCATTTGCACTTGCGCAACCTGTTTTCACATTTCAGGGCATGCTCTGAATAGATGAAACTTGCAACCCGACACGACAGTGGTATCGAAATGGTCGTTGTCGTCTTGAAGGAAGTGACTAAGCACGGTCACCGAAGCGGTTGGCACAGCCCGAGCAGCGTTGCTTCCTCGAGTGTTTTGCAAGTTACTCCATCTTGGACAGGTTTGCTTTTCGAAAACCAACGAGTGTCACCCCAGGTAGCACTGCGATTCCGCGGCACGTTGTTTAAAGGAAACGATCAAAGAGTTCCTGCGATAGATCTGATTCGGCTGCTGGATGAAGAGCTGGTGTTTGGTCGGACCTGACCAAATCGAAAGGCCGCAATCAAACGTGGCAAAGCCGTGGTCTGTCTTAGCAATGCAAAGTAACAAAGGTCTGTGTCCGAGCACAGGGCCATAGAGGGCCTGGGAACAGGGGGAGCCCGACGTGGTCACAAGGGCCCGAAGCATGCGTAAAGGATCACGACCGGCAGGAATGTGGCACGGGGATGAAACCTGAGCAGTCCCAGCGCCCACTGCCTGCAAACCGGCCGTGAAGAAACGACAGCTACGACGGTATAAAGGGAAGCCGCACATGCAGAGAGCCAGAAGCAGGCTTCCATTCTCTCTCTTTCGACTCTCGTCCCTTGAAAGCGAAGCCCGGCGCATGGAGCCGAAGAGTCGTCGTCGAAGCTACAGGGAAGCGCACCCTATGGAAGGACGTCGCTGCTTGCTGCTTTTTGGTTTGAGCTGGAACGGCATGGTCTACTGAGGCTGAGCTTGATCTCTGGTCTCTTGTGCAGGTTGACCTGCTGCACAGCCCTACCCTCGATAGGGTTTTACGTGGAAGGTTCGCCTTCTCACCTGAGTGGTTGGTGTGCACGCTAAACTTCGGCTACCGTGCATGCACCGCCGCTCGTGGCCGCGGTGCCCGCCTAGACGGCACTGCTTTTCGTTACAGGCTGGTATTCTCCAGCCCTGCATTCGTCACTGCCTGTACAGGCCCTTTGGACTAGCAGTGTACTACTAGACAGCACTCCGTGAGTCTGTGCTGTAGCCATTCATCGATGGACCTTAGAAGCTGCGTGGACCTTCTTGGGCACGCAACGTTGCCAAATTTGGAAGGACGAAAACGACGCCACCTCTGCTCAGGCCGGTGTGTCGTTGCTCCGCAACTTGCGTTGGAAGCCGAAGACTATGTCTGTTTCGGCTGCGTATGTTTGCGCAATGACAACTTTCCATCATCACAGCAGGCCAGCAAGGCGCGAAAGCAGCCCCAGCAAGAACTCTGACGCCTCCACATCCATATCCATTCTCCTTTGCAGCACGTTGCGAAGTAAGACGGCGGTCGGGCGCTGCTGGCTTTTGTGTAGGAGTGGTCACCGGCCGGCGAGACTTGGCTCCAGCGGAGAGTGGAGGGATCGTAGCCGCGGAGAGTGGAGGGATCGTAGCCGTAGTAGTAACTTTAGTAGAATGGATGTAGTGCTCCGCAGCAACGCATGGCATGTCCACACCGCACACACACACACACACAAGCACGCACGCATGCACGCACGGGCGAGAGCACACACGTCAGCTTAGAGAAAGGAGCGTTGTCTCACGAGCTCAGCTGGGTCCCGACATGAGCAGGTGAGACAGCATTGCAGCAAGAACTCAACTCTTTGCCATTCTGTGGCCTTTGGCCGCCTTTAGGGCCTTTGGGGCGAGATCTCGGCATGCAAAGCACTCGGCTCTCTTCTTCACTTCTGGCGAAGTGCCGGGGGGCCCCCGGCTTTCCTGCGAAGGTTCGCCGCATGGAATGGGGGTCTGCAGGCGTCGGTGGGAGTCGAGGGCCGGGGCCCCGCCGCCGGGATGCCTTTAAGCCCAGCCCCCAGCTGCAGCTGCGTCGCCAGCGCAAGTAGTTGCGAGGTCTTTCAGCCGCTGAGGAGGCTGAGCCATTCGGGGCCCGTTTCCGGGGCCCAGATCTGCCTGCCCTGTGTGCCTTCGTCAGGAGGTGACCTACGCCTGCGAGTATTGCCGGACCAAATACGGCAGCTATGGGGAAGCTGAAGCTTGCGAGGACCGGAACAGCCCAGCACAGAGCCTTTGCGCAGTTGAACGATGCCTGGCTCCAGGCTGCTTGCCAGAAGCGCGCTCTGACCCCAACCACACAGACGGAGAGGGAGAGTCTCAGAGTGATGTGGTGGCATCTCGAGGCCACTGCGAGCACGGCGCTGGGCGCCGAGTCGAAGGGAGATCGCCCCCAGCTTCTGAGGCATCAGCGTTCGCCTGAGGCCCTTTCAGCCGCAGGGCGCTGCCCCGGGAGCGTTGCATGGTCTGGCTCAGGTGTAAAGTCAGCAGCTTCCAGACTTCTAGTCGCAGTCCAGTCCGCTGTGAGGCGCCCATGCTTCTACCGGTTCCCCTCCTTCCACAGAGCGGATCCCAGTTTCTTCAGAGCGGCGCCCGCGCGTCTGGTGACTCGACCTGGGACCTCGAGGCTGAGACCACCGGCTCTCCGTGACGGCCTCGGGTGCAGCCGCATCCAGGAGAAAGTCTGAGCCTACGCCTACTCTGAGGCCCAAGTCCCGCACCGGCGCCGCCCGGGTCGCCGGGGTCGCCCGGGCCGCAGTGCAGGCCCACGGACATAGTGCTGTGCTGTGCGGTGCTGAGCATATCTCTCAGGCCAGAGCTGGCCGCAGCCTCAACCGGCCTTGGAGCCAGGGCCGAGCAGCGGGGCGGGGGGTCGCCTTAGGCGAGTCTGCTGTCCGGGAGCAAGGGTGCCTTGCTTCAGCCTCAGCGGTCAACCTCGCCTTATCGCAGATGCTGCGATGCGATGACCGAGGATCGGCAAAGGCTTGCAGGTCCTGGCAGCCAAGGGCGTCCCTCGCTCAGAGAGAGAGGCCGAGGAAAGGCTCACAAAGCCACCGACCGACAGAGAGCTCCAGTGCTGCACTGCACTCGCGGCTTAAAGGTCTTGCCGGGCCTTCTCGGCAAAGGCGCGCGCGCGCCGCACCTCCCGCTCCAGCTCGGCCGCCTCTCTGTCCAGGCGGAAACGCCTCGGCTTCGGCGCCGCGAGGCTTCAAAGGCCCTTCTGCGCCGCCACCGCCGGGATCCCAGCTGCGGCAGCTCTGCGCGGAGAAGTGAGAGAGCCCATGAGTCCTCTCTGTACTTGCTGTGTTTGCGGCCGCCTGGCCTTGGCACCATAAATATAGAAAGCACAGTGGTGCTCCAGCCACCACCCACGGACCAGCAGGGACCTGGGCTAGAGGCGCGGCTTGCAGCGAGAGAACGAGGCGGTGTTTGGTGTTTCTCCGAGGCCAAGCACGCTGGCGCCAGCGCAGCCAGCGGGGTCCCCGTCTGCAGCGGACCCCTTCCTGAGGGAGGTGCAAGACTTCATGGAGCGCTGGGACGCCCAGCAGAGTGCAAGAAGCCTGCAGCGCGCAAGCATCGCAGCATCGCCTTCGCCTATAGACTATAGGCTGGGATCTGGAGAAGCGCTTCGAGCCGAAGCTGGCCGGAAGTTGGGGGGCGCGGGGCCTTCTGCATGCCAGCTTTCGCCTTGGAGGTGGCCTACCTGAAGCGAACGGGGGCGCCCCCTCTTCAGGCCAGGTCGCCAAGCATAGCGTTTAAAGGAAAGCTGAGGCGTTGATGGACCCTTGTTTTTTGCTTACGTCGACTGGCAGCCCAGTGAGCTTGGTCGGGTTGTAAGGTCCTTGACGCACACCAGGAGTCCACTTTACTTGTACCCTACACTCATTGACTCATGCGTTGAGAAAGGAAAGAATGGAAGAGGAGGAAGATTGAGAGAGAGGCAGAGAGAGGAGTGGAACCAGTGAAGCTTGGAGGAAGAGCTTCAGCGGCTGGAGCAGGAGCTTCGGCATGCTGGCGCCAGGAGCTTGGTCGAAACGGTCGGCGCAGGTCGCTCGTGCTGGAAGAGAGAGGTGCCCCCTGTCTGTCGCTCGGGATACCTGCTGGTGGTCTTCGGGGAGGTCAGCGAGAAGAGCTCTGCACTCAGTGCAGCGGAGGGGGAGTGGAGAGGGAGAGGACTGGAGAGGACTCTCCGCCGCTCTCCGCTCTCTCGGAGGCACCGACGAAGACTTCCGGTACCTTCTCACGGGGAAGCCCGGGCCCAAATTGACAGCGGAGCGGGGAGCGGCCTTTGCCCTCGCGCCCAGGCCAAAGGAGGGCGGGAGGTTTGGGCCTTGAACTGAAGAGAAGCGGATAGAAGCGCGCCCCCCTCTCTCCGCCCCTCTCTCTCTGATCTCCTCAGGGACGGCTCCCCATCGCCGGAGAAGCGCAAGGAAGACGCAGGCCCGCCGGGCCCGGGCCCGGACCCGGGGAGCGCAGGCTGAAACGACTGCGACTCCCCCAACCCTCAGAGACGCTGCAGACGCTTCAGACTTTGCTTTTCAGGAGACCGGGACAAGAGCACGGGCACAGGAGTGTCGCTCTGTCTTCAGTGGCAGACTTCCGCCCAATCAGCGCTGAGGAGCCAAGCCCTCGAACGACCGTATCGGCGTCCCCGAACGTGCGAACTCCGAGCGTGGGAACTCCGAGCGCGAGTCGCGCGGGAACGGGAACTCCGCAGGTGCAGTGCAGTGCAGTGCCACAGTGCCAAAGTCCGCATCTTCTGTGTTCCGCTACTTCTGCTTGTGGCAGGTGTTCCTCCTCTGTCCGAGGCTTGGATGAACGAGGAGGCACGACGACTTTGCCTTCCTCCGACACCGAGAGATGTGTGGGAAGGAAGCCACAAGCGAAGACCCACATTCTTGAGACTTACGCAAGCGATCATGACACCATTACAAGCCGTCGGGCCTGAGGGCATTACGGCAAACAAGGGGGAGGGCAGGGGGAGGGGCATGGGGTGAGAGAAATCTGGGGCACAACGACCTTCCGTAAACAGTGCAGGTTGCAGGGCTGCCCAGGGTGTCTTTCTGGTGCCAGAGCGACACAGTGTATCTGATCCCAGAACCAATACGGTACATGGCTCACGGCAGTGTACTGAACATGCCCTCATCACTCATGACACTGTCGGAGTCTAGAAGCATGCAAAAGGTTGCGAGACGATGTCCCGATCTTTCGAAAAGATCATGTTCGCTGTCAGCGGTCTGAGTGAGTAATTGAACGGGCGGGCTGCCGGATGCGGGAACATACAAGTAGCATGGGCGAGGGTGCAAGCATCACCGGTGAGAATCAGAGTGAAATTCAAGAATTCGGATGCGCTCCAGAAGAGGGCAACATTTTACACGAGATTCTGTGACCGAACCTTATCAAAAATGCCTTCAGCTTCGCCGAACAAAGCCGCATCCCGAAGCTTCGTCAAACGGCCCCTTGTTATATATATATATATATATATATATACTTGTACTTATATTAACCATGCATTAAGCTCAATCATTAGAGTTGTGGTTTGAGTTTGTTAGTAGAGTTCGATTAGGACGACGATAAGTGAAGTTACAGTCAGACAGCGACAGTACTAGGCCAGAGTCACTGACCTCACAGCTTCTGGACGCTGTGTTGGAACGCTTCATGCGGTTCAAGAGGTGCATCGGCAGAATCTAAATGATGCCATGAAGCGTCTTAGTCATAGTCCGCAGCTCAGCCCCCACATGGTTTCACAAGCAGCTCATTTTTTGGATTCTTGGACCCTAGTATAGTTACAGACTCTACCCCTAAGAGAACCGAAAACTCAGCAGACCCCAAGCCAACACTCCTTAAGCTTCAAACAAACCCTCAAGCCCTCGTGCCGTCCCTCAGAGCCTGAACCCCAAAAAGCCCAGCCCCCTTTAGGCCCCTTTCCCTGATCCAAAGACACACCACTCCCCAACCAAGCGCGCAATCGCCCCCGCCGCGTGAGAAAAGTGAAAAACCTGGAGCTGACACAACAAATCTCCCCCAGCCCAGCGCCCAGCAGACGGAAGAGAGGGGGGAGAGGGACGGGACGGGGGGGGGTGCAGCACTGCAGAAGTCTTTTTTTTTGGGGTGGGGGAGGAGTGTTTTTGGAGGGATGAGGAGAGAGCGAGGGACGGCGGGGCATTCGTCTTGTCTTTACATGTAAAGACAAGACAAAAAAAACCTGTTAACAGTGAAGGCCCATTGAAAAGGTGCACACACACCCTGCATCAGCGGAGCCTTCAGTGGCACGGGTCGTCGGCCAGCCATTTTGGCACTCTGACGTTTGGGCGACGGTCAGGCTTCTGTTGCATGGAGCAACCTGTGTGGCGAGAGCTCGGTGGCCCTCCTGACGAAGAGCTTGCCGTCTCAAAAGGGATTTGAACATCATGCCATCAATCATCATCGATTGATTCACGCTCAACCCGGACTTGTGAACATGGTACCTTGTGACGCAACTCGACCAGCGTCCAAGCATCAGCTGCTTCCCTCTGCCTTGGTCATAGAGTCGTCTTTCATCGTGACAATGACCTTGTGTCCGAGTTGATCACTCTTCGGTCAAGATCCCTCCAAAAGGTCTGTTGATTGCCTCGCTTCCTGATGTGTCGTCGCGGCTTGTCTCACAACCATTCATCCGAGAGCCTTGGGCATCCTTGCCCACGTCTTCTTTAAGTGACGCGCTGCCGTCTCGGCCCGAATGGGTCAAGGACTTCCTCGTTTGCAAGGATACGGCATGACTCTGCAAGAATTCGTCGGGGAAGAAAGCTTGATCTCCAACAGCTCCGCAAGTTGCTCGTATCGAACCAATCGTGCAAAGCTCCCGATCAAGTCTCACCAGCAGGTTACTCGCGCCATCAAGGGTGAACCGGATGACATATGTGTTCATGCCAAAGTAATCTCTGCATGTTCCACAAAGATCAAGTCCCAGCGCGTTCGTTCTTGCGAAGCTGGGAGCAACTTGCAAAGCTGAACAGTATTACGGAGCTTTTCCAACATAGGCTTAAGCCCCGAGATTTCCTACCCAGTAAGAGGAAGCACAGTCCGCCTAGGTTCCGGGTCATCTTCCAGAGCCCCAGCTAGTCGGCTGCAGATTCATCAGTTCACTCACTCGATTATTCCTTCTGCTTCTCTTTCTGCGTGCCTCGATTTGCTCCATTCCTTGTCAAATCGAACATCTCGGATTCGTTTCGGTTCGGAAAGCATGCCCTTGGCTTTTCGTTTTTTGGTACATCTTGCTTCTGGTTTTTCTTTGATGTAGAAGCTTCAGTTCGATGTCAGCCCGCCACGTCTGCCCCGACTCCCTGACGGACTGAACCGGAAGCTTAATTTCGTGATGTCAACTGCTGCTTTCGTTTTGCGGAACATCTGCAAGTAGACTAAGCGTCTCGCAGTTCTGCGCACGATATTCTCAGTCAAATCCGCAAGCGACACGAGCATGAGCTCGGTCACCCGGTAGAAGTCGTCGGTGGCTTCGGATTCATTGATAGCCTTTCGTTGACCTTCTCCATCGCTTGCGCTCTCTCGTGGCAGATGCTTGGTCTGCCGCTGGTAGTGGCCAGCTGGAGGAGAGTGGTTTCGGACCAAACTTTTCATGGAGGTGCTGGAAACGGTAAAGGAAAGCCCTGGAACGCATTGGCCGCTCCTACAGCCAAGAACGCGAGCAGGAAGTTCTTCAACTACTTCACTCCGGTATTCTTGCCCCCTAACTGGCTCCTGTTTACGAACCGGCAGGGGAACTGAATGCACAGCTAGACACCGTGCACTTGCAAGGTCAAAGCCGCCAGTGCATTTAGCTTTTTGTTTATGGGTGTTCATCGGATTCGTTGCCCAAGAGCTGAGTTGCTTGTACATGGTTTCACCTTCTTGGTACGGCTGGACTTTGTTTTCGGGCTCTGATTCAGTGACTTCCAACCAGTCATCTATGGCATCTTCGACAGCAAACCAACTGCTGCGCCCATCATTGGAAGGATTCTTCCAGCGGCATTTGGTGTATGTATGCACAGGAAAGTTTACATCACAGCCGGACTAGTGGTTATCAATTGCCATGGCTTTTCCTTCGATCGGATACTCCTCTGTATCGTTCCTTCTGGCTGCTTTCGCGAAAACGAAGCATGTTCAGCGAAGCGTTCCTGATGTCACCGAAGAGTTCCACGACCACGTTGAGATATACTCACAACTGGGGCGATACGAACCTCCGCGGCGAACAGTAGGGCTGCCCAGAGTTTCTGCTTGATGCCAATGCTACAGACTGTGTCTCTGATCCCCAAACCTGCTACATGGCTCACGGCAGTGGACTGCACATGACTTCCTGTCACGTAACTGACAAGCAAAGCACACCAAAGCTTTGGCTGCCGGGGGAGAATTAAGAAGAGGGGATAAGTGGCTCCCTCGATTTTGTCTTCTTCTTTGGAGGTGGCAGTTGGCAGGAGCACCACTTTTCAAGATGCTTGTCTTGTGCCGCAGATCGATTCCACCTGCATGCGCTTCAAGCTCGACGAGACAGTGCGGAACCGTCTCACAAACGCCATGAGAGGTCGCGCAGTCACCTTCAAGGTCATGCGGGCCTGTGAAGTTTGTTTGGTTGTCTTGTAGTGAGTTTGACGACCAGGAGGACATGCGGACCTTGAACGATGTCATGCGAGCTGCCAAGCATCCAAAAGGCCAAAGTCGTGCACTGCGATGCAAAAAGCTGCTCGTTGACAGCGGGGCTGCACTGCAATGCAGCTGTGCAGCTGTGCAGGTGCTGTGCAGCTGAAACTCCGCGAGATCGAGCGCGGGACTTTCTCGGCCCGCAGCTGAAGCATCAACAAGTTGTCTTAAGTTTTGTTTTTGTTACATAGAATTCTACTCTTCCCCGAGCAGTGTCCAGAGAGGCGCGCAGCTACTCGCCCCTTGGACCGACGCCTGCTGAGAAGCAGGACCAGCTCCGCCAGCTTGAGGTCTATATAGCACAAGGGAGAGGCGGAGCTTTACGTTGGGGGCATTTTGCCGATTCGTTTTGGAGGACATGGAGCGTGCTGCCAAAGAGAAGGCCGAGAAGGCAAAGCCAAGAAGGGCCCCCCCCAAAAAAAAAGACGGGCAGAGAGCGGCAGAGGGCAGAGAGGGCGCAGAGCGGGAGCGGTTCTCTGAAGGAGGGCGGCCTCGGGGGCGAGCGCAAAGAGGAGGCGACGGAACGGCCGGGGCCCAGAGGAGGAGCGAACACTCGACTCGATGGAGAAGACGAGACACACACGCGTATTCTCTCTCTCTCTGATGTCATCAGCAGCGCTTCTCTCTCTCACGCCTCCCCCCGTCTCCCCGTGTCTCCCCTTCTTCGCTTATCTTCGCTTCTTCGCTGTTCTGAGGCGTTTCGAGGCGACCGGCGGCGGTCGCCGGCGGAGGAGCCGCTCCCATCGCTCCCGTTCCCGGAGGCCGAAGAACGGACTTCCGTCCTCGCCCTCCGTGTCCCGCTCCCGCCGGGTGCTTCAGGCGCTCCGAGCGCGACTGAGAGCTCAGCCGCCATCGCGCGCAGCGCGCAGCGCGCAGCCGGGCGGAAAAAAAACGGCCGGCCGAGTCAGCGGCGGGAGCGGGAGAGGGCACAGTGAGAGCAGAAGGGGAGTAGCCGCCGCGTACCGCCTGCACATGTCAGATGTTTGCATGCTGCGGTTTGGTTGTTCGGAGAATTCTCAAAGCCGGTCCAGCAGTCCGGCTCAAGCCCAGCTGCTCAGAGGGTCGCCGCCGAGTCGCACAGTCGCACCGGCAGCGATTTGATGGCACAGAGTAAAGCCACAGCGCGCGGGGCTCGGCAGTTTCTCAAGCCTTGAGGTCCTGGCAAGCTTTAAGCTTTGGCGCGCTCGCAAAGCTCGCTCGAGAGGCCACAAAGAGGAAGCGGCAACCTGAGCAATCGGCTCTTCGTCCGGGACGTGGTCAGCTTTTGGCTCATCAGCAGAGGGCCTCAGAGAATGCGTCGCAGAGCCCAGCGGCCGCGCTTTCGCTTTCCGTGCGAGGCGGCGGGCTGACGGTGTTCTTCATCTGGACCGATTTGCAACCTCGGGGGCCTCCAAGAAACCCCCCCCACCCCCCCCTTCTCTAGCCTCTAGATGCTCCAGCTGCTCTAGCTGCTCGCTGCGCTTGCGCTGTGCCTGTTGTGGCGCTTCGGCAGACTCTGCAGACGAGGATGCTCTTCGGCGGCAACTGCTTCCGACAACTCAGCGACCCTGCCTAAGCCGCCTTTCAGCCGCCTAAGCTGCCTGGAGCCTCGCTGCTGGCAGCAGCCGCCTCATCGTCTCACCCAACACAGGACCGCTGGCAATGACCACACGGAGACATCTGAAAGAAAATGGGGGGGGTGGGGGGGGCGAGAGATGCAGAGAGAGAGGCCGTCGTTTAAAGAGCTTCTGGGATGTGCATGCTGCAACTGCAAAGCACTGCAAGCGCAAATCAAATTTCGGGTTCCAGAAGTAGCTCTCGAGCTCCCTTGGGCCACTGCCGGCCTTTTGGGCTCAGCGGCGAAGCTTACGGACGCGCCCCCCGCGACCCACGTTCCAGGCCAGGTGCTCAGACCGCTTAAGCGCGAAGGCCCTGTATGGAGAGCCGCCCTTTGCCTTAGCCTACAGACTTATAGCCCACAGTGACAGCCTCAGAGCCCTCGAATCGACGACCGAAGAGATGGCGCCGAGCGACGATGGAGAAGCCCAGCAGCCGGACACCGCTCAGCGGCTGCAAGCACTACAGGCGGAGACTGCGCCGCGACGCAGCGACTGACGAGACGCAGCGAGTTGTCGCGAGGCGGCGCTGCCGGATCCTAGCGCCGCAGTTGCCTCGGATGCGCAGTTCTGCGTCTGCATCCTCTCTTTCTCCGTCTCGGTGTCTAGCGAATGTCAGGTGCTGCGACCAGGCGCTGGGAGTTCGGCTGGCTGCGAGTCCGAGTTCTGTCGTCTCGGGGGCTCTGAGGTGTTCTGGTGTCGCCACTGCCACAACGAGGCAGGCGCCCCGCCCCGCACCGGCGGCAGCCTCGCGGCCAAACAAGACGACGGGAGGCCGCCAGTGGGAGTGAGAGGCCCCACGAGATCGACCGCTCGAAGATCACCGAGGCCGCTGCGTCGCTCGTCAGACGAGTCTTATATGAAGAAATGGCAGCAGGTGATTTGCGACGCTTGTGGCCACCGGCAAGCGCCGACACAGCCGGGGCGCCACGTGCTGGCGGGATGTGGACAACTGCGTGCAGCCGAGGAATTGCGAAGTTTGCAGCCTGGGCCGCAGCAGGAATACTCGGCATCTCCGCCACGTCGTGGCGTTGTTGTGGCAGGCTGCCTTTTTGCAGCTTACTTCTGCCCAGAATGCAACTTTTGGGACGATGCCCGGTTCTCAGCAAGCTGGAAGACTAAGGAAAAGGTGTATTTCTCCACACACTCGTTTTGAGGGTTGGATCCTTGGGGGCTGGATCAGGGGGGTTTGAAGGCCAAAACCAATTTCCTCAATAGTGCAGTTCAATATACCGATTTAAGGTTTCAAGCTGTTGTAGTATTAGCTTATTTATGTATTTTATTAGGAATTTCAGTGCCGGGGGCACGGCCGTTGACCAAAACATTTTAAAGCACACTGGGAAGCCAGCGTGAGGAAACCCTTTTTTGCCAAACATTTTTGCATTTGTCCAAGCCGGATGTATTGAGCGATGGTGTTCGCTTCTGTCCAAGCCGGATGTGTTGGAAGCTGAAACGTGGTCCTTTGTCACGTGCCACTGCTTGGTTGTTGCTTGGTTGCTTGGTTGGCTTGCTTGGCTTGCTTGGCTTGCTTGGCTTGGTTCGACTCGCCCTACCCATCCTGCACGCCCCAGCTCAGAGTGGTCTTAGAGACCGCTCCAGTCGGGCTCGGACCACGTGAGCAATGGGTCCTTGATCCGTGCGGGACAGCGTCGCTGGCCGGGCGCTGGGGATTTACTCTGTGTGCTGCTCGCCTGTCCAGCCAGGTGGTGTGTCCGCCGCGGGGTGAAATGCACACAGATTGCAGGGAAGGCCTCGCTACTATTAATAAATACTATGCCACGTACCCACACCACGGTCGAAATATTAACTTCGATCACTGCTGCTTGCCGGCATGGCCCCGCATGGCATCTTATGCTGTGCCTCATTGACAGGTCTTCAGTAACCGGCGCGTCGCGCAGCGATTCCGGTGCACTCGATGACGAGCATGACCTGTCCTCTTGCGGGCCGGTATGCAAGGCAATTGGATTTCAGCGCTCCGCATAGGGCAAAGAAGGCAAGCACGACGTCCAAGGCCCTGATTTGCCGGCGCATACTCAGCAGGGTGACCCCATCTTGGCCGAATGGGGGTGGCATTTAAAGAAGTCTCCAGTCCGCATGACTGTCAGAGCACACTCGTGTTTGCAAAGACGCTGGGGAGGCCGTTACTGTGTCGGCATGGCATTGCTTGGCTTGGTTGATTCGATTCTGCAGTGGCATCAATTCTGGTAGCATCAATCAATTGTGGTAGTCAGCATGGCATTGCTTGGCTTGGTTGATTCGATGCTGCAGTGGCATCAATTCTGGTAGCATCAATCAATGTCAATGGTGGTAGTCAGCATGGCATTGCATGGCTTGATTGCTTCGATTGTTGCGGTGGCATCTGATTCGATTTTGCGGTGGCATCAATTCTGATACCATCAGTTCTGGTAGCAGCAACTGTGGTAGTCAGCATGGCATTGCTTGGCTTGGTTGATTCGATTTTGCAGTGGCATCAATTCTGGTAGCATCAGTTCTGGTAGCATCAATTTGTCAATTGTGGTAGCAACAATTGTGGTAGCGCTAATTGTGGTAGCATGATTTGCGGTAGTATAACTATTGTGGTAGCATCAATGGCAAGGTCTGCCTGGCATGTTTTGACAGAGCCGGGGGGGGGGCAGGGCTGGCATGAAATTTGCATTTTGCCAGGTGAAGTCGTTTCAGAAGGCATGTGAGTGATATTTGCGCGGAAGGCTCAGTGAGTGTGTGTGTGTGTGTGTGTGTGTCAGCTTGCTTGGTGATTGATTGTGAGCCCCTTGTAACCTAATGCTGCAGTTCTGGCTCAAGTTGTGCTATGTCGAGTGTGGCCCTCCAGCATCTCCCTGAGGAATTGTGTCTCGAGGAGCAGGGCCAGGATCTCCGGAAAGCACAGCAAGCAATCTACTTGCTCTATTTGCTCTGCCCGAGAAAGGCTGGTGATCTTGTGACACCTGCAGTACATTTCAGACAATTTCCAATTGAGAATAATTTGCTACCTGACATGTCATTGTTTCAATGCAACAACATTTGAGGAGATCTTTCAAACGGGCAAGAGACGGCATCCAGAAACCAGAAGCCTGGATTCTGTCAGCCTGTAACAAGAACGTTAGAGAGCACTTTGGCAAAGATTGATGCAGCCCTTTTTTTTGGCGCTTAAGCTTTCATCATTACAATTCCGTGTTCATTCGAGGCACAATCAAAGCTTGGGGATAGTATACAGCCAATTCGATGTCGGGAACTACAGCAGCAAGAAAGCAGACGCCTCAACGAAAAGTTCCGGTGACTTGGGGCGAGGCAAAGAAGAAGACGACTCGGACGATTGGGGACGCAAGTGGAAGGACCCCGAGAGAAACAAGAGACCACGAACCGGCTATTGATGCTACTGATGATGTGAGCTCTATTGACAACCCGAGCTCTTCGGCAGCTGCTTTCTGCTCCAACACTTCGAGGTCAGTTTTCCTGGGCGGCAAAACCTACGTTTGGCCGAAGAGAGTGGTGATCGTTGGTTATGGGGTTGCCCACCATGGAAATCGTCCATCACCTCAGATGGCAGACTTGTTGGAGAGGTTGGACAAGGAATGTCACTTTTCTAACACATGGGAGGTTCGCTTGCAGAAGTCAATGCACGTGAAGAAGCTTCATGACATTTGTACATTTTTCATTCCTTTCAGTTTCACTCAATTGACAATTGAGGGCAGTGACAGTGACAGTCATGGATGGAAGCCAAGGGAGGCCGAAGGAGGAAGGTTTGGCAGAGAATGTGGCCTATACCAGCATATCATGGAACAGGTGCCTGGTCGAACAGGTGTTGCTTCATGAATCGAGTTGTATAATAATTAATTTTAATTTTAATAAGAATTCACCCTAATGACCGAGGTGTATAGTCATCCCGCAGCGCTCAAGACGCTCCACTTCATCCTCAATTTTCCCGACAAGTTGCTCAGGCTTCTCGAGTCTTTGAATGCTGAAGGTCTTGGAGGTTTTTTTTAGGTTCAGGGACTAGGATAATTATAACCCTCCTATGTGGTCCTTCAATTGTCAGGATCTGCTGTTCGGCGGGATGGCACAGGACGTGTGCCATGATTGCGTTGGTCATGGCTCTCTTCCAAGTCGCTGTGCTGAATTGACTCATTGGTCCAGGTGACACTCAATTGTCTAGTTTTTGTAAGTATATCAGCTGTCAGTGCAGGTCTGTGGCATCGAATGCGTCGCATGGTTCGACACTTTAGTCCAGAAGCACAGAAACAAAGATCACAGTGCCATCGCTGCCGATCAACAGCACATTATCGACTTCGCCAATGGCCATCACGTGTCGCTGAGCAGCTTCAGATTTTCGAATGTTGTTTTGAGGTTGTAATATGTAAATATTTAAATGCAATCCATGGTTCTGCCAAAGTGTGCATCAGGAAGCAGAAGCATCTCCTGCCGTCCATTGGTTGGTCGTCGGATGAATGGAAGGCAGCATTGCAAAATGCTTGGAACACATGGACCGACCAATTTGCAAATCAGACTGATTGGGCTTCCATTCAGATGTGCCTGGACTCGAATTCCGCATTGATTTGATTTGCAGTCTGCCCTGTAGTGCCAACACGTACCACTTTGACTCAGGAACTTGAAAACAAGAATGGTCAAGGACAAGCAGGAACATCCCGTGGACCTACCTGCCAGGACATTTCAGAAGCTTCAGAAGCGAAATCAGAAGACGAAGTCAAGAGGAACTGCTGCAGCAGCAGCAGCTGGGAGCAACACTACATTTTCGCTTCAGCTTCAAGAATAAATAATAACATTTCAGTCACAATTGACATCCTCAATTGAGTGTGTGTGTGTGTCGTCTTCAATGCAAAGCATTTGAGGTGCTGCCAGATGCCAAAAGAGCACGAACTGCTCCGCGTGAGATCCCGGAGACAGATGTCGATGACGCCACAAGAGGGGGTGGTGATCCTGCATCCTCCAGTTCTGCTACTCCGGCTTTTGCCAGGCCACCAGTGCCCGCTCCAGAGTGGCTTCCTTCAGTTTGGACCAATGATCCAAAAGCATCACCAGCAGAAAAAACAAAAGCCAGGGCAACAGCATCAACAGACGAGCCAGGGGCAGGACCAAAAGCAGGAGCACCACCAAAAGCAAGACCGCCAGCAAAAAAAGTGGCATCAGCAGAAGTAGGGGCAACGGCAAAAACAAAGCCAGCACCTCTTACGAAAAGCATGCCTGCAAAGCCGAAAAAGCCGGCTGCAAAGCCGCCAAAGCCGCCAGTGGTTGAGGTTGATTCTCCAGAGGGTGTGCCGGAACCGAAAGATCCGCCCAAGTCTCGTCCGTTACATCCAAGGGATGCACGTCTGGCAGCAACACATCCAGTTCAACCTGCCTTTCCTCCGACGGCGCCAGCAAACCCAACACTTCCGATGATGACGGCATGTGAGATGGCTGTTGGGGAATGCTTTCAGACATTCCTAGGTGGTGGTGCTGCACTGCCGAGCAACAGTTCAGCTCGATCTTCAATTGAGAACATGGTGTCGAGTTTGGCGAATGCTGTGTGGGAGAGGCTGCAGCCAAAACTTGTGGAACTTCAATTCATGTCAACACTTGAGCACAGTGTTCCACTGGCACCTGCCGGTGCGCTGGCGGACCTCACAGCGTGGAATCCGAGTCTTCCTGAGAAGTCGGAGCCCTACAAGGCTGAGCAGGAGCAAATCGACCAGGAGGCGGAAGAGGAGGAAGCAGAGGAGCACGATGAAGAAGTAGTCCCTACCATCGACAGAAACCCTGTGATGCAGCCTGGCAGGGATTTGCATGCAGTTTACAGTGTTGTATTGTTTATATGAAACAGTTGAGGCTGGAGATCTTGGAGGACTACTATATCCCTGAAGATGTCAAGGACCAGTTCTTCCACGTGGCCACCCATCACGATTTCCCATTGCAGCGCCAGGTCAAGCTCATGCCGCTTGAACTGTTCATTGATTCATTGTGCACCATTACATCCCTTTAAGACTCAGACTCACATGAATCAATCAATATCTGTAGTGCCAAGGATGAACATGCTGATGCGCCATGGTGAGAGACAACAGAGTACGAGCTGGCTGAGACAATGTGTGGGCAACTTGTCCTTGTTCGGGGACAGTGCAAGTCCTTAAACTCAAATGTGGTGAAGTAGTGAGCTTGTGCTGGCTACAGGAAACGAAATGTCCCAGCCACACCCGCCATCCGCTTCGACAGAGCGGCCGCCACTGGAACTGTTCGACCCGACTTGAAGTGAGCTGACTGCCCGGCTGACTGAGCTGAAAGCTCCAATGAGATGTTGAGCTTTCATCCATGGCACTTTCTGGTGCTCGTACACTAAGTACCATACTCAGCTGGTGATTTGGTTGAGTGAATCTACTCGGCTGATTCCAGCTCTTCTGATTGGTTCATTCTCCTCGACTCACACAGACTCTGACACTTCCGTGTCAGTCAGTTTGAAGTTAATTCATGCTATCACCCAAGCACACACACACAGAAACACATAATATAATATCATATCATACACCTTCCAATGTGCTCAGGTGCTGGAGTTCCTCGAGTTGCAGGAGGCAGTGACATCGATCTCACTGGTGAGTTGTCGATGAAAATGTTGTGTTAGTCAGTCGTCTGGTCATAGATTCATGTTTTTGCAGCTGTTGGTGTCAAAGTTCAGAACTGCTCCGAACAGTAGTTACACTTTGGATTCCCATGCTACTGGATGAACACTTTCACAATTGAGTCTCAATTGTCACAATTGCAGCATTTTAGAATTGAGAGGTGGCTGCTGAGGCCAAACGCAAATAGCATTTTTTCGCATGTGACTTTTCCTGGTGGCGATGGAGTGTCCTCGTTGCAAGTGTTGCCTCGGTCATTCACACTGGAGGAAATCCCAGTGGTACCAGAAAACAGCTGAAACGCCAGTTCGCCACTACTTCAATTGTTGCCGTGACTGTGGCAATGTCCTGGAGAACCTGTATGTGGATCCACATGAAGTGCGGTCGGCAACAATATTTGTGGCCCAGATGATTGATCTTTTGAGAGCAGATTCAGGCCAACTTCAGCGCAGGTTTCGGAGTGTGTTCCAGGGCTTGGCTGACTACCCATCACAATTTCGAAAACACATATCTCACGGAGGCTGCCTGTACTACAATGGGCAACCGCATGATCCTGGGAATGCGTTATACACAATGGCGTTGGAGTTGCTTCTGCCTGGATTTCGCAGAGCCTATCCTTGGGGCGAAGAGAAACTTGGAGACCTGGTTGAGGGGCTTCTTTGGGTATGGTCTCCGGAATTTTTTGCCTCGGAGGAGTTGCAGCGCAAGGCGGATCAGACCAGGAAGCATTATTACAAGAACATCAAGTGGCTTCTACATTGTGCCGAGCCGGCAATTACACGAGATTTGACGATGATCGGATTCTTGCATGGGTGGTTTTCATCTGTTTTCATGCTTTCGAGAGCCACTGGCTACACACAACCGTTCTCAAACGTGGAGGAGCTCCTTACTTTTCGGGATTGGACCCCTGAGAACTCTTGCCCAAACAAAAAAATGCGGGCAGAATTGGAAGCAATGGCTCTGAAGTTGGACGAGGTTCTGATGCAGTCGTCAGAGTCTGAGGAGTCACTGGACCCTTATCATTGTAAAGCAGATGAGGATCTAGAGGATGAAGACCCAGAGGAAGACAAAGTTCCCGAAAATGAGGATATAGAGGATGAGGACGAAGACGAAGCCCATGCAATGAGTGATGATGAGCCAATGTACAGACATGAAGTGTGTGACGAAACATCAGACTCAGAGAACGAATACTTACACATGCTGTTGGAACAGTCCTCTGAATCCGAGGACGAGCACGATCCGGCCTGAAACTCTGACTCCTCGAATCGGTGTCGAGTCCTTTTGCCAATTAGGTCAGTGACACTGACAATGCGCCTACCTCTGCCTCTGTGACTCAAAACACACAATTGATTTATTGTGATGACAGTTTCGTGCACAATGAAGTGACAGTGTTGTACACAATTAATTGAGAGTTTGCTTGACTTGCAGATTCCTTATAAAAACCTGATGGTGCTGTACAACTCTATGAACCATCAGAGTGCAAAAGGAAACAGTGTCATGGGCACAGCAAAGTCATCCAGTGAAACTTTGCCTGACAAATCTGTGTCAGTGCATGAGTGGGCAACTGGCATGGCACATGTTGCGGTTGAAAGCCAAGCCAAGAAATGAACAATTCTTCAATTCTGTCAGGTTGTTTGCGACAAAGAGAACCATCACCATGCAGCCGCCTCAGTCTTCAGTGAAAGCCTCTTACATCCAGTCTTGGAATGGTTTGCCTGCTGTTAGAATTGTCTTGCTTCAGCTGCAGCCATTGTCCCCCAAGATCAATTTGGTTTGTGGGACTACAAGCGCTTGGAGATGATCTCGCAAGACTGCAAATGTGATGATGTGGTTTTGGCGGAGTCCAAAGGCAGTGTGTCAGAGGAATCTGCAACCTGCAAAAGCCAGTTGCCGGTCAAGCACTGATGTTTCACCGATGTGATTCGCACAGGACAAATTTGAATTAGTAATTATTCTGCCATTTGCAGATCACTAGCTGCAATTGCAGGTTCCAGAAGATTCCAGCAAGTTTCGATTGGGGGAAAAAGCTGTGGGAAACCTGAGCTATTGCCGAAATTGTCCTTTGTCCAGTGATGCTTGTGGAAATGAATTGCATGTCCATGAATTGTGTCACAATTGTCGTGTCTCAGATCAATTGTGAAGCGCTGAGAACTGGACGGTTCTACATCTGGAGCAAGGAAGGATCTTGAACAGTAGCAACTCAATCGTTGATTGAGTCAGCGGATAGCTCCAGTGACAATGGGCTGGACAGTTTCAAGGAAACAGCAGAATCATGCAAAGGGGCCGTAGCCGGAGCAATTCGCCCTTGCAGCCGCCGTTGCCGCCGCCGTTTAATTATGATAATTTCAATTGGCGTCGCTTTTCCAGGAGCAGATCCAGCAGCCCTCGAAGCCCACTCCCCCCGTGGTCCGAGTCCAACCGATCCGACACGCCGGAGAGACTGCGCATGTATAACGGAAGAAACAGGCTTCGTTTTTACAGGACGAATCTCAATGGTTACGTTTTGTCCGGCTGGGAGGAGGAGCGCATGAGACGACTCAGGGCAAACAATCCGCCAATTTTGCCACAGGAACGCCCCATATTGATCGATCATGTTTTGCATTATGATGTCAATCGTCCTCTTTGGAGGCACGAGTATCCGTGGCAACCAGTGCGATGGCGAATCAACCGCCTTGACCGCCATGACGATATGAACAAACAAGAGGGTGCAATGTCGGTACACCATCTAGTGAATTTGCAAGATGGTTACTATTGGCTTCATGTGACTCACGAGTTGCTCACTGTGGACTGCCTTTGCAATTTTCGGACAACTTGCCGTCGTGCTCGCAGATGCTGGGTTATGAGTGAACCGGAGCTGGTCAGGAGGTGGATGCGGCACTGCCTCAGGACACTCGTTCACTCTCAGAGGAATATCGATTATGTTCGAAGGCTGGAAAGAGCCGACAGCTGGGTTGTGCTCCAGAGCAACATGTGGGACGAAGCACAAGAGTACGGGGTAGAGTTTGCTTCATATATCATCCACGCAAGTCGTCGCAGCTATTTCCATCGGAACGAGCACTTTTCCCTGACCCGCCCGACCCATCAGATTCTGCACATTCCTGGCACGCGCGGTCGGCGTGTTTTTCCTCCAGATGAACCGCAGGAAGAGCCTGCATCAGATCCTGACAGTGCGGCTGAGAGAGAGCTACGTGCACATCGTCCGGAGGAAGAGCCTGACACAGATCGTGACAGTGTGGATGAGACAGATTTAGATGATGGATGGCGGCTCTGGCGGGAAGAAGCCAGACGACTGCAAGTGAACAATGACAATTGAACGACAATTGAGTTTCACTGACTGGGACTGACAAGTCTGGAAATGAAGTCCCCCAGTTTTTGCTTGGCCTTGGCTGAGAAGACTTGACTCAATTGTGTTACACTCCCCAATTGTGGAAACACTTCAGCAACATTTAGCTCCTGCTGTGGTCTGAGGCGAACCAGCTTGAGAAGAGCACTTGGCCGGGGCCCAGAACTCACAACTGTTGTGTTTGATTCATATATTGCATTTGATCTGCTGTCTAAGTCTATTCAAGTCCTGCAAGATTGGTGGTGTGGACCTCTGTCTGGGTTTGTTTCACATGTTGTCAGTTCCTCTAGAGAATCTGATGGTGCTGTTGAGATTGCTCCAAAAACCATCAGAGCATCACAAGAGGAAACAGTATGGGCAGTCATCCAGTGGGACTTTGCCTGACTAAACAGTGTCAGTGCAAAGAGCATCATCTGGAATGGCACAGCTCTCCTTCAAGGTACATGAGTGCAATTGTCCTGCAGGCTTCTTCCGACCTGGACACCCAGAAGCTCTTCTTCGCCGTGTCCTAAGCAGCCAAGCCTAGTTCAGACTGTCAAACCCGGATGCATGTTGGCAAATTGTCTTGGGAGCTGTCAGGCTCAGAATGCAGTTTCACAATAGTTTTCGAAGTATCACATGACATGACTGAAGCCATGTTGAAACAGCGAAAGCGAAAGGCTGCAGAAGCGGGTCTGACCTTTGCCGCACAAAACTTTCGGGTGGATATTGTTATGGATCCTGATTGGGTGAACAATTTCCAAGGATATTCGAGTCACTTGGTGGTTTCGAGTACTGACTTGATCGACCGAGTCAAGTACAAGATTGCAACAGAGCTCTGGACTATTCACCACAGGTGGCTGAAGCCGGACACATTCCATCTTGTACAATGTGAGATTCATCTGCCATACTACTTTCCGGTGACAAGCTATGCCACAGGTCATGTTGTGAGAATTGTTCGTAGTAATCCTTAGATTGACAAGGTTTCACTGCCACTGATGAATGTCTGTGTGTGCAAAACAGAATTGGCAGAACAGTGTAGTTCGGCAAATTGTGCATGTCTGCAGATGTGTTCGAGTTAATAGTCGTGCAGCTCGGCAGCAGAAGTCTGGCCCTACCAAGAGGGGTGACCACCCGCTCCAGTCACCCTTTCACACCGCTGGCCGGGTGTGGGGCACCCAGGGCCTGTGCTAATAAGCACAGCACTGCTGTGGCCAACAGGTTGGGGGTGCAACCTGAGCAGGACAATGAGCTAATGTGCTTGCTGGCAGTGCTTCCACAATGAGTGTGGGAACCCACACCGTGGCGGCCCTTGGGTTAGTTTGGGAGGCCGTTCTGCATGATTATTAAGTCTGGCTTATTGGTATTCATTGTGTCCCAATAAATAATGCAGTGTATAGTCTCCTGTTCAAATTTCTTGACCTGCCGGTAATGCTTTGGTATGTGAGTGGAATTGAACCATTCTGCAGGTTTGTGGCTTCAAGCGTATTGCCAGTCCTACTTAGTGAGCACAGCATGTCGCAACATTCAGTGGAGAGGGTTCTGGAGAGGAGAGCAGAGCGTGCCGACGCTCTTCTGCGGGTCTTGGCGGAGGTGGCGACAGAATCTCCTGCGTCTGAGTCATCAGCTGTGTCATCGAATAGCCCGGGCTTTGTTGAATTTGGCAACAACCCACAATTTTGGCGATTGCTGAGTGAGTTCATCACAAGCACTGATGAAGCCATTATTTCCTTACGGAATCGTGTCACACAATTGGAAGCAATTGTCAGTTGTGACACAGCATCTCAACGAGATGAAGTTCAATCTGATGTTCATCTGAGTGAATGAACTTGGACCTTGCAGAGGTTTCCAAAACACTTCAATGTTTCTTTTCAGTCACTTGCTTGCGCAGTGTGGACCAGACCAGGAGAACAGTTCCAGAGAGAGTGTGTGCGTGTTTGTCAAAAAGTCTGTGATGTGTACAATTCTTCAGGAAGATGTGCCATGCTTGATCGGAGACCAGTTGAGTGCTCTCAGAATGTTAAATAGGACACTGTCACCTGTCGGTCTGTGCTGATTCGCAGCATTACTATTTGTCAAGTGAGTCAGTGAAGCTTCTTTGCAATAGGGCTACTTGCTGCTGCTGGTTCGGCCATTGCAATGGGGAACCGATTTTGTCCACACCGAGCAGGAGCTTCTTTGTCTCCCGGTGGTCATCGCGATTGTGGAGGAAGCTGTTTGTTCAATTGTGAGATGCACGATCAACCTTGCATGAGAACAAAATGGGGACACCAAGTCCATTATTGCACACTGTGCATAGTGGATTGGTACAACGAGACGGATATAAGGCGTACCACCCTTGACGACGTCAGACGGAGGTCCACAGCTGATTCCCAACAACGTGGTGAATTAAATGGAGAAGGTGATGAGGATTGATTCCGTTTCACTGATTCTGCTGGCATCTTGTGGCATTGCTGGCAAAACATCTCTTTGTGTTGCAAGGCTTCACATCTTTGCCAGTGCTTGTGATTTGTAAATCCCTGTTATCCAGAGCTTTGTGTGATAGACAGACAAGCCCTGCACACAGATTTGCATTGTGGAGCTGGGTGTGTGTGTGTGTGTGTTCTTTTCCTAAATGCGCCCGCACTTGTACTAAGGAGATGATGCAAATCGTCAGTGGGCCGGCCCCCAGCAAAACAGATTGAATGTACAGCATGTTGTGACAATTCCAAACATGATTTTCAGTGGATGCTGGCTTGTTCTGTTTGATGTTTTTGTCATCGGTGTGCTTCATGTCAATGTCATCACTCGCAATATCACAATGTTCCTGCAGTGTTTTGGTTCAAGAGGAGGAGCACTCTTTGTAGCAAGTCGAGCTGCAACATGGGCGATGAGGCAGCTGCCCAGGAACGCCGACTGGCCAAACTTTGGCGGATGAACAAGCGATTGATCGATGACTCGGCTCCACTTTATGGCTGTGTCGGTTTTGACTTGATGAGCTGCCTGGTTCCACGCCCAATGCTTGGAGAAAGAAAACAAGAGTGGGAGGATAAGGTCTACAACTTCAAAGCGCTCATGAAACTCAATCCTTCCGCCTCGCAGCTGATGGGGCTTGTCCTCCATGCTGCAATATTGGCAATGCTTGCACAGCAATGATTCTCAATTTGTAATTCGATCAATTCAGCCAGCTGCCTGATTCGTGACCAAAACAATTGTGCAGATGCCCATTGAGAGTTGCATGTGAGCTTCACTGTCATGTTCCACCTTGCAGACAAGTTGAAGAAAGCAGCAGACGTGGTGTTGCATTGCACAGTCATGTGGTTCCATGATGACTGTGTTCGGAGAAAGAGTCTCAGTCCTATCCTTGTCTCGTTCTGAATTACAACTGACAAGTGGATGAAGGAGTTGTGATGGTGGTCTCGGCTGTGACCAAATACATTTGTCATAATTCCAACCAATATTTGATGTATTCAACACCTGCAAGACAGGATGTCAAAGTGCATTTTGACAACAGTTCCAGCACAACTGGATGCATTTCGTCTGTCATTTCGGTTTGCTTGCAATGCATTTCGGATCCAAAACGGACGTCCAAACTTTCATTTCAAATGCATTTCCAGCTCACAGAATGCAGATGCTGGATGCATTCAACATGTGCCAGACAGCATCTCAAAGTGCATTTTGACAACAGTTCCAGCACAACTAGATGCATTTCGTCTGTCATTTCGGTTTGCTTGCAATGCATTTCGGATCCAAAACAGACGTCCAAACCTTCATTTCAATTGCATTACCAGCTCACAGAATGCAGATGCTGGATGCATTCAACATGTGCCAGACAGCATCTCAAAGTGCATTTTGACAACAGTTCCAGCACAACTGGATGCATTTCGTCTGTCATTTCGGTTTGCTTGCAATGCATTCGGATCCAAAACGGACGTCCAAACTTTCATTTCAAATGCATTTCCAGCTCACAGAATGCAGATGCTGGATGCATTCAACATGTGCCAGACAGCATCTCAAAGTGCATTTTGACAACAGTTCCAGCACAACTGGATGCATTTCGTCTGTCATTTCGGTTTGCTTGCAATGCATCTCGGATCCAAAACGGACGTCCAATCCTTCATTTCAAATGCATTACCAGGTCACAGAATGTAGATGCAGGATGCATTCAACATGTGCCAGACAGCATCTCGAAGTGCACTTTGACAACAGTTCCAGCACAACTGGATGCATTTCGTCTGTCATTTCGGTTTGCTTGCAATACATTTGTAGTCCAGAAAAGCGTGCACCAATTTGATTTCAATGCAACATCGGCCCGCCAGAAATGCATTTCGAGGAAGTGTTCAATGCATTTACATTCTCGCTGAACCTGTCTCAAATGTGCACATCGTTGTCGGCAGACCTGCATTTGCATCATTCCAGAAGGACTGGCTGATTGCCAAACACTCTTAAAAGCACGTGTTCTGCTTCAATTCTGGTTTCAATTCTGAAACCAATGCATTTTGCAGTCAGCTTCTTTGCATGAAAGCTCAGCTACCAATGGCTCCGATACCAATTTGCATGCAAGACCAAAGCTCCGCTACCAATACAAACCCCTAGAAACACCTGAGTCAAGCCACTTCTGAATGCAAACGTAATCATTCTCTCCAAACAGTTTGGTCCAGAAGTACACGAAATTGTGTAGCAAGGGAGGAAGGTATCCTCTAAAAAACAGACCAAAGCTCAGCTACCAATGCAAACCCCTAGAAACATTTGAGTCAAGCCACCCCTGAATGCATCGACTTTGTATATAGCCATCACCAATACAATCAATGCACGTCCTGTGGCAGGCAGGCAAACTCTGAAAAAACCCCAAACCCGAAGCTACCAATGGAAACCGGAGCCAGAAGCTGCAAGCATTGGAATTACATTTCTGTCACCTTCCAAAATAGCAAAAACTACATTTCTGTCAACCTCGAAAATATCAAAAAGTCATCAAAAGTTCTCAAAAGTTCATCAAAAGTTCATCAAAATGTCATCAAAATGTCATCAAACCGTCGAAAATATCAAAAGTTCTCAAAAATTCTCAAAAGTTCATCAAAAGTTCATCAAAAGTTCATCAAAAGTTCATCAAAAATGTATAGAAACCTGTTAAGGGAACAGTTTTTAGACTGTATTTCACTGATAAACAAGCTGAGAATTGTCAATTTGGAACACAATTGCTGTTGCACTTTCAATCTACTCATGCGCGCATGTGCGCGCGCGCCCGCGCGCATTCGCGCGCGAGTATCTGAAGAGAACGTTCATTGATGTGCATCTGGACAGAGAAGAGCTGGGGCTTTTCACAGGTTCTCTTTGATGACAACTGCATTTGCCTTGCATTTGCTCTCAAGTGGAAGATTGAGCAGAAACAAGAGTTCACTGTTTCAAATGCATGGTGGCTTGAAATGTATCAACAATTCCTTGCATTTGCAATGTTTCAAATTGGCCCATAATGCAAGAATGTTTGTGTGAAAATGCATTGGAACAAGATTTTTGCATGGGTAAAACTAAATCTTTGCATGGAAGCTTGCATTTGGGATGTTTCAAAATTCGCCTGTAATGCAAGAATGTCTGTGGGAAAATGCATTGGAACAAGAGTTTTTGCATGGGTGGAGCGAAATCTTTGCATGGAAGCTTGCATTTCGAATGTCTCCAAATTGGCCCACAATGCAAGAATTGTTGCATGTGGGTCTAAATCTTTGCATGGAAGCTTGCATTTGGGATGTTTCAAAATTCGCCTGTAATGCAAGAATGTCTGTGGGAAAATGCATTGGAAGCAAGAGTTTTTGCATGGGTGGAGCGAAATCTTTGCATGGAAGCTTGCATTTCGAATGTCTCCAAATTGGCCCACAATGCAAGAATGTCTGTGTTAAAATGCATTGGTTGCATGGGTGGGACTAAATCTTTGCATGGAAGCTTGCATTTGGAATGTTTCAAAATTCGCCCGTAATGCAAGAATGTCTGTGTGAAAATGCATTGGAACAAGAGTTTTTGCATGGGTGGAGCAAAATCTTTGCATGGAAGCTTGCATTTCGAATGTCCCCAAATTGGCCCACAATGCAAGAATGTCTGTGTTAAAATGCATTGGTTGCATGGGTGGGTCTAAATCTTTGCATGGAAGCTTGCATTTGGGATGTTTCAAAATTCGCCCGTAATGCAAGAATGTCTGTGTAAAAATGCATTGGAACAAGAGTTTTTGCATGGGTGGAGCAAAATCTTTGCATGGAAGCTTGCATTTCGAATGTCTCCAAATTGGCCCACAATGCAAGAATGTTTGTGTGAAAATGCATTGGTTGCATGGGTGGGACTAAATCTTTGCATGGAAGCTTGCATTTGGGATGTTTCAAAATTCGCCCGTAATGCAAGAATGTCTGTGTAAAAATGCATTGGAACAAGAGTTTTTGTATGGGTGGAGCAAAACCTTTGCATGGAAGCTTGCATTTCGAATGTCTCCAAATTGGCCCACAATGCAAGAATGTCTGTGTTAAAATGCATTGGTTGCATGGGTGGGTCTAAATCTTTGCATGGAAGCTTGCATTTGGGATGTTTCAAAATTCGCCTGTAATGCAAGAATGTCTGTGGGAAAATGCATTGGAACAAGAGTTTTTGTATGGGTGGAGCGAAATCTTTGCATGGAAGCTTGCATTTCGAATGTCTCCAAATTGGCCCACAATGCAAGAATGTCTGTGTTAAAATGCATTGGTTGCATGGGTGGGACTAAATCTTTGCATGGAAGCTTGCATTTGGGATGTTTCAAAATTCGCCTGTAATGCAAGAATGTCTGTGTGAAAATGCATTGGAACAAGAGTTTTTGTATGGGTGGAGCAAAATCTTTGCATGGAAGCTTGCATTTCGAATGTCTCCAAATTGGCCCACAATGCAAGAATGTCTGTGTTGAAATGCATTGGTTGCATGGGTGAGTCTTAATTTCTTTGCATGGGCACAGTCATGAAAATGGCAATTTCCCTTTTTCAAACAAAGTCCATATTGGTTGCTGTGTTGTGTGAGCAGGACAATTGTTTGCATTGCCCGAACATTTTGGCTCAACTCTGTGAATTGCATGAACATTGTGCTGGCTGTCTAACATTTCATGTTCTCAATTGTCGAACAAGACCAGGTCAACATTGTGGTGGCTGTGTAGCTCATATTTCCTTTTGCCATCCTGGACATCAAACATGTGGGTTCATGTCAATGGATGGGTCAAGCTTCCGCCTGGAGCACAGGTCTGGCATGAGGCTGAGTCGGGTGCACGCAACAAGCGGACTTGGGAAGCCCCAAGCCAAAGCAGCGAAGACCCCACACCACATGAGACTACGGATTGGGCAGGTCGTGGCTGGCGGAACTACGATCAAACAGAAGGAGTTGCCATCCAGTCAAGTCAGGACACTCCAGTGGACATGGAAGAAGACAACGACCGTCCGATTCAGCAAAAGAGCAAACACCAGAAGATGACATATCCTTGCGACTCCTGGGAGGCAGACTCCTGGGATAATCCAAAAGACTCCTGGTGGAAGTGGAAAGGCGGCTGGCATGATTGGAATGAGTCCTACCCGTCTGCGCTGGTTGACTCCACGGCAGAGGCCAACCCGGGTGAGGTCAACCCGAACCCGGAGGCCAACCTGAACGCGGAGGGTGCCAGTTACACAAGTCTTCAAGGAGAGGAGTCAGTGGACGCAAAAATGGCAGGTGCTGTGCAGTCAATGCAATTGAGTTCAGAGATTCCATTGCCTCCATTGCCTTCAGATTCCAATGCAGCTTTGCTCTTGCCGAATCCGAATGTGATCGCTTCTGATGCTCCGGACTTGGTTCTTCCAGCAGCAACAGCAGCAGCAGCTGCCTCGAGCTCTTCAGGGGATTTGGCTCTGAGTCCAACCCGGTCTGAATCTCAGTTGCCAATGGCCAGTGGCGATGGTGTGCACACTAAATTCAAGTTGCAGCTTCTGAAACATAAGAACAACGAGTCCAAAAAGAGGAAGAGCCAAAGGAATGACAAGCACAAGTGACAAATTTTGAACAACTGTATAAAGGATCAAGCAAGTTGAATTCACTACTTGTGCTGTATTGCAGAATTGCAGCAGCACCGTGCTCAATAACAGCTTCTTCCTTTGCCATGTGTATAGATTATGTTGGCTTTTTTTGCATAGGGGCAAGCACGATTGTGACATTCATGTCAAAATTCCAGTGCGGTTCTTTGGGATGTTACTTGTTCAATTGCTTTGCCACCACTGTCAGCGAGGTCAGGCATGTGATGTCCTCCATGATTTGTGCATATCTTGGCTCAAGGCAGAAACATGACTTTGGCTGAAGAACAGCAATGGGCTTTGGAAGCAGTGCAGGCTCTACCGCCTACTTGGCCGGAGGTGGAAGGAAACCAAGTCAGTGATTGCTTGTTACATTTGTTGCAGTGTGACCTGCCATTGGCCTGGTCTCATCGATTGCTTGTCTTCAAAGCCAAGACCATGTTGGCGGCTCTCATAGCTCCGTCACCCCATGATGTGCCAGCAAACAATTCTGACGATGATGATACACTTCTGACAGCTGATTCATTTCAATTGAGGTGGCATTGTGTCAGTGCCTTCAGAGCAATCATCCTGATGTGTTTGTCCTTTGAACAAAACCGCTGTGTTGTTTGTTAAATCATAACACATAACCATAATAAAGTGTTGCTGCCCCACTGAGGTCACTACGTGCTGGAGGATCTGCAGGTGCTCTGTGACTTGGAGATTGACATTTCCGATTCACGGTCAACATGGCAACAAGTGAGGACTCTCTTGGCTGACTGCTTTCAGTCAAATTCAATTTCGCAATGTTCACACCCGGGCCAGAAAGGGTCGGGCAAAACCAAAAGTGAGATTCGGCAGTGGTACAAGGACAATGTTTACTAGCTCGCTTGTTTCTGCTAATACTGTGTGGACCAACACGGCTCGGAATGGCTGCAACAAATAAGAAGCTCTGTGCTTTTCGGAGCTTTCTGTACTGTAGTCAGCTGTATGTCCTGCAGTGTTGCTTCAACTTTGAATTGTCAATTGTGTTTGCCTGAATTGCTCAAGGGTTCGGTTTGAAGTACCATTGCTACAGGAACACCAATTGCCTGTAGTTGCAGAAGCCATGGCAGGGCTTATTCCCCGACGCCACAAGCGGGCCCGTCTTGCGGATTCCAGGAATGGCAATGGACAGCACATGGTCATGACAGGCCAGATGCAGCCGACCATGCCCCCAATGATGTTTCCAGCTCATCCTTACATGACCATGAACCCCGGCACATTGATGGGCATGAACCCGGGTATGAACATGCCCATGATGCACCCATGCACTGGCATGCAGAATAACATGTCGATGCCCATGCACGGTTCGGCAAACCCGGCTGCTGCGATGCAGGGCAATCCGATGATGAATGCCCAGATGAATATGATGCCAGGATTCTCCCCCCTCCAGGTGAATGAGGTGGATGACGATTCGGAACAGGAAGAGGAGGAGGAATCCGACAGGGCCACAGAACAACATCAGCAGGTGGTTCCGGAAGTTCCATCAGCATCGGGCTCGGGAAATGAAGTGCCTCAGGGCCCTGTGACAGTTCCTGCTCATCCTGTGCAGCCCCTCACACCACCCACAGTCGGCTATGTTTACAACAAGGGGGAGGATGCCACAATCACAGGGAGCACAACAGTATTGAAAGGTCTTCCAAGGACAAGGCTTGTGGCCAGCTTGGAGAAATTGTACGGTGAGCTGGAGGCGGGACAGGAATTCACATTTGTGTCACTTGTTTTTGTTTGTGCATTTGACAATTTGTCTAACATGATGAGAAGATGCTATGAACGCTGAGGCTGGGTACCTCAGTCAATTGAGCCAAAGGGGACTCTTGGTACTTCTGTGGATGCTGACGAGGCTCAGGCCAAGTAGCCGGCTCGCTTATCTCCGTGACTTGTCAGATGTTATTGCCAGGACACTATAGAGGAAATGTCATTTTGGGTCAGTGAATGATCATGCCATTACGGGTTGTTCGTCTGGTCGGTTTTTTCAGCTTTATTATTCATAAGAACATTCAATTGAGACTTCATCTTTGGCTGTGCAGGTGTGATATCCTACGAAGACTTGCACATGCTGTTCCAAACGGCATTCAATCGTGTCCGACGGTGCGAACCACAGTTCATGGAACAGTTGGCCTCGAAGCTGCCCCTGAATTTGACAGACGCTGCAATAGAGGAGATTGCTCGCCCTCTGGGCTGGCAGGACTCATTCATGAAGCCTGTCAGCATCTGTTTTGCGAAAGCTCCAACCTCCGGTGACGTTGGCATGATTTTGCAGGCAGGGGCGAAAGCAACAATGCCGCCAGCACGTGCCCGCCCAGCACCTGTGGCAGTAAGTGCAACTGCAAGCCCACCACCTGCACCGGCAAAGGCGCCTCTGCCGGCACATGCCAAGGCTGTCACACCTGCCCCGATCCGGGTCCCACCTGTGCGAGCAACGTCTGGGCCCCCTCAGCCCGCAGCCCCTGCAGCACCCCGGGTGCCCCCTCCGCCCAAGCAGGCCGGCCATGCAGCAATGCCAACAATGCCTTCGGCAGAACCATCAACAAGCACATCCCCCGCTGTGGCTCCCAAGGCTATGCATACTTTGAGCAAAGCAATGCCAGCGATGCCCCCCGCATCCCCTGATCATGTTGTGCCTCCAGCCAACCCTCCCACAATTGAGCCCGAGGCATTGGAGCATGCTGTGGTTGAACCAGTTGTGGCAGCAACACCCCCCGAGCATCCACCCGCTCCCAGCCACCCTTGCAGCTGGAACAGTTCAGCAGGACCAGCAAGAGATCCAAGCAGAGTCAGAGGCCATTGAGCTTCCCATATGTCTCATTTGCCAGGACGGAATGGATCCCACGAGTGTTGCTTGCTTCAGCTCCATCTCCAGTGTAGACCTTGTGAGTGTTGTGATGTCCTCATGTGACAATTTGTTTTGGTTGCCAGGACACCATGGATGAGGGGGAACAAGTCTTGCTCCGGCTCCACTGCGGGCATTGGTTTCACGAAGACTGCATCCTGCGCTGGGCGGAATCGACAAACCCCAGACCGGGAAGTCGTTGCCCACTACGTTGCTCGATTCCGGAGCCGATGGACGTGGATGAGGGAAATCGCAATGGTCAGGAGGCCGACCATGGCTTCGATATCCTGGAGAACACTGAACCCAATACAATTTTTGCTTGAGTGGCAGTAACTCAGTAGATCAATTCAGCAGTTGCACAGCATTTCATTGTCTTGCATGGGTATGGATGGCACATTAAAGTGACAACCAATTCAATCCTAAATACAATGTTCACAGGGAGCCCAAAGCACGCCAATGGCTGTTGCACTGATGACGATTACTGGATGCTGCATTGCCGATTGCGGCTCATTTCAGTTCCGACACAAGGCTGTCTTCAAATCCGTGAGGGGTTCGCGGAACAAGGGCGAAAAAAATTGCAGTTGCACTCATGGCCAATAGCTTCACAAGTTCTCATGTGGTTGTTCGGTGCAGACATTTTGTCATGTTTCTGTAGCTTCAATTTCGCCTGGGATGTTCCACCTAAATAATAAGAGGTACATTTCCCCCCACGTTAAGGCAATGTGTGAACTGTAAAATTACATGGCTCAACATTTGTGCAATAGGACTTTGACATTTCAAATCGCAAAGTTACAGTACACATAATATGTGACCATGGCTGAGCCATGTTGCCAGCATGTGCCCGCAAATGCAGACTCTTTGGTCATGGAAGGTCTTGCTGTGGCTTTTGGCCCGGTGGCATATCGCAATCCTGATGATTCCCAGCTGTACTGGGATCTGCAATATGTCATGGACAAGCTTATGGAGAATGGCGAGCAAAACACTCTGACGAAACATGCCAAAACACTGAAAGACCTTTGCTTGTCCGAGGATATCCTGACAGAGAAAGATTTGCATTATCGTTCAATGAACCTCAGGCCACGAACCTCAACTCTACAAGTTTAAATTATGAAATCCTTGACAGTACATGTATGCACACACATACTCAAATACTTGGCAAAAGTGGCCCTGGTTCAGGACAAGTATGTTGAATTGCAATTGTGCCAGTACCATGCTGCTGATGATGTTCTTTGCAAAGCTACTGGACAAAAGCCAAACTGCAGCCAAGTCGCCCTACCTCTGGGATATGTTCCGGAAAATCTCAGCAGAGGCTACAACCCAGGCATACGCGGCTGGACAGCATGGCTTGAGCATCGATGTGCATGGCACTTCTGGGAACCATGTCCTCATGTTGCAGCCCAATGGAATGGTCTTGGGAGTGCAAGACTTTCTTTCCTCACTACATGCTTCAGTTCTGGAGTCTTGGAGAAAGGTTTGGTGCAACATGTACTCAGAAGCTGTACTGTCAGGCCCTTGGCAGGGAGAACTTCTGTTTTTGGATGTGCTCGCTTTTGTCCTCAATGCTGCGAAGGTCCGTCGATCCAGAAACATGTCACCCTGGAAAAACCATAGCTTGGCTGCTCTGCAAACAATTGCGAGCCACTGTCTTCCAGATTTTGCATGGAGCTATGGCCCACAGCATTTTGGAGCATGTAGAGGCAAACCAAGCGTTCGAGAGAGCAGTTCCTTCACGACGACTGTCAGGGCGAGGAAGGAGGTTGGCTGTTGGGTAAGGTTGATTTCTGCATTCAGGAGTCCGGGGGCATCATTTCATTTGAAATCAATTTGTCAAGTGAGTTAAGTTATGATGTTGCAGTTGCATTGCTCGCAGGTCTGCTGATGATGGAGAAGACCCTCGCCGGAAAATGTCCGTTTACCAGATTTGGGACTTCATTGAACAAGCACGCAACACAAAGGTCTCGATGATGAAGTTGGCTGAGATCAGAGAGACGGACAGAGATGGCGGTGTCAGGCCTGGCTCTGGTTCTCTGTGGCAGCGGAAGATGCTGAGCTTGTACAAGCAAGAAAGCTCCTTGTCATTTCTCAATGTTCGGAAGCTGACCATGGTCACTGATTCTTCCCACCACAGCACGAAAGATTGGCTTGTGAGTCTTTTTTACAACAGTTCTGCCAATTGTTTTGCCCATGCCACTGCTCAATTTGTGAACTCGGCCAAAATCCTTCGCCCCGGACAATATGACCTTATGCCGGAAGTCGAACGTTTGGCGGCACGTCGAGAAATTGAGAGACTTTCGACCCTGAAGTTTTTCCAGGCTGTCAGCAGTCAGTGCTTCAAAATCGCCGGGTTGCAAATAACCGATTACCAGCCGGACTCTCAGCTGCTGTCCATGTTGGCCCCATTGAACCCGGGAGACCAAGCAACTTTTCGTGGTGCAGAATGGGAAGTCATCCGTACAGAGGATCCAGCGACAGTGCACAGTATGAGTTTTGACGCACAGTCTGCAGACATGATTCCGATGTTGCACATATTGATGGATCAAGGCAGCATCGGGTGTGCCGCCAACGCATTTTCCTTGGACCAGAACTTGCTCGTACATTACAGTTACGACAAAATCCATCGCCTGCATAGGGATATCAAGGGGCCGCTCAGATGACAACTCCACAAAAATGTCCTCCTAACGACGTTCATGTGGACCCTGAACTACAAGCCCTTCGGCTCTGGCGGCTTCTTTGCAGAGAAACAGGACGCACTCGAAAGTTTTTTGCAGTCCAACAATGAGGCAAGGCTTTTCCAATTCAGTTCTCAATAATTGTACAATTCATATAATAATTAATAATATAGTCAGTATTTGTTTGACCAATACAATTATTCTAGTTGTACCTCAGCCAGGAAAGCGAAATCTTCGACAAGTACAAGACTCGCATTGCTTTCGAGTTTAACATGAGGGGAGCCTCAGACCACAATGTTTGGACCGCGCTTCCGGAAAAAATGACATCCTGGAAAGTCAAGGGGGGTTGCACGAAACCGTCTCGGTGGTTTTCGTGGAATGAGGCTGCTGCGGAAAATCTGTCCGAGTTTACTGCCTCCCGAATGGTTTTGGAGTGGTACCTGCATTCCGAGCAAGGTCCGGATGACATCAACCAACCTCCAATTGTGTTTCAAAGAAGCTGCTGGACTGAAACTGGCCTATCTGGGCCATTCATGGGTGACTTGGGAGAACGCACACATTATTGCACGGCTGCAGGAGCCTTGCTGGGACTACTACAGTGCACAACTCCACGATATCAAAACTGTCGAGGACGCTTTGACCGAGACACAGTTCATGAGCACTGGCTGGAACCAGCACTGGAGTTTGAGAGGAATTGCGGCAATCATGGTTTCCGAAGAGACTTGGGATGATTTGCTGTTTTGGGTCCAGGAGTCTGAAACATTCATAACGAAAGTCATGGATTATGGCTTGGAGATGCTGGCGAATCGGTGTGCAACATTTTCCAAGTATGGCTCCCCTCCTGAGTGTTACACCCAAGTGCTGAGTGGTCCTTCTCCCCATGCCATCAATGCCATGAAACTGATGAAGACAGATTGGCTTTGCTTGCAAAGCCTGGAATGCAGTGGCGCGCCTAAGGCTCGCATGCTGAGTGCAGATCTCAGGTTGACTTTTGATCCGTGCATGCGCTACACTGCCCTTCAGTTTCAGTCAGTTGGCTGGCGTTTGAATTACCAAGCAGGACTAGATTTGTTGCGCTTTCTCACAGCCACATTTCCGGACAGCAAGATCGTCGAGGATTGTCACCAACTCTTACGAACAGCCACAGGTCCGAAAGCACACCAAAAACTCACGGGGACATGTATCCAGCAGCTGCTGACCAACTCCGACATATTGGGGTGTCGGGGCATGGCTCACCCTGCCAAGTTGAGCAGAGAGAAGTTCCTGAGGTACTGGCACAAGGCCAAGGATGATTTCAGAGCCAATCCAGAATTTGTTGCCGCACATCACAAGCGCCCCAAGGAAATGTCGAAAGTCCTAGCAACCAAAACGTGGGACACCATTTCTGAACAACAATTGATTGTTTCTGCAGCATCATGGTCCTTCCTGCGCTACTATTCGCAGAACAACTTGAGCACGCAGAAAGTGAAATTGAAGGCCTGGGGTGAATCAGCAAAGTAGCGGTCTGTGATTGAATAGCTCTGTTCTAAGAACAACATGTTCCTGAGGACGGCTTGTGGGCTGTGTTTGCCCAGTTTGGGCAAATCATTACTTTGCGCAATGTGGAAGCGACCTACATTGTTCTGGGATCCTTCAAATGGGCAGTGTTGGCATGGCGGTTGTCCGAAGTTCATGAGGGCGGCAGGTGCTCGGGCTGGCAGTTGCAAGTGGAGGGCGGTTGCTCATGGCAGTTCCTTCACAACCCTGAGGAATGGGAAGCATGTGAAGCCACTCCGAAATTGTCAACACAGGCAGGACTCTATTTCAAAGCCACGTGTGGTTGGGAACCACTTGTGCAAAACACTTTGCGCTCCGGGCACAAAGGGACCTTTGCGGAGTTGACATTGATGGCGGACTACTTGAATGTGACACAACCCCACAAGAATTCCAAGAAGGAGTTGTTGAAACAGTGTCAGGAGTGTTTCGGAGAAGAGTTTGCAGAAGCGTGCCGTGAAGCTGCAGAGTCAGACACTCAGAAGGCTCCTGATGCAGATATGCCTGATGGTTTTCTATCAGCATTGTTGGACAACATGGAGCCCTCAGATAAACAGGATTTTCAGGACTTGGAGAAAGCCCTGATGCGACAGGAACAGCAGGCCGAGCAACAACGTTGGCAAAACATGTGGGATGAGAAGGTTGCAGAACAAAAGGCACCCTGGCAAGACCTTCCAG
>CAJNDT010000653.1:74279-162519 GCA_905221615.1 Symbiodinium sp. CCMP2592 | reverse complement strand
ATTTCAAACCTTGACAAGAGAAAGGCCGGTCCTCCCCGCGGCCTTCAAAACGAAACGAGAAGCCCAAGCCCTCTACCTTACCCTGCTGTGAAGCAGGAAGAGAGTTCACTCCAAGTTATTCTTGGTAAGAGACGAGAGCTTTATTCGAGCAGAGAGAGCCTTTACCTCTTGGTAAGTCGCTTTTATGTTAAGAAGATTGAAGAGACTTCGCTCCTAGCAAGAGAAGCCAGGGCCCCTCTTGCTTCCAAAAAGAAAAGTCTTCTACCTCATCCTCCACAAGAAATGATTGAGAGCCTCCTCCCATGTAATGAGACGGGAGAGAGGTCCATCTCAGCACAGCAGACAGGCCCCTTCAACTTCACGAAAAACAAGAGAGCTCCATCTACCCATTCGTCGGCAAGAAATTTGCTTTTAGTTGAAGTTCTGCAACAACACAGATAAAATCACAGATCACAAGGGTGTCGCCCCAAGATTTGTAAAGACTCAGATCCCAAAAACCCAGATCGCACGGGGTGTCCCCCTAAGGGTTCGTTGAAAAAACAAGTTCCAAAATAATAAATCGCAAGGGGTGTCCCCCTACAGGTTAATCACAGATCGCAAGGGGTGTCCACCTATGGTGTTGTAAAAACTCGAGATCCCAAAAACGCAGATCGCAAGGGGTGTCTCCCTAAGGTTTTGTGAAAACTCAGAACCGAAAAGCACAGATCGCAAGTGGTGCCCGCCTAAAGCTTGTTATAACAAATAAGTTCCAAAATCACAAATCGCAAGGGGTGTCACCCTAAAGGCTTTTGCGCTAAAACAGATCCCGAAATAATAAATCGCAAGGGATGTCCCCCTAAAGGCTTTCGCGCAAGCTAGATCCCAACATCGCAAGGAATGTCCCCTTAGGTTTTGTAAAAACGCCGATCTCAAAATCACAGATCGTGAGGAGGTCCCCCTACAGGGGTGTCCCCGTTAAGTTTTGTGAAAACTCAGATCCGCAAATCACAAATCGCAAGGGGTGTCCCCCCTAAGGTTTTGTAAGAACTCAGGTCCCGAAATCACAGATCGCAAGGGGTGTCCCCCTAAAGCTTTTTATAACAAATGAATTCTCACAAATCGCAAGGGGTGTTCCGAAAAAGGTTTTGTAAGAACTCAGATCCCGAAATCACAGATCGCAAGGGGTGTCCCCCTAAGGTTTTGTGAAAACTCAGAACCGAAAAGCACAGATCGCAAGTGGTGTCCCCCTAAAGGTTGTTATAACAAATAAGTTCCAAAATCACAAATCGCAAGGGGTGTCCCCTGAAAGCTTTTGCGCTAAAGTAGATCCCGAAATACCAAATCGCAAGGGATGTCTCCCTAAAGGCTTTCGCGCAAGCTAGATCCCAACATGACGAATCGCAAGGAATGTCCCCTTATGTTTTGTAAAAACGCCGATCCCAAAATCACAGATCGTAAGGGGTGTCCCCCTAAGGTTTTGTGAAAACTCAGATCCGCAAAACACAGATTGCAAGGGGTGTCCCCCTGAAGGTTTTTATATCAAATAAGTTCCAAAATCACAAATCGCAAGGGGTGTCCCCCTAAATGTGTTTGTAACAAATATAAGTATCAAAATCACAAATCGCAAGGGGTGTCCACCTAAGGTCTTGTAAGAACTCAGATCCCCAAATCACAGATCGCAAGGGGGGTCCCCTTCAGGTCTTGTGAAAACTCAGATCCGAAAACCACAGATCGCAAGGGGTGTCCCCCTAATCCCTGCGAGCCGCGACCGAGCAGAAAGCCTGTAAATACCGCGTTAAAACAACGGCCAGGGATCCCACACATCTGCGGGCAAAATCTGGCGGAAGTGATGCACCACCGAGCAAAATGCCTGTAAATACCGCATTAAACAAAGGGCCAGGGATTTGACACATCTGTTGTCAAAATCTGGCGGAAGTGAGCAGTCGGTACTTCCGCCAGATTTTGCCAACAGATGTGCGAAATCCGTGGCCCTTTGTTTAATGCGGTATTTACAGGCTGTTTGCTCGGTGGCGGATCACTTCCGCCAGATTTTGCCCGCAGATGTGTGGGATCCCTAGCCCTTGAAGTGGTGGGTGAGAGGGTGGTGGGAGGGTGTTTGGGAGGTAGGGTGGGCAGGACATAGAGGGAGTGTGAAGTGGGAGGAAGGGTGGGTGGGGGGGGTTGGGACGATGGGTGGGCGCTGAGGGTCGGTCCCCGGCCAGGATTTAAATTATTTAAACTATTTGAATTATTTAAATTATTTAAATGGGGCCGGGAATTAAATAGTTTAAATAATTTAAATAATTTAAATAATTTAAATCCTGAAGGGGAGGGGTCCCCGGGGGTCCAGTGCCCCGGGAATTAAATAATTTAAATATTTTAAATCCGGAGCCCTTCCCCAGGATTTAAATTATTTAAATTATTTAAATCCTGGGGCCCGGGGCCCCCGGGAACCCCCCCGGCCAGGATTTAAATTATTTAAATTATTTAAAATTATTTAAATAAGGCCGGGAATTAAATAATTTAAATAATTTAAATAATTTAAATCCTGAAGGGGAGGGGTCCCCGGGGGTCCAGGGCCCCGGGAATTAAATAATTTAAATAATTTAAATCCGGAGCCCTTCCCCAGGATTTAAATTATTTAAATTATTTAAATCCTGGGCCCCGGGGCCCCCGGGAACCCCCCCGGCCAGGATTTAAATTATTTAAATTATTTAAATTATTTAAATGGGGCCGGGAATTAAATAATTTAAATAATTTAAATATTTTAAATAATTTAAATCCTGAAGGGGAGGGGTCCCCGGGGGTCCAGGGCCCCGGGAATTAAATAATTTAAATAATTTAAATCCGGAGCCCTTCCCCAGGATTTAAATTATTTAAATTATTTAAATCCTGGGGCCCGGGGCCCCCGGGAACCCCCCCGGCCAGGATTTAAATTATTTAAATTATTTAAAATTATTTAAATAAGGCCGGGAATTAAATAATTTAAATAATTTAAATAATTTAAATCCTGAAGGGGAGGGGTCCCCGGGGGTCCAGGGCCCCGGGAATTAAATAATTTAAATAATTTAAATCCTGAGCCCTTCCCCAGGATTTAAATTATTTAAATTATTTAAATCCTGGGGCCCGGGGCCCCCGGGAACCCCCCCGGCCAGATTAAAGTATTTAATAATTTCAAATTATTAAATTATTTAATGGGGCCGGGATTAAAATAATTTAAAATAATTTAACTAAGTTATAATTTTAAATCCTGCAAGGGGAGGGTCCCCGGGGGTCCATGCCCCGGGATTAAATAATTTAAATATTTAAAATATTTAAAAAAAACAAACATTTAAATTATTTAAATTATTTTGTCAAGGAAATAATTTAAATAATTTAAATACGGCTGTCACATTTGGTTAGAAGGTTTCCACCCTATTTAAATTATTTAAATATTTTAAATATTTTAAATAATTTAAATAACTTAATAATTTTGAAATCCTGAAGGGGAGGGGTCCCCGGGGTCCAGGCCCCGCGAATTAAATAATTTAAATACTTTAATCCGGAATCCCGTCCCCAGGATTTAACCTTATTTTAATTATTTAAAGTCCTGGGGCCCGGGCCCCCGGAACCCCCCCGTCATGATTTTAAATTATTTAAATAAATTTAAATGATTTAAATTCTTTAAAGGGGGCCGGGAGATTAATATTGTAAATAATTTAAATAATTAAATATTAAATCCTGAGGTAGGGTCCCGGGGTCCAGGGCCCCGTGAAAAATAATTTACATAATTTAAAATCCGTAAAGCCCTTCCCCCATGATTTAAATCATTTACATTAATGTAAATCCTGGGGCCCGGGGCCCCCGGGAACCCACCCGGCCAGGATTTAAATTATTTAAATTATTTAAATTATTTAAATGGTGCCGGGAATTAAATAATTTAAATAATTTAAATAATTTAAATCCTGAAGGGGAGGGGTCCCCGGGGGTCCAGGGCCCCGGGAATTAAATAATTTAAATAATTAAAATCAGGAGCCCTTCCCCAGGATTTAAATTATTTAAATTATTTCAAAATCCAGGGGCCCGGGGCCCCCGTGCACCCCCCGGCCAGGTTTAAATTATTTATGTTTAAAATTATTTAAATTTATTTCACTGGGCCGGGCATTAAATAATTTTAAATAATTTAATAGTTAAATATTTTAATCTAAGGGGCGGTCCCCGGGGGTCCAGGGCCCCGGAATTAAATAATTTAAATAATTTAAATCCGGAGCCCTTCCCCAGGTTTTAAATTATTTAAATTATTTAAATCCTGGGGCCCGGGGCCCCCGGGAACCCCCCCGGCCAGGATTTAAATTATTTAAATTATTTAAATTATTTAAATTATTTAAATTATTTAAATTATTTAAATTATTTAAATTATTTAAATGGGGCCGGGAATTAAATAATTTAAATAATTTAAATAATTTAAATCCTGAAGGGGAGGGGTCCCCGGGGGTCCAGGGCCCCGGGAATTAAATAATTTAAATAATTTAAATCCGGAGCCGTTCCCCAGGATTTAAATTATTTAAATTATTTAAATCCTGGGGCCCGGGGCCACCGGGAACCCCCCCGGCCAGGATTTAAATTATTTAAATTATTTAAAATTATTTAAATAAGGCCGGGAATTAAATAATTTAAATAATTTAAATAATTTAAATCCTGAAGGGGAGGGGTCCCCGGGGGTCCAGGGCCCCGGGAATTAAATAATTTAAATAATTTAAATCCGGAGCCCTTCCCCAGGATTTAAATTATTTAAATTATTTAAATCCTGGGGCCCGGGGCCCCCGGGAACCCCCCCGGCCAGGATTTAAATTATTTAAATTATTTAATTCCCGGCCCTGTCCCCGCCCGGGACCCCCAACCGGGTTTATTTGGAAGCTGGCTCTTGTTTATATATAAGGGATTTAGGTCACTGTTTCCCTATTTAGAGTGCAAGCACCAGCTTCCAAATAAACCCGGTTTAAGCCGCACACGGGGGGGGGGGGGGCCAGGTGCAGTGACTGGCAGCCTGGTGGCTCCGTGGTTATGCAGGGCTATATAGCAGCTGAGATTGTGAGGGATGAATATAATGTGCGTAGGCTGCGATGTCCTGCAAGGGCATGTTTGGAACCTTTTGGTTCTGTCGCAGCAATGGCAAATTGTGGCTACTATCCAGTCGATCTCGTGACCATGCGGATCAGCACCATTCTCACGACGATGCAAAAGTTGATGACGAAGTTTCGAGCCCGAAGCGCTGCAGCCGGTCGTTGCAGTCTTATTTGGCGATTTGTTGGCATTCATTTTTGCCGATGTTCTGCAGATTTGCTTGTGTGCGAGAGTGTCTCGGGGCAGTTGGGTTGATGGGCTTTCTGTGTGAACTGTTGGGCCAGAATTTGCAGTCTCGCGAATCTAGGTGCAAGTGTCAGGTGTGGTGTCTCTTTAAGAGACTCCGATGTTGAATTGCCCAGGTACCGACATTACGGATGCGGTATCCCCTTATGACAGTGAGAGCGGGGCGGCGCAGTCAGGAATGGCAAGTAATTCAAGCGCTTCGCTAGTCGCGAGTTGAGGCTTTGCCCGCACACGTTGCCCGTCGATTTGTCTAGTCCCTAAACCCTAAACCCTAAACCCTAAACCACTGATGATGGTTTGCCTTTTTGTTCCCAACAGCTCTTTGCACTACCCATGGGTATCGGCACGGTGCTTTTGCTACTGTCGTTTCAGTACTTCTTTGATTGACGATGGCGGTCTTTCGTTGCTAATCTAGACTCATAGACTTGTTCATATGATGCGCTTATATCCAATAGCACAGTGATGCACCGGGAACGAGTCTAGCAGTATTCCTTGGCTCTCACTAGTTGTGATGACGGTGATGATGGTTATGCACATGGTACTGATGATGATGATGATGATGATGAAACCTAAGCCCTAAACCCTAATAGAGTCCAGAGGGAAGGCGAGTAGCCAATGAGCAAGGACGCCGAGGATTCATGGTTCGGACCATAGGGTAAACGTAGAGCCTGCTGACGAGTCATGTTAACTTCCATGACCATGTGAGACGTACCCTAAAACCCCAGACACGGGTATATAGCATGGTATAGTGATATGATAGTATTGTATGATAGTATAGTCGTAGAGTCAGATGAGGCCTTGGCCTTTTCAGCCGCAGCTGTGCAACCTTGAAAAACGCCCTGTGGTGACCCGTACAGTAACCGTTACAGCATCATAGTAACCACCATCGGAACCCGAAAAGACCCGGCGGAAGTGATCTACCTGCTTGGCAGCGGAGCGGTGTCTCAAGAAAGGTGCTTCTCAGCCAGCCCCCCCTAGGCTAACTAACATGCCTGCCACTTCTGCTTCAAACTTACGGTTTTCGTCTTTGCCGTTAAACGCAACGTCTGAATTCTCAGATCATCCGAATGTTATGAAGCTTGGAGTGCAGGCATTTGGGGGGACTGCCTGGATCTCAGACTCGTTTAACACGTAGGTTGGGAAAGGTCTGGTGCTGGCGCTTGAAAAATCATAACCACGAGTGCTGTGTGAGCGCTACCAGTGGAGTACAACATATAACGAGGATTGATTATCATAATGCTGATGAAAAAGAAGATGATGATGCTGGCTAGTTACGTGACGGATAGTGCCTCATGCTGAGAAGACCTACGACTAATTTGCGAACAGATACTGCTTCTTGTTGCAACCACGATCAGCATTGCCTCGGTAAGCCTGCATGCAAGAGTGCATGTGTTATACCTCCCCACCACCCCGAAAAGCTGACCCTTAACACTGACACTACTTGGAGGTTCATAGGTAGTTATAAGTAGGGTATAAGTCCCCTAATCTGGGTTATAAGTACACTTACCCTACTGATAACCCTACTTATAACTACCCATGAACCTCCAAGTATTCAACTCAAAGCTCCGAGGATCCACCGACCAGAGGTGTCTCAGACTTTGGGCGCAGTATAGTGTGGGATGGTACATGTTTGAGATGTGTTATCGAAGCTGTAGCACACATGCGCAATTTGTCACTCTTACGCATATCGTTTTTGTGCTTGGTTATGGTACATCATGTCAAGGTACATCACAATATATTGTTTTGTACTGTACTAAATGATGTGACTTTGCACTTAGGCATAGCACATTATCGCCATTGACAACAAAGTATAGTTTGGAACATTCAGGTATGTTCTGCTCGGGCGTGCTATCGTATCATGCCCTGTCAATCTATCTCAGCTCCTGGAGCCTTCAGTGAAGAGTAGGACTTGAGGCTTCGGGAGGTTTTCCGCTCGGCCTGAGAGTCTATGTACTCAAAACAGTATATACATCGGCCTTAAAGTCTTAAAGCCCCTACCAGGACCCTCCTTGTACCCTCAAATAGGGGTACATGGTCCCAACTAATGGGTACTGAGGGTGGTACATAGATACTATAGGGCCTAAGTGTTTACCGTTTGTGTACATGGACCCTTAGGGTTCGTCGGTGGCTTCAGCTTTCAGATTGGAGTTAGGGTAAGCCTAGGGTTTACATAGGGGTTTGGGGTTTAGGGCGGGGTCTGCAGGCCAGGTCCTGCGAGGGTCCTTGATGCATCTTCAGGCTGTATAGAGTCGGACGGAGGGAGGTAAGGTAACATATTGGCCGAAATAATTAGCACAGGGTTCCTTTCAAAGGGGTCTACTACAAGGGCTCTATAAGGTTTTTATGATATAGGGACGTTCATAGTTCGGTTTGGCGGCCCATTGTACTATAATTACAATCAGGGTTCACCATAATAGTATAGGTAATTATATAGGCCCCTATAGTAACCTGAACATGAACATCCGAAGTCACAGTCCCTTTATAAATAGGCTTTGACAAACTAGACTATACTGTTGAAGACTGTAACCATAATAACTATGACAGGCTAGGATATGCGGTGACCCTTTTCTAGTCTCAAAAGGGAAAAGGAGGGACCCTTATTTGGGACCCCTACCCCATAGTGCGATATATCATGGGCATATGATAGCTATATTACGGGTATATACCTAGGGGTCCTTATTAAGGATCCCTCCTTCTACCCTTGGATAGTCTTTCAGGCCCCTACAAGCTTTGCCATACAGTAAGACTCTGCCGGAGCCTATGCCTCAGAACCCCACGCAAGAAGTTCCAGTTGTTCCAGAATGTCCCAGAGACTCCAGCATCCCTTAATCAAGGAATATACCTTAAATCATATAACTTAAGGTATATTCCTCAATCAATCACGGGATATCAGAATCCCCTGAACCCTAAACCTTATAGATCCCTTAAGGAACCTAGGTGTATTCCTCAATTAAGGGATATTGGAGTCTCTGGGTCCTTCAAGTTTCGAGCGACCGAATTTAGACCATTCCCAGAGTGCCGGACCGCACGTGTCCGGATTGTAAAGGCAGGGTGAAGTTTTCCTTCCGCTTTTTAAAACATCCCTGTTCCCCGTTCGGGGTATCGGGTAGCTGGGAGTCACGCATTTTTGCAGTGTAAAGTGTCGCAGTTTCAGGTTTGTATTCAGCACCTTCTTGGTTTGGGGGCTTCGGCTTCGGGGTAAGTCGGGCCTCAGCGCTTCTGGGGAATAGGTCTTTCAAAGCTTTGGTTATGCGTGTCCTCAGCTTGCAAAGACATGTGCACAGCCCCGCCGGCTCGTTTCCATTAAGCTTCAAATCTCAAGGTGGAGTGGGCCAGACAGTCTTTGCTTGTATGCGCGAGCGGGCTTGCTTCTCAGGGTGGCCAAGCATCCCACTGCCATCAGTTCCTGTTTTCCAGATGCGCCGGCATGGTGGTGTGACGTCCCGGTTTGTCGAGATTGGTTTGGGAATTGTAGCTTGTCTTCGCTATACACCTTCAACAGTGGCGTACACGCTGAAAACATCAGCAGCAAACATCAGCAGAATCATCATCATCATCATCATCATCATCAGGTGCATGTCGCCCTGCACGACCATGGACGGCACAAAACAGTTTGGGGTGTGCGGTTAGGGGTTTGGGAATTGTTTGGGGAGTAGGCATGGGCCAGGCTTGAGGTGAATTAATGGGTTTCGGCTGAGGCTTTTACTTAGTGTGCAAAGTTCAAGAGCTAAACCTTGAATTGACATGCTTCTGATCACAGCACCCTATTGTGTAAGAGTGCGCTGGTGGGCAAGCGGAATGCAGCAGTTCATGACGGAAGCCATGATGTCTTAAAGTAGACTAGCTATTGCCTATGATGTCGAAGGTGCGAATCACCAGCCCCTATAGCACACAACACAGAACCCTAGGCTTTGACAGCAATTGCACAGTAGCTGCGATTCTTCTCAGTTCTCGTTTTACAGGGCATCCAGTACCCTAAACCCTAAGCCGTAAACAGATGTTCGGCCCGGCAAAGTTGGGACCTTCGCCGTGTCGGCATCAGCTGCGACTGTGTTGATAAAGTCATCCCAGAGGCTCCGATAGGTTTAGGGTTTAGGGATGTTTAGGGTATATGATCTATCGAGTACCGATCTGAATATTTAGGACCAGCATGTATCCTATACAGTGCTTAGTTCACCCCCCCTCAGCGCCCTGTACAGTGCCGGTATGATACAATAACGTACCCCAGCGCTCTTTGCCAACAGTCCAGGTCACTCTTGTAGACAACGTCCGCAATATGCATACATGTGCATGTATACTCTTGCACGCGTATGTTTATCGTTCCTCATCGCATTTCATTCTCGGACTCCTTCGTAGTGGACCCCTTGAAGATGTATTGGAGCCTTTGGGAGGAGGGGGTGTCGATCGTCGTTTTCCCCCCTGTGTGCCCTCAAACTGCCGATGTCCTTCTGATCCAGCAGCAAGTTCGGCTTCGGATACAAAGTCTGCAACGGTAGCATGCGGTGTTGCAGAGCTTATGTTCCAAGTTTGTTTAGCGCTTAGTAGGTAAATTTAATGTAGCATTAGGTCTAGGGTTTATACTGCATGTTCATTTGTTGAATCGGCAGTATTTGGGCCCTCGACGAAAGCACCTTCGGCAGGTTCATGCTGCTCCAGTTCCCAGCGAGGCATGCCGTTTTTTTCGACAGAAAAGACACGCAGACGACATCGTTGAAGCGGATAACTGCGCCCGAAAGCTTAGACTCTCAACCTCTTAATCCCGTGAGATATGTATATACATATATATATATATATATATATGAGTTCGCCCTGTAAGGAGCTGCAGGTTTCAGGATGTACTTAACCCCCACGCCCCCCAAGAGCCTTAGACAAACCCCGTAAAAGCCCCAAATCCCAAGCCCTCCGGTCCTCTTAATTAATGGGAGTTTCCCAAAATTAGGGGTACCTTATTTGGGGAGTCCTAATAATAAGGATCCTACTATTTAGGGTCCTATACTAGGGTCCCCTATTTTCGGAAACTCCCAAATGCTTGAGCCCGAAAACTGTGCCACCCAGGCTCGCAGATCGGGGTACCAAAACCTGATAATTTGTAGCGTCCGTAAACATTCCATAATAAGAGCCTACAAAAAGTCAGGATATGGTAGTGTAGGGTCGGGGCAACGAGTGAAGTTGCATGCACTTGCCGAAAATACCATCACAAAACTTGATCCAGGGTGTAGTGGTCAGGGCATAGTATTTGTAGGGTAGAGATTTAGAGCGTTTCGGGAAAGCATCACTGGCAGTTACGTCATTCGCGGTGGGAAGGTGTGAAATCACGTTGGACACTCCTGGTGCCGTTTGCCAGCCCAAAGGGGGAAAGCTTCCCCCTACTACCAGCAATCGTCTCCATCACCTCGCTACAGCATCCCAGCCACTACTCGAACTACCAGTCACTACCCACTCCGCAGACCTACCAGCCGTGGCGATTTGCGCCCGCAACACAGTGTAGAGATGTCTCACCGCGCTTGTCCATCGCAGAATAGGTTTATTCAGGAATATGAAGCTATAAAACCTAGGACCACAACAGTAGTTGATGTGAGTGTAGCAGCCGAACATCATCCCTGCAACATCTGCTTTCTGGGCCTATGGGCGATCGACCTGCGGAAAGGTCACCTGACTGATCTTGGTGTTGGGCTTGTGTCCTGCGCTCATGCAGGAAGATTACGGGGCCCGAGTTATTTGCAAGCCCGAAACCCTTGGATGAACCGTAAGTCCAGAACTACAACACACGAATCTCTAAGAGAGTTACCTTTCACCACACGCCTTCAACGTGCGCACCTTCCTCTGTAAAGCCCTGAAATCTGAATCCGGCCAACCCTGAAAGCCCTGCCGCCTGAGCCCGGAAACCCTTGAAGACTGTTTTCTCCCCCCGGCCCCCTGCCGCCCTACTCAAACCAACCCCCCCCAAATCAGAAGCTAACCCCTGAAACCGGCAAACCTAAAGATTAGATTAAATCGTACCAAACCAAACCCTTGCGCCCCCAATCCTGATCCTTGGACTCTTTAAATCCTATTGGCCCTGAACTTCGGCACTCTAAACCCTGAACCCTGACACGCAGCACGAAATCCCTATCCCTAAACCTGAAGCCTACACAGACTAAACCCCGCACCCGGGATCCCATTCCCCGTACCTAGACCCCCAAAAGTGGGTAAAATAATGGCCCAAAACCTATAAAAGGCCATTATTCTACATACTTTTGGGGTCCTGGTAAGCCTCGTCCAGCGTAGGTCCAGGAAGTCGGAAGATGATTCCAAGCGAGCTGCCTGGATGCTTTGGGATCCCACTGGGCTGCGGCCTCAGGGTATGATTTTGTATATAGCAGGGTGTTTGTGTGTCTAAGTTGGGACTTTTTGGCGGCTGGGAAGGGCAGGAGGGTTGAGTTAGGGTGCTTTAGGTCGGGGCTCTTGGCCCGTTAATCATCGGATTTTGGGCTTTGGGCGGCTAATTTGTACAAGCTTCGTGCTTCAGTTGCTGAGCCTCGAGGGGTAACGGTTGAGCTTGACAGTCTGATGCTGTTGTTTTGGAGCGCAGGTGATGAAGGCTTAAGCTCAAGTTTGAGGACGTATAGGTCAAGATACAGGGTGCATGTTAGAGGAGCCAAGATAAAGTTTCAGCTTCGATTTGCCTCTGCCATTAAGTGTTTCAACGAGTAGTACATACCCTAAACCCCACACCTCGAGTTTTGACGAACCACCCAAACCCGGAGATCTAACGGGAGCTTCCTTAGCGCCTTTGAAGATCGCGAAGCCCAGACATGGACACATGATCCATGGGCTGTTGTGGGTTTAGGGTTTAGGGTTGTGGAAATCGACTCTGTGAAGAGAGTGTACCAATAGCAACCTCGAACCCTTGTAAGCCTAAGATCTAAATCCGTGGTGCAGCCAGCTATTGCAGTTTGAAGGCGCAGCTGAAGTTGTGGAATTGGTGTTAAGAGTGTGAGGGTCAGGGTAAATAGGCGTATATATCGGTTCAGTGTAGGGCTTTATAGCTGAAGGTCTCGTGCCAGGTTGCAGTGCATGTAGGGACAGCTTGATACGAGAGTTTTCTCCGTCTCTACTCCCCACTCTCAGAACGTAGTGGACCTGATGCAGAGCCCAAGCTAGCCCACTGAGTCGCATGATCTCATGCTCTGAATGATTTCAAAGGGATCCTGCTCTGCAGCCATTTTTACAGACTGCAGCTGCGACCCCTGTAGTGGTAGCTCCGATGACGCAAGGGCACGGAACGGACAAGGCGCCACTGTCTCCGTCGCGACTCTCGAGGCATGTCGGACATCATGGCCCCCGACCCCAACCCTAAACTCCCTAACCCTAAATCCTGAAGGTCACAATAGAGCAGAAGGGCAACGTTCTTGTTCTTCTTTGCGTGTTCAGGTCGTCTCTGCGCGTCTCTAGCCTGTGCTGTATAGAGTCCAAAATCAGAGATTCGAACTTCCGAGAGGCAGTCCACCTCGACGAGACGAGTGAAAGAGAGCCCTGGCCATACGGCGGGTTGAAGGAATTTCTGCATACGTGTCTTGATACAGCAAAAGGTAGCTGAATCAGCCAGAGTGTGGGGTTCGCTCGTGTAACGGGCATCGGACTCGGACATGTCTTTCGCTTACGGCTGCATGATGTGCCACAACAGACTCGGATGCCAAGTCCATCCGCAATTCCCAAAGAAACTCAGCACCTTGCTGAGCCGATCTTCTGAGCCAACCTCAAACACCCCATGTAATGCTTTAAGGGCCCACAGCTTAAGGCTTAAGGCATTCGCCCCCCGAACCCGCATTGTCTGATTTGATAAAGTCGTGTTTGCAATTCTGAGGCCTAGAGTGCCCGACCACCCATGACTCTATGTTGCAAACCACAAACCCTAAACCCTAAATATGCACCGTCGGGCCTTGAGCATGAGCAGACGAAACACCGTTGAAACCACGAGTTTGAAGCCAAGGAAAGCTGCCGCCATCCGCAAGAGTTTCCAACGGCCGAAGTTGTGGGTCACAGGCCCGGGTTTCGGCGTTTAGGGCTCGGGGCCCGGGCAGATCAACTTGTTACGTAGGAAATTGTAGTATAGTCAGTCAGCGCTTGTCTTGCTTCAGGAGTTAGACAGTGAAGGGCTTGCCTACGCATCTCGGCTTTGGAGTTGATGTAACTCGGGAAGCTCAAACCTTAGATTCCTCATCTTTGCTGAGCTTAAGCGAATTAAGTCGCTTTTCTCATGCTGCATTTGTGACCCAGCATTGCATAATATGGGAGCTCGAATGATCAAACAAAACATTCCTCAGGGCCCAAGACCCTGTTCACTAATTGGGCTCCCTCAACCCTAAACCCTAAACTTCCGCATGTTTGCCAGAGGCTTTGGCTGGTGCCTGGCCTCGTGTGCGGGTGCTGCCAACATCATCGCCTTCAAGTGCTTTGGCCACTACGCCTCTCACGTGACTGGCAGTACATCCGCCATGGCGTTTCGCCTTGAAGGCCTTGGTCGGTAGCTCCTTTGCACTTTTTGGGATAGTCATATCCCTTATAAAGCCGAAAGTTTACGGTATCCTTTTCCGCGCATACGCGCAAAATTCTGAATCCTAAGCCCTTGAAGGCTATCATCAAGGCGAGTATGGCTCCGAGTCACTGAAAGAGGCTTGCTCACTGGTGTTATGCTTCCTGGCGGGTGCGTACACCTGTGGAATCTTGATTGACAAGAACCAAGTGCACTTCCTTGGGAAGGCTTTCTATGGGATGGCTCTGGTACTAAATTCTGCCTTGCTGGTTTTGGCAGCTTTCGTCCCTGGCCGACTGGTGCCCACCTGCTTCGTTGCCGCTGCTTGCGGCTTACAAAATGCAATGTGCACATCTCACTTCGGCGCCATCATCCGCACCACTCACGTGACAGGCCTGGCCTGGTTCCTGCAATTTAAACTCTTTTGGGCTTTAGGGTTTATGCCGTACAGAAATTCAAAGCAGGCACGGTGACAGACATCGGATCTACCATGGGCCGCATCAGCATGATCTGGCTGCGAAGGTTCGGCCGTTCTTGAATTCGCGAGTGCAGGGGTTTCGGATTTGGAGTTTAATGGGTGAGCGTTATGCTCTCAGGACTCTTGAGGACGTAGAATTCAGCACGCTGTTTTGAGGGCGGGGGTGGGGGCATGTCGAGGCACCAAGTGAGCAAGCTAAGCCACATCTACACATAGCCTGCGGATTGCCTGGGCAGAGTTGTGACACTGTGGTTAAGGCGTATCAGCCCAGGGTCAATTTCGAGGCTTACGGCGGTTTCGGGCAACACTCTTAGAGCACTTCGTTGTGGCAGGCCACTAGCAGCCCCGAAGGCAGCAAATACCTCGTTGGCCCTCTGTGTTTGGAGACTCAGATCTTGGAGTAGGAGGCTTTTTGCCGAGTGGCAAGACTTTTTAGGTTTCAGCTTCAGATGTTGACCGGGTTTTGAACCTCACAATGCTTGAAGGCAACATGAATCTCTTCCGTCCCCGCCTCTGCCCCCAGGGCTATCAACCGCACTGCGCTCAACGATATCGACCGTGCAGAGATTGCGGTGGATACTCAGAAGCCCGGCTCCGATAATGAAGCTTCAACTTTGCCACATTCCGGTGTCGGGGAAACCCGCACACATCCGCACACCCTTAAACCCTCAACGCTTTAAACACCTGAAGCCCTGAATCACGAAAGCCCTACCCTAAACCCGAAAGTCCGTAAACCCAAGGGGTATACACTGACCTCAAAGTCCCTAGACAGGTACTTTGGGGCCAAAGTTTGCTTTTTCGGTACATGGACCCTTAAACCCTAAGCCCTTATACTCATACTAGTACCGTACAGCGGTGCCCTTAAACCCTTAAAGGAAGCCTTCAAGGAGCCCTATTTGGGCGCATGGACCCTTACAAAAAAGCCCTCTTCAAGGAAGCTCACCGTCCTAGCCGGACTCTGGGTGTTCTACCTCTCCGGAGGTCTCACCGGACTCTGGGCATTTGTTATTATGGGTTTGCGGGTTTAGCGGTTTAGGGTTTAGAGTTAAGGAAGGAACTCAGGTTTGGTTTAACTGCCAGAACAGATGTAAGGCTTTCTCTGGGGTTTCGATGGAAGTTTGGAGTATCTGTCTCTGTCTATCTACCGACCCATCTAACCATCTACCCATTGACCCATCCATCCATCCAGGCATGCATCCATCGGTCTATCTTATGGGATTTCTGAGGGGCTCAGTCGCATGCCATTCCGGTTTCTCAAATCAGGTACGCTAACCAATAGCCGGAGCCCAGGAATTTACATGGAGAATGTCATTCCGGGCCCCAAGGTGCGCGAGGGATTTGGGTTCTGGCATGTTCGGGCTGGCGATTGGGGCTTGGGTGCAGGAGGGCTCGTCAAGAGGCTCAGGGTTAAGGTTAAACTAGGACCCAGAATAGGCCCTTATTCCAATTTTTAGGGTTTGGGTTCCCTTATAAACCCCTTTAAGCCAAAAAGGGCACGCTTTTTAGTCCTAGGCTTCTCTTAGGTCTAGTAAAAGCATACAATCGAGGAGTCGAGGAGCTTGTAAATAAGAAAGAGAAATAGGAAGATACGCGTCGTCATGAATACAGCCTGCTTCGTGATGACAACATATCTAAACCGGCAGCCAAGGCAAGAATCGAAATATTCACAGCACAAAACAGCAAAAACGTTAACAAGCAAGAGAACGCACACACTCACAGACACATCGATAGTTGCACTAGTCACAGGACCTGAACCCTAAACCTGGGACCGCAAAGCCTCCGATGCCGACTGAATCCTCCACAAAAGTGAACTCTAAACTGTCAAACAAACCCTATAGGGTTTACAGTAGGGTTCTGGGTTTGGGGACTCTAAACCTGAGGCCTTGGTGTGTTCGACTCAGCGAAAACCCTGAAGTTCAGGAAACCCTCAGTGAGACCAGTGGCAAGCCGATGGGGTTCTTTGCGAGATTCCCCTAAGCCCTAAGCCCTAAGCCCATTACTGGCTGGCAGTTTGGGAAACTTTAACTTTAAATATTCCCCTAATTCCCCTATGGTCCCTATAGAGGTACCTATTCACAAATAGATAAAGGACCCCAAAACTACAAACAACCTAGACAAAGCCTTCAGGATTTCGGATTCCAGGGTGTCTTGCTGCAGAGTTTCGAGTTTCAGGATGGTTTCGGGTTTCAGGGTTTACGGTATTGAGGTAGGATACCCCAGTACCCTAAACGCCAATTTTAAAGCTCCAAAGCCCAACACCCAAGTACCTCCCCTGCCCCCTAAAGCCTAAAACCTAAAGCCCAAAAGCTTACACCCCCCCTAAGCCCTAAACCCTAAACCTCCCCCCCAAGGGTCCAAGTACTCCATAATCATATACTCTCCAAAACCCTAAGCTACATAGCTACAATCCTAAAACCGAGTACCTAGTTATTGGGTCCTTTGGACCCTTGGGGTCCCCTCAAAAACGTCTAAGACTCCTATGCCTTCAGTGCGAGGCCCTTCTTGTGCCGGCTTCGGTAACTGGGTCCATCGGACTTTTCTACATGGCTTGCCGCCAGATCCTCAAGGAGCTCCCTTCAGCCACCATAACATAGCGGCCTTAATGATGTGTAAGTTCATCCAAAGCCCTAAATCCTGGAGTGCGGACCGTCAGTCTAAGGGTTCAGGATTTAGGGGAAGGTTTAAGGTTCATGGGGGTTTAGGGTTTAGGGTTCATCGTTCCTGAAATTGCTTATGGAATTTACTGTGCTACGCTGCGGCCCTTCCTGCACGAAGCTTTTGATGTGCAGGAGCTAGTATAGCGGCCGTAACAGTTAGAACAAGGGTTTGGGTTATGTTTTACCATATTTAGACTATAAGGAACCCCCAAAATAGTACTGGTACTTTTTGTCGGGCTTGTTTAGGGTGGAAACGTACAGGACTACATCAAGAAGCTGGAGGAGGAGCGCTTCTCCGCAGACTTGAAGAAGGCCTGCTCAGCGCCACGTCCGTCTCACCTTAAACTCTTGCGCATCCCTGCAACTATGTCTTCGAGTCTTCGACCCCTCTAGAACCCCTACAGTAGTGACGTCAACAAGGTGACCGCAGAAGTGCCGCATCCACAGCATGAGCACCGCTTGGCCGGAAGTCGCTGACAGTTAGTCTGAGGCCTCTTGATGGGAAATCAGGCCCAATCTTTGGCGCACCCTCCTGTCAGTGTGGCAGTGACACTCACGAAAGCAACCCTAACAAGGAAACTGCAAAAACAGTGAAAGGCATAAGGCTGGAGTTAGGCTAGCCTCACATTTTGTTGTTGAGGTCTTCCTCGTCTGCAGGGATCCAAGCAGTTGTGCTTCCTCTGTTGCCTTTGTCATAGTTGGGTAACATTTTACAATTTTTATGGGTACGTAAGCCCAATAAGGAGTACAAATTTAAGTTTTCAATCCTATCCCAACCATAAACCTCTATGGTTTTTTATAAAAACCTCTATGTTAAGTTTTTAATCCTATCCCAACCATGAACTGTTGTGGTTGACGGTCTTCGCACCTCGCGGCAGCCGCCCGATGCTGCCCATCTTGACTAGACCATCTTGAGCCCTTGCAAGGACCGGAAGCATGTAGTATGCACTACTATACGGGCCTTAGTAATTACCAATACTGTTCTGGGGGCTCCTTATTATACTTATATGTAGTGTAATACAATACCCACACCCCAACACAAAAACATTCTAATTATTAAGACCCCTATATTCGAATACCCTTATAGGTCACTTACGGCAACCTTTAAAGACCCCTTTAAAGGAACCCTATTCTAACTATCAAGGCCCCTAGATTACCATTCAAAAGGCGAGCGTTGCCTTGAATCCCTGGACTCTATGGACCTCGCAAGTGAAAACATTCTTTGTGAGGCGTGATCCTGACTCACCCAGAGATCCCAATACCCCCTAGTTAAAGGAATATACCTTAACTCATAATATTAGGGCCCCTACAATTTATCATAAAACGAGGGCCCCCACAATTTAAGGTTTTTGCCTGAATTCAGGGGTATTGGGTTCTCCGGGTGAGGTCATCAGTACCCTTAGGACCCCAAGCCCTCAACCCTAGAAGCCCGAAACCCTAACCCCAAACCGTTCCAAAGCTTCAGGTGCTAACCCCAAAACCGTCTAGACCGTCAAACCCTCAATGGCCAAGCTTAAATCTAAACCCTACACCCTAAACCGTTAAATCTGCGAAACCCTTGACTTGAAGCCGAAAGCCCCAAAGCCTAATCCCTTGAACTTCAACTGCTGACGGCAACAGGTCCTGAAACCTCAAACCCTAAACCCAGAGATCCCAATACTCCTTAATTAGGGAATATACCTTAAATCGTAGAATTAAGGCCTCGATAGGGGGTATTGGGTTCTCTGGGAACCTTAACCCTAAACCCTCAACCCCTAACACCTAAACCTAAAAACCCTAAAAACCCTAAACCCTAAATAAACACCTAAACCCTAAAAGCCCTAAAAACCTTAAAAATCTCAAAATCCTATACCTGAACCCTTAACCCTAAAAACCCTAAGCTTCAATTGCACCGACAGGCGCAGGAGGCTCTGAGCCACATGGGCAGCCGACTCCATGACCTGGAGTCTGGTAGGGACACGCCAGACACACTGGCCTCCAGGCTTGGTTTAAGTTTTACGATGGTTTAGGGTTTTAGGAGGGTTTAGGGTTTAATGTTCAGGATGGTTTAGAGTTTAGGGTTGAGGAGGGTTTAATGTTTAGAGGGTTTAGGATGGTTTAGGGTTTGGGGGTTAGGATGGTTTTGGGGATACGCCTGGCACGCTGGCTTGTAGTCCTGGCCGTTCCTTATAACTCATATGTTTTGCTGTTGTCTGGCTGTTGTAGTACAGTAGACATCCGGCAGGTTTCTAAGCATATTGTGTTTGAGTCGGTGGCTTTAAGAATCCAAATTAAACAGCTGTGTAAGCATATTGTGTGTGAGTCGGTCTTATAGGCTTGTACAGTCCGGGTTTGGGGCTTCAAGAATCGAGAATAGGCTTAAACAGCTTTGGAATGCACATTTACAGTATTCTTTTAAAGGAAGGGCTTACGACGAACGTATTAGAGGTCTCGTTGCAAAACGGGTGCCTTGTCTGGGTGTGGCTTGGTTCTGCTGGGAAAACTCCAGAATCTTGAACCTAGATGCAGAAGCTATAGCGTGCGTATGCATTTGTAGACATGCACAATATTGTTCGTATGGTTCGTATCTGTCAACATATACACACATACAGTTCCAATATTCGCATATCACGTCATGTTTGTGTGTGTGTGTGTTCTTATTTCGTGACGGCGAAAAATCTACTGTATGCATGCATGCATGCATGCATGCATGCATGGATGGATGGATGGATGGATGGAGGTGGGTCGGTAGGTAGGTGGGTATCTATGCGTATGTGTATGTGTAGGTATATGCAACGCATATGTCTATGCATATGTATATGTATATGTATGTGTACATGTGTAAGTACGTAGGTACGTGAATACATCTGTAGGTGTGTGTGTATATATACCTAAAGTATGCATATATATATATATATGTATACATAGAGAGAGAGAGAGAGAGAGAGAGAGAGAGAGAGAGAGAGAGAGAGAGAGAGAGAGAGAGAGAGAGAGAGAGAGAGCGATGTGTGTGTGTGTGTGTGTGTGTTTATATGTATATAAATATATGTATACGTGTGTGCGAGTGCGTTTCCATCAGTGATACGTGTGTATACCAAGCTGTGCTAGAGAGAATCAGCTGTGTTTCCATGTTCGAGCCTTGGCTGGTAAGAACTAGACCAATATGGCCTCAATGCTCCCCAGAACCCTCAAACCCCCAAACCCTAACCCCTAAAACCCTAAGCCCGTAAACCCCTATAAACCCTGAACCCCTAAACCCCTACAAACCCTGAACCCCTAAACCCCTATAGCCCTAAACCCCTATAAACCCTGAACCCCTAAACCCCCTATAAACCCTGAACCCCTAAACCCCTATAAACCCTAAACACTAAGGTTGAGCTGGACAAGGAGATGGGTCACATGATAGAGGCCCTCCACGAAGTGGAGGCCCAGAAGCAGCCTCTCCTGCTCCGAGATTCGGGATCGGATGAAACCGAATATAGGAGCCTTAATTAGATTAGAATAGGGTTTTGGGGAATAATATACTATGATCATAATAAGGAATCCCCAAAATTCATTATTTAGGCTCCTATTTTAAACATAAACTGCCGCACTGTCGTGCTGAAGGGTGTTTTCCGTCATCAACGTCATCACCATCCGTAACGCCATCCTCATCCTTCTTCCGCTTGTCCTGGCTGTTCTTTTTGAACCCAATCCCTCAGTCTCCATCTATACACATCGGTTACATAAGCATAGTTATCATATTCTTAACCTGAAACCCTACAAACCCCAAGGCCCCAAGCCGTCAGCGCCGTCAGCACCCCTAAACCTGGGCCCTGGAGCCGGTGGCCCCTTGCCCAAATTTTTTTGAACTTCCCTAAAGCACAGACCCGAACCCCAAAGCGAGAACTTAGGCAAGCTTAAAGCCAGATTAACCCCGAGCCTGAAACCTAAAACCCTAAGCCCTATATGCCATATAGACCCTGAGCTTATGTCGTAAGCGCGTACGAGGCAGACTTCGAGAATGTCTGCTACCAGCAGGAAAGCCGCAGGTTCGATCGCCAGGTGCTTGGGGATAGCAGGGTTTAGGATACCATAATAAGGTATACTATCAAGGGTACTATAAGGGTTAGGGTTTAGGGTCTAGGGTAGCAACAACAACGACCACAACAGCAGCATCAACAACAATAGCAGCAGTGGTAGTTCTACGGGTAGTAATATGAAAAATACCAGCAGCGAACAAACTACTGATGACTGATGGCATATCTTTCGTCATAATGGCTAAATCAGCTCATGATACCAGAAGTTAGTGTTCTGCTTGCGGTCTTGGGCAGCTGCCTTCTTCACCCTGAAAAGGGCATGATTAATGACCACAGCTCACAGACAGAACCCCTGAGAGATCCCAATACCCCCTTAATTAAGGAATGTACCTTGAATCATAATATAAGGCCCTTCTAATTTAGGGCATATTCCTTAATCAAGGAGTATACCTTAAATCATACTGCTAAACCCCTACAATTAAAGGCATATTCCTGGACCCTAATCTAGTACCCTAAACAATAGGATTCCTTATTATAAGGACCCCAAATAAGGTACCCCTAGTTTCGGAAACTCCCAGTTCACAAAAAGGGGTATTGGGTTCTCTGGGTCCTGAGAGATCCCAATACCGCCTTAATTAAGAATATACCTTAAATAATGTTTATTAAGGCCCCTCTATTTTAAGGCATATTCCTTAATCAAGGAAATTACCTTAAATCATAGTATTAAGGCCCCTACAATTAAGGCATATTCCTTAATTAAGGGAAAATTGGGTTCTCTGGGCCCTGAGAGGCCAGCAAGATCAGCAAGAACAGCGGCTCCGCCTGCTCCGGCGTTTAGCGAGGTGCCGTCCCCATGTGGATGCGCAGAGGGTCATCGCATAACAAAGAACTATATATATATATATATATATGTGTGTGTGTCGGTATATATATATATATATATATATATACATATTCATATTTATACTGATATCTATATTTATTTGTTTTATTTCTTCGTTCATTTATGTTCATTTAAGAAGTAGCGGGTTGAATTCTACTAGAGATTTCACTGGTTGGGGCGTGGGGGCTGTAAGGGGTCAGGCACAAGGACATGTGTTGGTTTTGAGTTGGTATGTTGATTTCAAGTTTCCTCGGCTGCCTTACTGTTCCGCCCATGTGCGCATTTGGCCTGGTAATGTTTGAGATGGGAGTTTTCTGAAATCGTGCGCACACCTTCAAGCTCCTCCTTTCTGGTGTCGTCGTGACACGTTTATGAAGAAGAAAGAGTAGCAACGGCCCAACATATCCGAAACGAAGCAGACGCGCACGCACGCACGCACGCACGCACGCACGCACGCACGCACGCACGCACGCACGCACGCACGCACACACACACACACACACACACACACACACACACACACACACACACACACACACACACACACACAAATTCCTTGAAGCATATCGGAGACTGCGTTAAACAATGCATCTGCACAGCTAGCTGGAGGTCGCTGGATTCCACGCAGCTAGAGGTGCAGTCTGCGACGTGAGAAATGCTGCTGCCCAGCTACGATGGGGGTCTGAGTAACTACGAATGCCGTACAGTCCCTATGATATTACACAGCATACACAGGCCCCTGTATTACATCAGATGCCAACACGGAGCTTGATGGGACCAGGCATACATTCAAACGCCGTAGATGTCAAAGTTGTCCGACCCCCTGCACCCAAATTCCAGATCCCGAGCCCCTGGCACATGGAGTCACTAAGGTACACCAAAAAGTACATGTCCAAAGTTTTGGGGGATCATATCATATCCCTCAAGGTACATTGCTTACCCCAGGTAATCCCTACACCCTCCTAAAGGTTTCTGGACTTCTGGCCCGATCAGACATTGAGCACCATAAAACCATCTAATATAGGGGCCTTAGTAATTGGGTTCCTTCAAGGGTTCCTTTCAAAGGGGTCTATAAGGATCGCAAAAAGGGCTATTATTTGGATTTAGTACAGGGGCCTTAGGAATTACCTATACCATTTGGGGGCTCCTTATTACAACTCTAGTATAGTGGGCCCCATTTAGCTCTCGTGCAACTCCTGTTTGTCAAGCTGCTCCGCTGCGGCTGCGGCTGTCTTGCACCAAAGGTGCCAGAGCTTGCTGTCAGCTGCAACTGAGCATGTCTTCTCCGCCTCATCTTCCGGGATCAGGCCACCTGCCCGAGCTACGCTAGGGTGGGATCTCTGGTGCTTTGGTTTCCCGGCTTCTAGGACGGTGCACTCCCGTTCTAGTTGTGGCAGGCAGCTGACCCTTTGAGATGAGCCTCCCGGATTTCTTCCCTAATTCTTTGATCTGACTCACTGCAAGTCACTGAGTTCCCAAATACCTTTCAAGTGGACAGGCACCTAGCAGCCGTGCAGCATTCACCAAACCCGTGCACCCCGAATCTACCGCCCTGACAGGTGGTGAACCGTATAGAGAATGGGCATTTGCCGGACCGCATAGACGACTGTGAGAGTGTCTAGATCCGAATTCGTCAGTGTAAAGGCCAATTCCGAGTGCGCGTGCTAAGCCACCACGTGCACCGGCGTGGCAAAGCGGGCAGTCAGGCTAAAGCAGACTTACCGCAGCTCTGCATTTTTGTTCGTGATATGCGCGACAAACGGCTTGCCCAGCCGAATGCCGAATTTCAATGCGGTCACACGCTCTTCGCAATACCGCGAAGGTTAGGCACACCAGTTGCAGGTTTCGTGACGCGCTGAGCAAAACAAGTGCCAACATGAAGACTGGTTGCATGCTTGCTTGCAGGGCTCTCTGTCAGTCAGAATATGTCAGAATGACACATGCTGCTTGGCACATAAAGGTCATGCAAGTAAGAACGCGGCCGGAGTTATTAGCTTAGGATTCTTTACATCAGGGGTCTCTTACCATACATTGCCTGGTGGGAAGCCATCAAAAGCCTTGTCTAAGTGCTCAGGCCCTTACATATTCTACCGTCGGCCGGAGCACATGATGCAGTATTGAGGTTCCTACTGAGCTTCTTGAGCTTTCGTCGTTTGCGGGCCATGTGACCTGGCATAGAGCCAGGATGCCATACCGGGCCATACCCTAACAACCTGCCGACAAGAAACCCAAACACTTTCAAGCAAGAGGTAACAGGTAACACATAGCCCCTTAGCTAAGCCCTGCAGACGAAAAGCTTTGCAGTCGGCCAAAGCTTTCGGCACTTTGGGATGCCTTGCTACGGGCTGCAGAGTGTAAGGCTTTAGGGCTAAGTGCGTTTATGGGGTATGTGCTTCGACTGTATGTCTTCGGTACATGCACGGAAAGCAATAACATCCGACATCCTTTACTCCTACTACTACTACTACTACCACTACTACTACTACTACTACTACTACTACTACTACTACTACTACTACTACTACTACTACTACTACTACTACTACTACTTCTACTACTACTACTACTACTACTACTACTACTACTACTACTACTACTACTACTACTACTACTACTACTACTACTACTACTACTACTCTACTACGATCTGCTACTATCTGCTATGACTACTACTCCTGCTGCTGCTACTCCTACTACTACGACCTACTACTATCTGCTATTACTACCGCCGTTAGGATGCTTTGCCTCCTGGTCCTGTACAGCGCTGTGACAATCATCGCTGGAGCGGCGCGAGCCTCAGGGATCCCTACGCTCGGGGTTCAGGGCTCTTCGGGTTTAGGGTTTAAGGAGTTTAAGGTTTGGGGTTTAGGGCTTGGGGTTTAGGGTTTAGGGAGTTTAGGGTTTAGGGTTTAGGGTTTGGGGTTTGGGGTTTGGGGTTTAGGGTTTGGGGTTTGGGGTTTAGGGCTTGGGGTTTAGGGTTTAGAGAGTTTAGGGTTTGGGGTTTAGGGTTTAGAGTTTAAGGATTAGGGTTTAGGTTTTAGGGTTGGGGTTTAGGATTGGGGTTAAGGTTCAGGATTCAGGGTTTAGGGTGAGGGTTTAGGGTAAGGGGTTTAGTTTAGGGTTCAGGGTTTAGGCTTAGCACACAGGCTTTCAGGGATGCAATACAAGGGCCGAAAAAATTTGCAAATGCTCTTCCTTAGGGTTTATTACAGTTGTAGCATACTGGGTCCCAAAACCCTGTTCTATTTATAAAGGGCGCTATAGTAGGCTCAGCATACAGGTTTTTGGGGATGTAGGGAGTTAGGGTTAGGGTTTGGGGGTTTAGGATTCAGGCGTTTAGGGTTCATGACTGCAGGGATTACCGGTTTAGGGTTTTGGGTTCTTGCAGGTTCAAGATACCACTGTTTGTGGTCTTCTATCCTTACCTTCTGGGCTATTCCTTAGTTAGGGGTCGGCCCTGTAGGTTTGCCACCAAGATGAGGATGAGAATTGTCTTCGGGGTGCTGTATGCTGCATCTCTTGAGAGAAGCCTATGTTATCGGAGTTGCCAGAAGCTGTGAGGCAAGTGGCCTTGCATAAATGACGCGGCTTGGGCAGTGCAGTGCCAGAAAAGAGATGTAGATGTACGGGAAAGGTTGATGTTCCAGTTACAGTTGTTCGAAAAAGTGCGATCTCGTTTTGGGTGGGTGAGGCCAAGTGTCCTATTCTTGTTTTTTGTAGTGTGTGTGGGTGTGCGTTTCGTCGATTGTTGTTGTTGGGGCTTCGCGGAACAGACTGCCACAAAGACTGACCGAAAGACTGACAGTAAGATAAACAACCGCGTAACATGGACAGGTGGTCAATTGCAACCTTCTGCACCCCGAACTCCAAAGCGTCCCAGGTCAACTTTTTCGCCCTTCTCCCCGCCGCGGGCCTTTTAGAGTCCGTCGAGATTGCCTTGCGCCTCGTCATTGCAGATCTTAAGCTGTTCATACTATACGGGTTTACATGCAGCTAGGGGTTCGAGAGTTTAAGTATGTTGTAGGCTTTGGGGGTTTAGTGTTCGGGGGTTGAGTCGAAGTCGTTTTACGGTGATCGCGTCGAGTTTGAGGCTCGAGGTTTCTGGCGTCGGTCTGCACGTCACAGTTCCTGCAGCTCCAGTGGGGTTGCATAGGGTTACTACAACAAGGATTACCGGAAGGTTTTCTTGATGGGGGTTTTAGGGTAATCTAGGGTTTTAGGTTGGTGGTTTTGGGTATCTCTAACCCGAAAAGCCTTGCTTGCTATTTGGATATTTAGACCCTTGTGGTTTGCTTTTGGAAGCTCTGGAGCATGCAATGTCGTATGGTGAACCCAAAAAAAGTTGGAACATGGCTTTAGGAGGATTAGTGCTAGGATCCCCTTACTATACTATACTTTCATTTCATGGGGATAATGATGTTCCAACTTTCTGGGCTCTACTGTCAATACAGTTCCGAAAACTACTCCCAAGAGGATGCCACGCCCCAACCGCACTGGTATATTTTTGGTGTTAAGCTGTAGTCTCCTTAGGAATCGTGTTTTCTTTATTTTCATATAAAGCCCAAGAGAATATTAAGATAATGTCTTTTCTATTGTGGTTCTAAGGGGGGGTATAGTAAGCACCTTGCTACATGGGAACCGCAATCTTAGGGGTACGTAGAAGCAAGTTTAATCTTGGGTTGTTTGAAACCCCTATAAGAAACAGCCAAAATTTCAATGTTTGCTAGGGGTCTAAGTTCAGTATAGTAATGCAGACCCTAAAGTTCTGGGTTAAGTTGACATCTCCGCCAGATGAGCCATGGCTTGGGGAAGGCTGAAACCGCAATCCCCACAGCCTTCGACCCCCTATAGTAGCCTCTTACGATAGTGACCTCTTGATCCGTATAGCTCTAAGATCGAAAATCGCTTCCCCTGATAGTTACCCCGTAATCTGTTTTTGAAGCAATACCGAAACGCAATAGCCGAACAACACTTTTGCCCTTCCGTTTATCCTGCGAGGAGTATGGCCGTTCGATTCAGCCTTCAGCCCAACCGGTCCAAGTCCCAATGCACAATGTTTTTCTAGTGCCCAAATATTCAATTAGTACTTGGGCTTCTTGGAAAGCTCAACATTCCCAGCTTCGGTGGAGAGGTACAACTCCTTGGTCGCGCTACTTTTGGCATGCCACATATGCTGCATGACGACGAACCCAGGCGCGGCCAGCAAGCGGTTCACGTTGGAAGCTATGCTTCGGAACTACGGTTTGTGATATAAGCGAATATAAGCCCTGCATAACCGCAAGGACCCTAAACTATGGGAATAATGGTATATTCCTTATTCTGGACAATGCAGGATATATATATATATATATATATATCATCATCATCATCATTATCATCATCAGCATCGACATCATCATCATCATCACCATCATCATCACTATCATCATCACCATCATCACCATCAACAGCAGGAACCCAAAAATAAACTCTTCACCCTTTCGTCTCCACGGCAAAAAGCACAAACGCGCCAGGAAGAGCCAAGGATTTCGTCGACCAGGAACAGGTTTTGGTGATGGCTGGTAAAGTTTAAGGTTCAGGGGTTTATGGGTTTAGGGGTTTTGGGGTTCAGGGGTTTAGGAGTTTAGGGGTTCAGGATTTAGGGCACGACCAGGTCTTTGTTGGTGGTTCCTTGGGGTTACCATAAGGGTCCATTACGAGTGGCATAGGGTCTTGTACTTGGGTTTGGGATTCTGGGTGGTGCCAATTGCGACTCAAGGGTTCTCTATGTCTCCTTGGGGGGTACTTGGGGGGTCGGGGGACGTAGTAAGTAGTTAGTAAGTCGACTTATAAATACCCTAAAAGGGACCCTAATTGGGGTTATGGTACTATAAGTCCCTAAAATAACCAGTTACTAAGTCCCCCGACCCTCCAAGTAGGGGGTGGGGGGGGGAGTGAAGCCTAAGCACCCTAAAGCCCTAAACCCTAAACCACCCTTTGAAGGCGGTCGAATATCCAAGCTTTACGAGCTTGGATTCTATTGCCGGGATTTTGAGCTAAGCGTGGTTGTGGAGTGTAGGGCTTACTTGGAGGGTCGGGGGACTTAGTAACTGGTTACTGTAGGGACTTATAAGTACCATAACCCAATTAGGGTCCCTTTCAGGGTACTTATAAGTCTACTTACTAACTACTTACTAAGTCCCCCGACCCCCCAAATAGGAAGGCTTTGGGAGTGTCTGGAGCTCCTGCGCTTCGGGATTTAAGGGATCGCAGCTCGGGCTTGGTATGGGAGTTTCCGAAAACTAGGGGCACCATATTTTGGGGTCCTTAGAATAAGGATCCTATTATTTAGGGTACTATACTAGGGTCCCCTATTTTTGGAAACTCCCATATGACTGCTGGCTTGAGGTCAGGGGTTTGGGCCTAGAGGTTTTGGGGGGGTAAACCTTGCACTCTAACTTGACCCAAACACTAAGCCTTAAGCGCATTTACAGTTTTAGCTCCAGCGCATGGACATTGTGGATTCAGGCCTCTCTACTACCTTTCTCGGGCGACGTGTTCGAAATCCCATTGGGGCTGTCTTGAAGAGCACTGTGCGGATTGTATTTGGTGTCTGCAGGGGTTCGAGGACTCATAATACGGTTCTACAAATATAGAAAGCCAAGACCCAAGGTTCAACAGCCGTCCAGCCAAACAGCACGTAAAGACCGTGTACCCTAAATCCTAAACCTTTTTGCCCCAAACCCCTCCCTGAACTATGCAGAACCCTCGTAAAGCCCTGCATGCATGAGCCGACTGCCCTGAAGCCCTATAACAGTGAAGACACTGGAGCTCATACCTTTACGACCTCACAACTCCATAAGCAACAGAAGTCACAACCCAACGATTCGTATAGATGGTGTTCTGAATCACTGGTAACTAAATTCCCCTTGGGTCCCTGTATAGCTACTATAATCCCGCCCAGCCGCCGGCAAAGCCCTTTGGAAACTCACCATGCGCAAGCTCATATGCATCACAGATTACAAACCACCAGAAGACAACTACTGGTCAAGCTTAGCCGGTTATCCGGAAGCTCACTTATTCGTCAAAAGGATGCTACATCAGCACAATGGCCCAGTGTCCATCAGAAGATTGGTCAGCCTTTCCTTATAAGCAGGCCCACAGTTTCCGAACGTTTCTCGAGTTTTCTTAGAAACTTTCGGGCTTCGGGTTGTAAGCAAATTTTGAATACATATGCGTCACAGGCATTAGCAGTTAGGATGTTGGGCTCAGCATTGAGGGCTTCATCCTCTAGCATTTTGAGGCTTTGGGGTTCAGTCAGCATCCGTCTTTGCCGTCCGCACTGGCTCTGAGACCCCCAAAGAGAGGTGAAGCGCCGTGCGCTCTAGATCCTTGACTGCTGGGTTTTGGTGCCTCAGGAGGGCTAGCTAGGCTTCGGGCTCAGGATATCAAGTTTGGTGTTATTAAGGCTTATAGTAGAGTTCGGCTTTATAGCTTGAAGGGGCTAGGACAGTTCGGATTTAGGGGGGAGCCTGATGATAAGGGTCCCCTGCTCTTTGCACAAGAATGTTCGAACAAGACCCGCAAAACCTCCCTAAACCCAAAACTGAAAACCTGAACCCCTAAGCTCTAAACCCTAAAAGCCCTATGCATTTCCAGAAATCTGTACAGAACCCTCAGGAACGACAACCCTAGCACACTTAAGCCGGCAGCGTGCATCCGCTGAGTGATGGCAAACCAAGCCCCAGGCGGAATCACATGTTGGGGTTAGGATTCAGGAATTTTGGGTTTAGGGGTTTTAAAAGTTTTAGGGTTTTAGAGGTTTAGGGGTCTAGGGGTTTTACGGGTTTAGGGTTTAGGTGAGATTATGCAATGTGGAGGTCTAGGTCAGGTAGCCCCTCAAGACCTCTAGAACCGAAGCAGTGTTGACACGGCTGTAAAAAGTGCAGCGCGAGTCAAGTCACAGCACCGAGCACCAGATCAGCAACGATGACCTGTTATTTTGATGATAGCGTGCTGGGAGTGCCTTTGATCATGACGCTGGTGATGGTGAGAGGGCCTGTCCAGGCAATGATGTTCAAAACATGCTCTGTCGCCGCCATGACCAGCATCATCACCACCAACAGCAGCAGCAGGCTTTTATGTCCGCGCCATGTCTCGTCTTTATCATGACCAACATCTCTGCACCGTCACTGTCATTATCGCCTCATCACCGCCACCATCCCCAGCTTTGCACGAGGCGCACACTGCGCGGTTAAGGGTTTTACAGACCCCATGCCAGGCAGTACTGCAGCTGGAGGTGGACGAGGTGTCTTCCGATCTCAGCTGCAAATTCAGGACCGCGCGCTGCGAGTTCACTGCTTAAGTTGGAGCTCAAAAAGTCCAGACTCTGAGATATTTTCTGCCCTGTTTCAGAGGTCCGGAAGACATTTTGTGTTCGTCGGAAGCCTGCCTGCTCCAGATTGGTCTCCAAGGTTACATCCTACGGCGTACCTTTTTAAGAAATCGGAGGGTTGGGGGGCTATGGCTGGAGCATGGCAGAAGCTGGGAAGCCAACCAGAACAGTCAGTAGCACACCCAATCCCAATTGAAGAGTTTGACCCGACGGCGCAAAGTTCCTTAAACCCTCAATGCTTGGCGAAGCCGCAGGAAAGCCGCGAAGGACATCAGGACAGGAGAATGCAAAAGTGACAGCCCAGGTTGCAGTTATGGTTTGCAGGGGTTTTCGGGTCCGGGGTTGACGTTCTAACGATGGGTTAACGTTGTGCTGTTAAGCTGCGATCGAACATGAAGTTTTCAGGAGAAGTACAGTGCTGAAAGGTTGCAAGTACACGTGACAATCGTGAGAGAACTGCTGCTGCCACTGTCGGGGGTGTTGTTGCTGAGGACTCTCGTGGTGGTGATCACGCTGCTGCTGATGATGATGATGATGACCATCGTCGTCACGGTGCTGTCATTCTTATCAGTTCGCGGATGGCGACGCTGATGATGACGACCACGAGTCGTGAGGATGATGGAGATATTGACGATAATGAGGATGATGAGGATGATGACGATGGGGAGGAGTGCAGGTGGAGGAGGATAGCCATGCATCCGGAATCCCGTGATCCCCGGCTCACGTGACCCAAACGCTTGTGGCAAGGACGAGGTGAAATGGCCGACTCTGGAGTCAGAAGACAGTTGCAGCCTTGGATGAACACGCAGAACAAATCGTCTCTCCTCTCTCTCGCTCTCTCTGGGCTCGCAGGCAGGGTGTGAGTTCGTACAGTAAGTCTTAGAGCAGTCGGTGCAACTCTTATCTTCGAGCCTCCTAAACCGTAACATCCTGTGGCATTGGCGCTAGGCCTCTGACCTGAGACCCGACATCCTATCAACCCTAAACTTCAGATCCCCACGTCTAGACATAGAATCTCAAAAAAATAAAACCAAAGTGACTCAACCCGAAATGCCAACTTTCCCAGACCTAAACCTCAAACGCCAAACTCACAGTCCTTCCCCCTTTCCTTGTAGGCAATGAGCCCTGCCTAGAGTAGCCAATGTACAACTACCCTAAGGCCCCCAAAGTAGTTCCTTTTTGGGGTTCACATTTAGAATCCTATAAGGTAATCCCAAAAAGGAACTACTTTGGGGCCTATGGGTAAGAGACGAGACGTGATCCCAAACTGTAGGTACCTTGGTTACTGTAGGTAGAACCAAGGGAGTAAACGCGACTAACTCAAGCAACGCTGCGGTCAGCCCAAACCAAATGGGTGGTTGTCAAAATTGGGGTCCCTTTTTGGGTCCTTCTTATAATACGGCACCTATTGTTTAGGGTACCCAAAAAGGGACCCTAATTTTGACAACTACTCAAATCCAGACGCCAAGCTTGCAGAACTTCGAAAAGAAGACGTTCTCGGCCTCGAGGACTCATCTGCGTAGTTCTCTAAATTAGGGTCCCTTTTCGGGTACCTTAAATATTAGGTGCCGTATTATAATAGGGACCCCAAAAAGGGACCATAATTTTGACAACCACCCAGAGGCGTAGTTCTCTAAATTAGGGTCCCTTTTTAAGATCGTCGTTCATCCCTATCTTACGATCCTCTTTTTTGAGAGTTCTACACTACACTCTTTGGGGGACCTGAACGGGGACCCTACTTCGGAGAACTGCCCATATGTTGAAGCTTTCGAACCCACAGACCATACAATAGAAGGCTTTGGGGTCATTTTGAGGCTGAGGGAATGATCTGAACCCTAAAAGTTTACCGAGCGGGGAAGCCCGAAACAGTTGCTTTTATATCCTAAACGCAGAACCTTACTAGTTGAAGCGGGGCCTCAGCAAATCAGCAACCTAAACCCTCAACCATGACCCTAAACCCCAAAACCCTATAAACCCTAACCCTAAGTCATGAACCCTAACCCCTACACCCAATGAGCGCTACAAACCACAAACCTGGGCGTTGTGCCCAGGTGAGAGCCAGAGCTCTGCGTCTTCCATCTTCCAGCAGGCCATAGCTCCAAATTGCAATGCCTAGGGTTTAGGGTTTAAAGTTGTTGCTGGTTTAGGGTTTCTAGGGTTTAGGTTTTATAGGGTTTAGGGTTAATCTATAGGGCTTACAGGGTTTATAGGGTTTATAGGGCTTATAGGGCTTATAGGGTTTAGGGTTTAGGGGGTGCGTAGGGCTTTCAGGCTTTAGGGGGCAAGCCCCGGAGCTTCGAAGCCCTGTGTCCTCAAAGCCTCAACCTACACAGACAGCAGCCTGAAACCCCAAAGCCCTAAATGACCCTCAAGCCCTAAAGCCCCACCCTAAATGACCCTAAAACCCCGAAGCCCCAAAACCCTAAAGCCCCAAAACCCCCCCAAAAAAAAACCAAAGCCCTAAACGGCATTAACCCTAAACCCTATAAACCTTAAACCCTAAACCCCTAACCCTAAAGCCCCAACTGCAAGATTGTAGCAGGGCCGGGTTCCTATCGGCTGGCTGGTGTCCGACAGCGGCTCTTCTGCTCACGACCGATCGGAGCGGCAGGAAGCTGAGGATCTGGGTTTCATATGAAGTAGGGTTAAAATTACCGTTTTGGTGAGTGTAGATAGGGCTCCTTTTGAATTTTGGTGAGTGTATATATTGGGTTCTATTATTGGGATATTAGTAATATAAACCATACTCCATATAAAAAAAAAAAAATATATATATATATATATATAGGGGGGGGTTTAGGGTTTAGGGGTTTAGGGTTTAGGGCCCTTCATAATTATACGGTTCCTTTAAAGGGGTCTATATGGGTTACCGTAAGGGATCTATATGGGGTGCTATTTCTGTAGGGGCTTCAGCGATTACCTGTAGGGTTTTTTTTAGGGGCTCCTTATCATATGTATTATAGTATAATGGGCACCAAAACCCTATTCTAATTATTAAGGCCCCTATATCATGCAGCTCTGGGGTTGAAGGCCTAAGAGCTTTCGGGACTTGGGGGGTGTATGGGGGGGATTTCGGGCTTTCGGTCTACCGTTGAAGGCTTCAGGAATCAGGATGTGTGTCTTAGGTATAGGGGTTCAGGGTTCTGTGGCTTCGGGTGGAGGGCCTGCTGACCCTACTTGGGGGCTCGGGGGACTTAGTAAGGGCTCCTTTAAAGCTTTAAAGGGGATTCTAAGGGTTCCTTTAAAGGGATCTATAAGGGTAGTATAGGGTTTGGGGTTTAGGGGTCGGGGGAGTTAGTAAGTAGTTAGTAAGTAGACTTATAAGTACCCTAAAAGCGACCCAAATTGGGGTTATGGTACTTATAAGTCTCTAAAATAACCAGTTACTAAGTCCCCTAAAGGCACTCCAAGTAAGAGCCTCCATCTTGGTCGAAGCCAACGAGACATGGTGTCAAGAGGGATCCCTGAAGTACCTTTATGGTAGAATGTAGGGTTCCTATATGAGGAATTACTATTATGATTTGGGGAAGTATCCCCCATAACATACTTTGGACCCTGGAACTCGTTGAAGAAAAGCTATGTTGATTCTCTTCTCTGGGTAGTCGCCCAGAGATCCCAATACCCTACTTGTATTAGTTACGGAATATACCTTACTTAAATCATAATTAAAAATAAGGCCTCTACAAATTCAAGGTATATTCCTTGATGAAGGGGTATTGGGCTCTCTGGGCGGGTGTTGGCTGATTGGCCAGGTGCTTAGGGGTTTGGCCCACCCTTTTGGGGGTTGGCTGCCGGCTGGCTGAGTTGCTGGTGCCCCAGAGGGTGAGGAGTAGGCCTCAACCATGAAGCGTCCTCTGAGTCGTGACTGATCGCATGAACGAATGTGCCTAAGTTGACAGAAACTGGCAGGGTTTTAGGGTTTAGACTTTGAAAAACAAACCGAAGCCCGCAGACCCCAAACCATAGATCCAAAAGCCCTACATATCCTATGTAAACGCTACGCCCCTAAACCCCCTAAGCCTCAAAGCCCCTAAAACCCGAACCCCCAAGCCCTAAACGCTGTAAGCTTCAAAACCCCTAAACCCTAATCCCTAAACCCTAAACCCTCCACCCTCTAAACCCTATAAGCCAAACCTTGAAACCCCAAAGCCCCCAGGGCGTCTGGCGGCAAAGATTCCCAAAACACGTCCAGCTCATCGAGTCTGGATCTCGGTTCTGTGCTGCGGTTGAGTGTTTAAGGCTTTGGGTTTAGGGTCTGTAGGGTTTAGGGTTTGTAGGATTTCTAGGGTTTAGGGATTTAGGCTTTTCGGGTTTAAGGGTTTTAGGGTGTTGGATCTCCGGGGTTTTAGGTGTTAAGCTTTTAGGGTCTAGGTTGTATGGTTCAGGGTTTAGGACTTCAGGGTTTAGGGCATTAGGGTTTTAGGGTTCAGGGGTTTGAGGATTTAGGAGTTTTGGGTTTAGGGTTTCAGGACTTCACGGGTTTAGGGTTAGGGTTCGAGGGTTTAGGTTGGAGGGCTGAGAGCTTAGGGTTTAGGGCTTCGGATGTTAGGGTGTGTTTAGAATTCGGAATTCGGCAGGACTCAAGCAGGTTTGGGGTTTAAGCCAGCATCTGAAGATACCAGGAGGAAGGCTTATGCGTAGCTTGTATGTGCGGCAGTTGGGATAGCAATCGTCAGCCCTATCGTCACATGTAGTCACTTTTCGACATGCCTGGTCATGGACCGCACGAGTCCGGATGGACCCCGTTTAAGTTCAGGGCTTGCGGAACCCTAAACCATTAACCCCTCAGACATGCAAACGATTTTGCAAAGGCTCGCAACTCCACCGGGCTGGCTTTGCAGCAAAGAGCGAAAGCCTTTTGAACACTCCGACAACCAGAGTCCTGTAAGTAAAATAGCCTATAATCATAATAGGGGTCTGAATATCTGGACAAGGGATTTCGGCTAGAGGCTATCGCGGAGTCACGGAAGTTCGAGTCTTTGGGAAGGACCCATATTGCGGCCATGTACAGACCCTCACCCAGAGAACCCAGTACCCCTTATTGAAGAAATATACCTTAAACTAAAGAGACCTGAACAGAATGGCTTAAGGTATATTCCTTAATTAAGGGATATTGGGATCTCTGGGCAAACCCCGTACAACAAAGCCGCAACAACGCCCTAATGAGCATCCTAGGAAGAATGATCCCTAGGTTGCTGAAACCTCGCTTCAGGCGCAGAGCAGCAAGCCGCTCGTCTTGCAGGCCGGCGCCATATCTTGGCCTTCGAGTCCTAGTCAGTTAGGATCAGGTTCGCTTTGTGGTTTAGGGTCCCAATTTAGGGTTTAGGGTTCATAGGGTTCAGATTTGAAAGGTTAGGGCTTGTGAGCGCAGCTAGGTTACTTACAGGTTTCCGGCAGAAGACTCAGGGTTTGCTATGCATTGCTGTGAGCTTAACTGGCGACGGTAAATCTTGATTCGAGGGTTTAGGGTTTAGGGAGTCTTGATTCGAGGGCTCTCGACTCTTCATGCAATGCAAGCATATTTCAGAACTGAATCCCATGAAGCGGTTTCATCTGTTTGCCATCCCTGCTTGAGTGTCCTTTGTTGGTGTCTGGCAATCTCTGTACCTGCCCAGAACCCAATACCCCTTAATTACGGAATATACCTCAAATCATAATACTAAGGCCCCATATAATTTACGGTATATTCCTTAACTACGGGGTATGAGGTTCTCTGCACCTGTCTGGCGGTCTACTCGGCATTTAGAGAAGTGTTGTGTTTCTGCCCGGCTGATTCCCTGCCTATTTAGGCCGGAAATACAGCCTTCCTCTTTAATATCAACTAATTAATTGAATACAATATTTTTAATTGAATCATTGTCATCATATATCTTTATGATAGTCCCACAACGTTCTTGGCCATGCAAAGATTAGCTGATTAGCTTAGCTGAATTTGTCGAGTGACTGGTGGCCCCTGCTGGCCCTGTGCTCCCTGTGTCTGTGTCTTTGTGTCACCCCTTGTGGCAAGGTCTGTCAACCATGAACAAAAAGCCGGCAAACATACTTAGTCCCAATAAAGCAAGGGCTTGCAACGAAGCGCTGACCACTGCAACATCATTGAAGCTCTTTCCTGAAGTTGCATGTTGTGTCGCGAAGGTCTCACTTTGAATACTTGGGTAACCTGTTTAAACCAGAGGAAGAGGCCATGGCTGAATGTAGGTCGTATCGATGCGGCTGACAATGTGGCTCACAGCATTGACGTCACATAACTGAGAATTGTACCACTCACAGCACCATTAACTGTCGCACTAGCGACGAACCGCTGGTTCAAACTTCTAGCGCTGTTCTGCTTATAGCCTTCACAGGTATGTGCCGTTTGCGATGTTCTGTTGACTGCTCGCAACTCGCTGAGGCCTTATCACTACTATCAGAATTCAACTATATGTAGGAACCTGATTAAGAAGCCCAGGTTCTTTACTCGGGGTCGTTAACTAACTACCACCTGCAGTTATGCCAGTGCTTGGGGTTGCGAGTTTGTCCAGAAGTCTGCTCCTGACCTGCGGCGAGAGCTTTGTGGGTCAGAGAAGTCTGGGTACCGTATTTTGGGGTACATACAATAAGGATCCTACTAGTTAGGGTGCTAAATTAGGGTCCCCCATTTTCGGAAACTCCCAGAACACCAGGAGGACGAGTGCAAGACGTCCCTGACACGCTGAGTGGCAGAGGCAAGGGTCAACCTGTGCAGGCCAGCCATGCCGGGGGTCTAGGGTCCTGTGGGAATCAGGCATGGCCTTGGAGCATAAGGTGGTAGTTGCTTTGGGCTTCAGCAGATAGATTTGGATGGGGATCGTCCATTTTTTCACCGACTGTCTTCTTGATAAGGTTTTAAATGTTGGTCGCTTTAGGGTACCTTATCCATAGACTGTTTTGTCCTCCATAGACTGTTTGGTCCTCACCATCCTAAACTATTTCCACTGCTTCAAAGTGTCCCGTCTTTCAAGCTTGGGGGCGCTTTGCCTTGCGGCCTTTTAAACAAGCGGTCGAGGGTCCCGGCGTTTTGTTCGTTTCAAGATATCGATCACACGTCCGTTTGCACCAGGACACATGGAGATTTGGAGGCAATATTATGTTTCTCACCAGTACTCAGTTTTTCGCTTTGCATTGCCGGAGACTGTGTTTGTTTTGTCTTGGGTCCCGTGTGGAGCGCATAGCGATGATTCCACATGGAATATTGCCGTTCTATGTGAGACGGTTTGTGACTGGAGACGCGAACACGCTAGCACCAACCGCTAAACTCAAGTTTGATGATCGGTTTCACGACTCGCGAGCAGTTTCAACAGTAAGTACTTTGGGGTAGTTGCTTCCTTTGACATGGAAAAGTGTTTTTTCTACAGCAGCCCTGCGGATCTTTGTTAACACTGATCCGAACTGTTGCGCACCACAACATCAACTCGATTCGTGCAATTTCCCCAACCACATGGTGACGCAGTAACCCGTATATCACTTATTCACCTATATCTACCCGCACAGGACCCCATCCTGGAGCGTTTGACTTTTCTGTGCGCTTTCCGGTGCAGGCCGGCAAGACTGGGTACTCTTCCTCGTCCTGGTCGGCCCTGAGATTGCGGACAGAGGGAGAGTGGTTTTGGGAATGAACTTATAGGTGCCAAAATACATAAGTTAAGTTGATGATACAAAGCCTGCGTGACCCATCATGAGGAATATCCAGTAATTCCCATAGTCAAGGGTCATTAATGTAGTGTAGGGTTTATATAGTCAACCCTAGGATAAGGCTTAGGACAGCGGCTTGGTGCATATTGACCTCGAGTTGATTGTGTAGGGATTACTATGGGGGCCCAAATAATCCTAGGTCGTATTAGGGAGACCCCTTAAAGGGGACCCTTCTTTACCCTACTTGTGGTTCTCATAAAGGGGACCTGATTGAGAGGGTCTCTATCCCCAAGAGTCCCATTAATCCCAACTCCTAAATAATTACCTATGCTATTTGGGGGGCTCCTTGTCATAAATATATAGTTTAATGGGCCCAAAACCATATCTTAGTTATCAATCCCCCTATATTACTTGAGAGCCGCACGTACCACCCGCATAGTACATAGTTGCTTTAACTTTTTTTACGAAGTAATATAGCATCTACTTCACTGCCAACGAATCAGACACCGGAATAGCAACCCCAACATTAACGACCATAGTGAATGCGCTTTCACGAGCTCCTGTCTAGTGCTGTAAACTTTCACTATGAAGCCACTCGCAGGATTGAGGGGAGTGCGCTGTTATATGTGAAGGTTTGCGACGACCTTCGAAGAGACCGAGATTGAGGACCTGGCAGCTACGCAGGAGCATCGGGGATATCTCGGCCACTGAACCTATCAGAGTACCCATCCTAACTGTGCTTGTGCTACCGAACTTACCGAACCCGATCCCTGCACCCTCTTTTCAGTTCGTAAGCTGTAATTATGACCTTCAACCCGAAAACACTCACTCTGGCGACCTAGAACCTTGGAAAGCCCTGAGTTTTCACAATGCATCAAGCCCCAGAAGCCTGAAAAGCGCAAAAGAGCCCTAGTCAGAATCATACAAATAACAACCACAAAGAGAACTAGAATACTCATACGCGATAAGACTACTAGCAACACAGAAACAAGAAGTAGTACTAAGAATGACAACAAATAAGTCGGCGAGGAAAAGAAGAGCTCAGCCCGTGGCTCCAGCTCTTCCTTCGGCGCGCTGACGGGCGCGGCCTGTCCCAAGTAGTATTAATTTAGGAGTGTTAGTAGTATTACTACTTACCTTTAGTAGTGTTTTGTTTTTGCATTGTTGTTATTACGACTACAATGCTACAACTATCATTCTCATAAGGGTGCGGGAAGGAGTTTGCAAAATCTGGATTTGCAGGCGGTCCTAGGGGTTAAGGCGCATGATGAGCTTTGCTGATTAGGGGCAAGGGTCTGAGTCGTTCAACACAGTAGGGCATGGCGTTTCGGGCGCATGGTTTAGAATTTTCGTTTGCAAACGGAGGGTTTCGAGGTTCCGTTGCGAAGCAACAGGACGTGACAGGTTGTAAATACAGAGTTTCCGACATGGGAGCCCCTACTTTCCAGAAACATCTCGTATTCAGGCAGGTCTCTTGCCGAGACTCTGTTTCAGCACTCCGATTGCCTTGACTCTGTAAGTCCTGCGAGACGTTTGCATGTGGGGATTTCGATCAAGAGCATTGCCGCACCTATTGGCCACGTTATTCGTCATTCACTGCTTCTTCGCAGCAGCACACTTGTCTTGACGAGGATCATGCCCGGTCTTCCTGTCATAGGTGTCGCCTCTAGCCGCAAGCCCTATTCCCCGACCCCCAGGAGGATCTCGAAAGTAGATCCCCTAATTTTGGGGCCCTATACTACTAAGCGTACTTTATAGGAACCCGTATTAAGGGATCTACTTTTTAGATCCTCCCGTGGGTCTGGGATATGGTAAGTCAATTGTTCTGCCTGCACGACCCCGTGCTAAACCGTGTAGCGGCAACATTGTTGGACGATGCTGGTTGTTGCAACATCATGAGTATCAGTACCAGCGTAAGAACAGGAGCAGTGCCAACATCAGCCAGACAAGGATAGGTTAAGCAGTTAAGATGAACAACTATTACAAATACAAATACATAAATAAGAAAAATACATACATATATATATATATATACATAGATGTATACATCGCAGCCCCGGCGAGCTGAGGCAGCCGTCGAATTTGTTTCGGAGCAGTCGGGGAACTCGCAGCCGAAGGTGCGGCAGTTACGTGCGGCGTGGTTGGGATCACGGGCACTTGGAGGTTCATGGGTAGTTATAAGTAGGGTTATAAGTAGGGTAAGTGTACTTATAACCCATATTAGGAGACTTACAACCCTACTTATAATTACCCATGAACCTCCAAGTATGGGAAGCAGTTCCAAGAACGAAGCCGCGAAGATCATGGGGCAGTTCAAGGTGAACTCGATCGTGAGTTTAGCAGGATCTTTGCCCGAAGCTTAGTAACTTAGTAGCTGAGTGGATACACTTTCTGGGATAATATTACCCACTATAACACTGAAAGTATACACGTTTTGGGGCTCATGAACTCAGCAACTAAGGAAGCGAGTGTAGTTGAAACAACGACAGTCCCTGCCCCTTCACGCACGAAGCGTCCGAAAAGCTGAGGCAAAGCCCAACCACAAACCCGAACCACAATCCTTTCTTGAAGTTTGGGAGAGTAACTGACAAATCAAGTACTTATAACTTGGACCTTTGAGGTAAGATCCTAAACCTCTGAACCAGGTGTTCCAGCATTTGGGAGGGCGTGATGAAGAGGGCCCCAAACCCAAGAAAAAAGCCTAAGCCCTAGACCCTACTTAGAGGTTCATGGTACGTAGTAACTAGGGTTATACATAAGGTAACTATACCTATAATTGGTTATATCCCCAATCAAGGTACTCATAACTGTACTTACTAAGTCCCATGAACCTCCAAGTAAACCCCAAAGAAGGCCTAAGTTGTAACCAAGCCTCAGCCCTAGACCCTACGTGCAGCCTGAGACGCAAATCTTGACGCCCAAACCCTGAATCCCACACCAAGCCTGCCCCAAAGCTCTAGAGCCCTTAAACGCGAACCCCTAAATCTCAAATCTTAGACCAATCTTACCAAGCCCCAAGCCCTGCGCTCTAAACCCTAAGCCACGCCTGGACTCAACAAGTTCATCTCTAAATGCTGGTTCAGGGTTTATAAGGGTTTGGAGTTTAGGGTTCTGCATGATTAGAACAGGTTTTCGCGTTTTGTAGCATGCTTACACACGGACTTTGTGGGAATAATCATTGCTAACTAATCCGACCCCCAAACCCCATGCCTAGCCCTTAGTCGACAACACCCTAAACCCTGAATCCTAAGCTGAGCCGAAACCTGGACTCGAAACAACCTACCTGTGTGGGGCTCCCTATTATGACTTCCGTATATCAGTCCTTAAAGCGGTAGTTTCTTCAGGGTCCAGGAACCCTTCTGCGCCAGGAGGATGAAGAGATCCCGGAAGATGTGGAACAGCGCTGCAGGGGGCCTTGCAACAGGGTTTGGGGCTTGAGAGGTTTACGGTTCAGGGGCTTTGGGGTTTAGGCGAAGGCATTGAGGGTTTAGGGTTTGGGGCTTGAGGTTTAGGGGTTTTGGGTTTAACGGTTTAGGGAGGTTTACGGAGGTTCGGGGGCTTAGGGGTTTTGGGATAGGTTTTCAGGGGGAGGCGCTCTCAGAGGGCTCCCGATAGCCTGCCTTTCATATATCAAACCCTAAACCCAAAACCCTGAAACAAACTATAGTCTGTGCTTGTAGTAAAAGCGGGGTTTTGACCAAGACGTGTGATGTTGGTCCGCATCCAAACCCGTGGAGGGAGTTCTTAGCAGTGTTCAGCCTTTCCCGACTTAGCTAAACTCAAAAGGCCCCCTTAACTTCTCTAAACCCTGACCTCTGAACCCCCAAACCCCTAAATCCTACCCTAAACTCCTAAACCTACGCTATGCTACACTGAGTTCACCCTCACCCATAGGCTCCACAGTCAGTAGTTCCTTTTGGGGATTACCCTATGAACCCCAAAAGGCTCCATGGTAGTTCCTTATTGGGGCTCATATTTAGAATCCTATACTTGAAGGATCATGGGACTTAGTAAGTAGGTTATAATTGGGGTTATAAGTCCCCTAAGTGGGGTTAAAAGCCTTATTAATATGTGAGTCCTTAGAGCCGTAGGGTAAGGTAGTCCCAAAAAGGAACTACTAAACCGAGGCATGGACATTCTGATGAACCTTCCTCTGGATGATGTGCCTCCGGCCTGTCTTTGTACTATGGGAGCCTTAGTAATTACTTACACTATTCTGAATTTCCCTATCACATTAATGGTATAGCGGGCCCCAAAGCCCTATTCTAATTATTAAGGCCCCTATATTAAGGCCGAAACGAGAGGCTTCCGAGGTCGGCGCTTCGGATAGAAAGCCGAAAAGGGATTCGTCGAAAAAAGGGCCTTCGAGTGTTAAGATTTGCAGCTATGGAAGCTTTATAGTTGTGGGTTTTATTATGGTTTAGGTGCTCACGGTCTGTAGGGGCTGAAGAAATTTGGGGTTCATGGGACCGGAATGATTGCAGGGATTCTTGATTTAGGAAGTGTGGGTGTAGGTGTTCAGGGAAGAAGAACAACAATATCAACAGTAATGATGATAAGGGTTCGCGGGAGTTTGTCAGTTGTTAAGTTGGCCCGCGAAAGTTTATTGGTCATGTTGCAAGGTCTAGCAGTCTAGCCAGGGGCCCTAAAGTAGTTCCTTTTTGGGTGTGTCCTCTTTTTTTGATTAGGGACTGCAATATACTACCCAAAAAGGAACTACTTTGGGGCCGCTGGGTAGCAACATCAATGCGGAGCGGTTTTTGCATTGAGGTCATGACGCTGCACATTGTAGTCGACTGATGTTGGAATTCGCGTACTATCTGAAAGACAGGTTTAGGGTTTAGGGTTTAAGATGTCCGCGAATTACAACAGGGAGATCCGAACAGTCGCAGGTAGGGGTAAGTACTTCAGGAAACACGGAACCATAAGAGACCTTATGCCCGAAAACCAAAAAACCTCGATATCTCAGCTTCAGGAAGCCCTAAGACCTTAACACCCTAAAAGCCTATATACATAGGAACAAATCCCTTATAGGCCCAAAAAGCGTGTAACAATCCTCGAAGCCAGGAGACCGCAAACCCTAAAAGCCAGGAGGGCCGACTGACGTCTCTGGGCAGCCAGTCCCACAAGAGTGGAACCTGCAAGCCCTGTGCGTACTGGCCGGGACCTTTGGGTTTAGGGGTTTAGGGTTTAGGGGTTTACTTCCTGAAGTTAAGATGCTTTGGGGTCGTGGGGTTCCCAGAGAACCCACTACCCCTTAATCAGGGAATATGCCTTAAAAAATAGTGGCTTAATATTATGATCTATAAGGTATAATCCTTAATTAAGGGGTCTTTGGCTCTCTGGGTTTGGGGTTTTTGTGAATTTGGGTGCGCTGGCCAAGACCCCACTTTATGCGGCTTGAGAACATCTGGGGCCGGAGCAGCCTATGTCGAGGCCTTTGTACTAAGGATCCCATTTCTTGTGGGCTCAGCCTCATAGTTTCTAGATTCTATATTGAGTCCCGCATTCTCAGAAGCTCGCATACAGCGTAACGCGTGAAAGAAGTCAAGAGGTACAGGGTTCGCTAAGGGTTCAAGGAGGCTAGGTGGAGGGTTCATGCGTTGGGCTTTGCGGTTGAGGCTTTTAAGTTTCGAACTAGTTTCGGGTTCAGATTGGCAGTTTAGGCTTACGATTTGCCTAAGCTAAGTTTCAATGGAATATCTTACGACCGAGAGTTTATGTTTGATAGTTGTTGCTGCATCTTTGCAGCTTCGGGTTTAGAGCACAGGGCAAAGCACACAGGGTTTTGCCTTGTTTTAGGGTACAGGTTTATGGGTATTCAGCAAAGCTTCGGGGTCATAAGTATGTTGAGTACAGCTTAGGGCTTTGGGGTTGCAGTCCTCGTCTTGTCGGAGATCTTACAACACCAAAGCTCGCTAACTCAAGTTTGGCCCAGCAACCCCAAACCCCTTTTGGAAACTCCAGAAAGTTGGAATATGGTTTCATGGTAGGATACCCTATAATTTACCATAGAAGGGTTAGGATAATCATATTCCAACTTTCTGGCTTTTGCCTTATACCTTCAGCCCGATACACCGCAAGCCGGAACAGGTGTTTTTTTGTTGCTGTTGGTGCTTTTCTGCTGTTTTGCTGAAGCCCAGCAAGTGAGTGAACACCCAAACAGCAAGAACAAACAAGTCACCCTCCCATGCACCCATAGCAACAACGAAGGAAAACCAGCACCCACAGCGTGTTGGTTTTGTTATTGCGCTTGGTGCTGGGCATGTGTGTGTGTGTGTTTGTTGTTTGCTGTTATGTTTTTTTCCTTGTTGCTGGGTGTGTGTGTGTGTGTCTCATTGTTGCTGTCGTTGCGGAAGGGCTTTCTTCGATCCTCCTCAACGTGAGTTTCAGAAAACTAGGGATACCTCATTTGGGGGTCCTGATAGGACGGATCCTGTCATTTAGGATTCAGGGTTCAGTGTCAGGGTCCACACTACCAAAAGTCTCAAGACAAAGACACCTCTTGGGTATGGCCCCCACTCAGTAACAGTTGAATAATATTCATAATATTCATAATATACATATAATTAGGACCTTAATAGTAGCCCTATTATAGACTCTCACTGTATGTGGGCAGTGCCTAAGACACCTCAAAATGGAATGGCCGAGGTTCAAGAGAGCCTGCAAGCATGGTGTAGCTTGCTACAACTGCTCGCTCCCCAGAGTTCAGGGTTTAGGGGTTTAGGGGTTTAGGGTTTTAGGGGTTTAGGCGTTTGGGGGTTAGGGGTTTGGGGGTTTGGGGTTTGGGGTTTAGGGTTTAGGGGTTAAGGGTTTGGGGTTTGGGGTTTAGGGGTTTAGGGTTTAGGGTTTAGGGGTTTAGGGGTTAGGGGTTTGGGGTTTAGGGTTCTGCGCATTGTTTAAAGTTTAAAGAGCCTCCCCAAACCCCATGCTTCCAAGACGGAGTATAACCACTACGGTTACCACTGCCATCACAATTTTGTGGTCGGCATCGTCTACAGCGGTTTCATAAACCACGAAGTTCTAATTATGCAGGCGCCTAGACTACCAGAAATCACGAAAGATCCCCAGAGATAGACAATAGACAGTTAGAATACCTACGACTCGACACCTTCATGGCTTTCACGCCCTAAACCCTAAACCCTAAACCCCTAAACCCCTAAACCCAAAACTCTAAACCCAAAACCCTAAACCCCAAACCCTAATATAGAAATGCGTCAAGGCCACATCGCCCACGAGGGGCAGAAGCCGAAGAGACTAAGGCGAGATCTTGCAGTTCGGAGTATAGTAAAAGCCAGAAAGTTGAAATATGATTATCCTAAGCCCTTTATGGTAAATTATAGGGGGTCCTACCATTATTCCATATTCCAACTTTCTGGAGTTCCCTGTATGCTTGTTCTTGGTATGGGAGTTTCCGAAAATAGGGGACCCTAATATAGTAAGTACCCTGAATTAGAATCAGGACCCCAAAATAAGCTGCCCCCGCTTCTTGGGTACCAGGGCAGAGGGTTTAGGGTTTAGGGTTAGTTTTGGGGTTCAATGTTCAGGGCTTTAGGGTTTTAGGGTTTAGGGTTTAGGGTTTAGGGTCCGACGGATGATGCGTTGGAGGAGTGTTATCTGAGACACACACTGTCTTAGACGTCAGCACAAACCGGCAATCACAGTGCAGGCACGTAGTGTGCACCCTCAGTCTTGGTGCTATCAACAGCTCAGTAGAAAGGTCGTCATCTTGAATTCGCGGCTGTCGCGGAAGCTCTGCAGAGGAGGAATAGCCGCATGATCCCACATAGGACTTCTTCACACTACCACTACTGGTCAGTTCTCTCTTTGCTGTTGACACGAGTGGTGGTCGCACGACTACTCTCACGACAACCGCCGTTAATAACGCGAGGAGTACGATAGTGAGCTGGCTGGTATGCTGCAAGCAAGTACTTGTTGCTTCTTGTGGCTGTGGCTGATGTTGCCGCTGGTGCGTTCGGGTTGAGGGGAGTGGGAGCCGGAGCTGTTCGAGCTACGGAGACGAAGACTACGACTTGCTACTGCCCAGACAATGAGTGACTTGCCAATTCTCGCAGGGTAAACCGGATGCCCCCTCCAACTCAGTTCGGTGATGTGCTTGAAGGTGCTGTGGCTGGAGTATTAGACTAATTGTCTACAAGACTTGGTAGTGGTTCCATGGTGTACATACTAGGGTCCCTTTGTTAAAGCCAAACAGTAGGAAACGTGTACATTACCATGGGGCTACTCAGGAACCTAGCCTATCCTGTGCTCGTGCACCTTCGTTGTACTCCGGCACTTTCCAGAGACTCCAAGATCCCTTAATTCACGAAATGTAACGAATATACCGTAAATCATAGTAGGATCTCTAATATGAATTATGGTATATTCCTTAATTAAAGGGAATTGGAGTCTCTGGGGATCTGTGGATAGGTCAACGAAGGCGAAGATCCACAAGGACATCGGCCAGACTCTCGGGTTTGGGGAAGTCGAAGTTTCACATGCTCGTTTAGGGTTTAGGATTTAGGGTTTAGGGTTCAGGGTTTAGGGTCTAGGGCTTCTGCGGTAATGGCCCTTCAGAGTTTTTGGAGTTTACACGTGTTGGGTTCATGCCGAAGCACGGCCGCCCGCACGGGATTCGACCCTCACCTCTTTGGGCATAGGCACTGTTCTCGTTACAATCACAGAGTAGCATTTGCCATGAATCGGACCGAGGCCTCTCCTTCGACGGAGATGCCTTGAATGCTTAGACCTCCCAGTCACTGGTCTTTACATGCACATGATTAAAACAGCGAGTTCATGGCATATCCCAGATATGCGTCATAGAATGATGCCCGCAGCAAACCAGGTGACTCAAGTATCCCGGAGGAGGTCGAGTTGCCTCTCGGCAGCAAGCCTCTTCACTGGTTGAGAGTCCAGAAGCTCGTCCGAACATGTAATTATAGAATATAGGGCCTAAATAACTACCAATACTATCTTGGTGGTTCCTTACTACAATTATTGTAATTATTAAAGCTATTCTGGGCTCCAAAACCCTATTCCATTTATTAAGGCCCCTACAGTTGCTCCGGGACAGCGCCTCGACTCCGCAAATTCCCTCGAACCCCGCATCCACACCCTACTTGGGGGGTCGGGGACTTAGTAAGTAGATAGTAAGTATATAGACTTATAAGTACCCTAAAAGGGGCCCTACTTGGGGTTATGGTACTTGTAAGTCCCTAAAATAACCAGTTACTAAGTCCCCCTAAACCCTAAACCCTATACCCTTATACAGTATCCCTATAGATCCCTTTAAAGGGGCCCTTAAGGAACCCCATTATAGTTACTAAGTCCCCCGACCCTCCAAGTGGGACCCGCAAGCCGCCTTTACCCACAGAACTCAGGTTACGCGCGAGGCAACCCCAATCGCAGACATCGAAGCCCTAAACTAGGGGGGCTTATAGGGTTCCTTTAAAGGGATCTGTAGGGTTTAGGGTCCCTTTTAGGGCTTCTTTAAAGGTTTACCCAAAGGCCCCAAAGTAGTTCCTTTTTGGGGGTTCATATTTACAATTCTATGAGGTAATCCCAAAAGGAATTACTTTGGAGCCTTTGGGTACTGAAGGGTTATCCCTTAACCCTGCGCCCTCAACTCGAAATCCTACACCCGCATCCCTCAAAGCCGCAATCAACCCTGACAGTTGATGGTTTAGGGGTTTTGGGCTTTTGGGTCTTGTGCCAAGGCTTAAGGGGTCGACCGAGACTCAACGGGTCGATACACAGGGGCTGGTAGATGTTTCGGCCCTTTGGTAAGATAAGCTCCTGAAGAATCTCCAGGTGGCATTTTGGGAAACTTTGCAATTTCCCTTCGTAGTCCTGTACAGGTACTTGGAGGGTCGGGGGACTTAGTAACTGTTGATTTTAGGGACTTATAAGTACCATAACCCCAATTAGGGTCCCTTTTAGGGTACTTATAAGTCTACTCACTATCTACTTACTAAGTCCCCCGACCCCCCAAGTACCGATTCATACTAGTTTGAGGACGCAGAAGCTACGACTCAGCACTCTCCGTCGCAGCCAGGAGTCAGAAAGACTACAAGAAAAGCACGGCTGCAGCTGCCTCAGTCCGAAACCCTAAACCTCTAACATTGAAGCCTACTATACGGGCCTAATTGACTTCCTATACTATTTTGGTTTCGCAACCACCTGAGCACTAAGCCATGAAGTTTGGGGTTCCGCGCTTGCACTTGCGGTTGTTGCGAGGACCCATAAACAAAGCCAACCTTAAACCCCAGTTCCCAAAGACTGAACGTGGGTCCAAACATAGCTTCATGAAGCAAGCGCTCAAACCTTACAAACTCAACTCCAGCAATCAGCATCCCCAAAGCCGTCAACACACGATCTGCTCAAACAAAACAAGAGCCTCCCAATCCTATAAGTACAATTCAAAGAACATACGAGACAAGAGCCTGTGGTACACTCCGCATGTGGAAGGAGCAGTTGTGCCGCAAGTTGGCCCTAAACCCTCAAACCGAAACCCTGAAGGCTAAAACGCTAAAAAACTCAACCCTGAACCCCAGAAGGCCCAACCCTAAACCTTGCACCGAAACCCTGAAGCCTAAACCCTAAAACCTTAAACCCGAATTCTCGAAATATGCACCTTTGGTCTAGATCTCTAAATGGGAGTTTCCGAAAGTAGGGGACCCTAATATAGTAGCCTAAGTAGTAGGATCCTTACTATAAGGACTCCAAAAGAAGGTACCCCTAATTTTCGGAAACTCTAAACCCCTTATAGAGTTCCTTACAGTACCCTTATAGTAACCCTTCAAAGGAACCTTACGGTACCCCCCCCCCCGCATTTTGGGAAACTCCCAAAGTCCGAGCCCGGAGGATCGGGCCATACCTTCGGCTCCCGGCCCAGTCGGTGGTGAGAATGTGGATCTGAAGGTGGGGGGGATTGGGTCACCGGTTTAGGGTTTAGGGTTTGGGTTTAGGGTTTGGGTTTAGGGATTAGGGTTTAGGGTTTAGGGTTTATTGGGTCCCTGTAATAAGGATTACTATAAGTGAGGGTTTCTTTCAAGGTTACTATAAGGCTTCATCGAAGGGTGTAGGCTTATGTGGATCTGAAGGTGGGGGGGAAACAGGGTCCCTGTAATAAGGATTACTATTATAAGTGAGGGTTTCTTTCAAGGTTAGTTACTATAAGGGTTCACAGAACGGTGTGGGCTTATGCGGATCTGAAGGTGGGAAAGGGTTCACAATAAGGGTCATATAAGGGATCCCATACGGGTTTCTATAGAAGGGTTCTGGAAGGTGGAAATGGCATTACGCGTTTCCGAAGCGGGGGGGGGGGAAGGAATTTAGAAAAAGGGTTCCCATATGGGTTCCTAGAAGGATTGCAACAAGGGCTGCTATATAATAAGGTTTCCATTAACGCGGGGGGGCGGGGGGGGTTGAGATTTCAAGGCTTGGGTTGTGGGGAGGAGGGACCCGTTGGCCGGGAGTGGCTTATGGCTGAAGGAGTCGGTTGTTTAGGGTTTTGGGTCGAGGGTTTAGGGTTTCGGTGTTTTTTTGTCTTTTTTTCCCGGGCGTCAGGGTGTTGAGGAGGGGCACGGCGCGCGGATGCATTGGCAACCATTGAGGGTCCTACATTGGCCCTAAGGGTGAAACGCACCTAGAGCTCCCGTTCCAGTTCCCTTTCTTATCGGCTCAAAAACGAAAACTCTGTTGAACGGCCCTGAAGAGAAACAACGTTAGGACTCTGAGGGAACAGCAACTTGGGATTTCAACGTCCACGGTGTGACATTTGGAGGGATTCGGGAAAGATGTCGGTGCAAGTGACGACAATGAGAATGTGAAACTGGCAGCGAGGACGGTGAGTGATCATGGAACGCGTCAGTAGACTGGTGATGATCCTGATGATGATGACCATGATGATCATGATGGTAGCAATGTCGATGACGATGACGACCGACAGCATCGTGCAAGAAAGCTGCATGACGAACGCTCGCACTTGATGCACCGCACGAACGTTCCGTCAATTGCAGGCCTGGGGCGAGTTTGCCAAATGCCGAAAACCGCGGGTAACCTTTCAACCCTGAGGCTACCGGATCCAAGTTGATGTAGCTTTTCGTGCAACAGGTTCCTTCAATGTCAGATACTTCTGACCCTGACCAGAACAAGTACGCAAGTTCACTGCTTTCGGTCCCTAAACCCTAAACCCTAAACCCTAAACCCTAATTTCGCGAGGTCACAGCGGCTGTCTTGAAGCGAGTATCAATGGCTCGTGGTTTCAAGGCTGGGAGTGCCTGTGAAGCCGGTGGTAAGTCCCGCGCCCAAACATGCCCAAACCCTACGCTTCGCTGCATTCCAGCCTTCCCAAACTGCTGAGCGCATGCCTCCTAAGTTGTTTAGCAGTTTAGCAGTCTTAACATGGCACCTTTTGAGCGGTGATAGTCGGCACGACAGGGGCTTGTGTGGGATGTTTGCGCAAACCAGTCGAACAGGTGACAGAGCCACCGAGCGCAAATTATTCAGTGGATTCGGCGAGATCTCGCACGAAGACGTCCCTCTGAGCTGTGACGGCAACAGAGCAAGCCAGGCATGTCTGCGCCTTCTGCTGGATTTCCAAAAGTCTACAGGTTTGCTAGATCGGCTCTATGATGAAGCCATGCCCTACGGCTTCAAATGCTTCAAGGAGATGTCAGGATGGATTGTGTTGCACAATACTCATTCGTGCCATCCTACAGATGACACGGGTCTCCGAGGGAATCTTCAGTTCTGCTAGGGTTACTGCCGAGGTTTTTGTATCTATAACGATATCCATATTTATCTCTTTGTCTATATAGCTACGTTACACGATCTTGCTTTTGGGGTTCACGGTTTTCGGAGGACCAGTCAGGGCGATGAAAGCCGATATTATATATAAGCGGAGATATACGTCGGGTAACCATAATTATAGCCCATAATAGGGGACTTATAACACCACTTAGTAACTACCCATGAACCCTAAACCCCATACCCTTACAGAATCCCTATAGATCCCTTTAAAAGGGCCCCTAAAAGCCCTACTTATAACTACCCATGAACCTCTAAGTAGGGCTTAAGGGCTTAGAGGCTTGTGGTTCGCGGCTTGTGGCGTTGAGTTTTGGGAGCCCAGAGTTTTGCAGTTCTCACACCATCCAAAGCTACAAGCCCTACACCCTAAGGCTCCATGTACCCATATAGTAGGTGCTTAGGCCTTAAAGAGGTCCCTATATAGGTACTTTAAGGCCTAAGTACCTACTATGTGGGTACATGGAGCCTTTGGGACAACTGCCAATCTCAATACCGAAAAGATCCGCAAGCAGAAAGCGTTCAGCCATGAGAAAAGGACTGCCTGGCCGATCCGATATGCTACGAACCCTGAGGGTCCATGTACACACATATTATACACTTTGGCCCCAAAGCACTTATGTAGGGACTAGTGTAAGGCCGCTGTATACTATATGGGTACATGGACCCTTAGGGGAAGAACTTCTTGGCAAAGACTTCGACCGAACAAGGTCGAACGACGTTCGCAGTAAGCCTAGCCCCCGCGAGCCGATAACAGGGTTTAGTGTTTAGGGTTTAAGGGTTTAGGGTTTAAGGTTTGGGGCTTAGGGCTTAGGGTTTAGAGTTTAGGGGTTTAGGGTTTAGGTTTTAGGGTTTAGGGTTTAGGGTTTAGGGGTTTAGGGTTTAGGGTTTGCGGCTTAGGGTTTAGGGTTTAGGTTTTAGTGGTTCAGTGTTTATAAGGTTTGGGGTTGACGCAGGGTTCAGTGTTTAGTAAAGGTTTGGTGGTTCAAAGGTTTGGGTCTTTAAATTGCTTTTCCGCCGGTGAGCTCAAGTACTGACTAAGATATATTCACCATGGCTTCCTCACAGACACGAAGCGTCACCCCCTGAGTCGTACGATCATGCCTGTATAGCTAGTAGATGCTAAGCTCAGAAAAAGCAGCAAGCAGTTATGAGTCATGAATGATAGCTCCAGCCCTGAGCCTTAAATCCCTCACCCGATAGCCCCCTACCCTGACACGCTATACCCAAACCTTACAGTAGAAGCCCAAAAGTTGGAACCCCCATAGCCTCAATCCTGAAGAGTAATGTAAAGGGAATCTCAGCACTATTTGGCCTTAATTCGGTTTCCAACTTTATGGGGTTTACTGTAAACCCTAAACCCTATAAACCCTAAACCCTAAGCCCTATAAACCCTATAAGCCCTAAGCCCCATAAACCCTATAAGCCCTATAAACCCGGCTTCCAACTGTATGGGGTTTACTGTAAACTAGATCCCTTATAGTGCCCCTTATAGACCCCTGTAAAGGAACCCTAAACCCTGAACTCGAGGACTTAGTAAGTAGACTTATAAGTACCTTTACTGTAATACGGGCAGGCCCTGGGTCGGAGGCTCATGGGTTCGGCAACCTGCGGACTAATGGTCTGCTGGTCTGGTACCTGCCACATGGGTGATGTGACAAGACTGCATAGGATCGTAGATGGAGCCCGTTTTCAATAACTAGGGGTACCTTATTTTGGGGTCCTTATGATAAGGATCCTACTATTTAGGGTACTACAATGGGGTCCCCTATATTGGAGTCCCCCATTTTCAAAAACTGTGTATCTGAACCCATTTGGCAGCAGCCCACGGGCACCATGTGAGCTGTAGCTGCAGGCCCTTGACAGGATGGAGTGCACTGACATAGAAGTTCTGGGAGCCAATAGCTGGTTAGAGGTTCATGGTACTCGGGTTCTAAAAACGGGTAACTATACTTTTTATGGGTTGTATCCCCAGTTAAAGGTACTTATAAACTGTACATACTAAGTCCCATGAACCTCCAAGTGGGGCTAGGATTTACAGGGTATTCAGTAACCGGATCTCAAGAGCAAGCCGCAGCTCACATGTACGTTGGTCATCCACTTTCCGAAAGGGGCGCTGTTGGCTACGCCATTTCGTAGAGCTTCAGGTGCATGAAGCCTCATGGTATTCGTATCTTGCATCCTTTTCGAGTAGGACAAAAGCAGGAAACCACATTGCGGCTGGCATTGTTTTCAGAACGGAAGGTTCCTTCACAATTACGCAGGTTGGTAGTTGGATGCTCTTCAAGGACTTCTTCTGACGAAGAGTTGGAGATGCATATGACAATTGTAAGAGTTAAGAATCGAGCATCAGGTTTTAGCAAGGCCCTACGCGGGACCCAAGCTTGCATTGGGATATAGGATCTAGGGGCTTGGGGTTTGGAGCCTGTGCAGGGCTGTAATATGCAACACTGCCCAAGCTGAGAAAAACACAGGCAAGTCAAATGGGTGCCTTAAGCAGAGATGGACATGCGGATCCTGCGTTATTGTAGGGGGCCTGAACAATAAGAAGCGGCTCATGGGGCATATTTCAGAGTATATTTCAGCTAGTACATAGAGTGCCGAAGGGTATATGACTACTAAATGCCAAATATGCCGACCCCTCTATGAGCCCCATTGATGGCAGTACATCGAGGCTCATAAAGCACACTGGGCCCGGACCCAAAGCATTGAACTGCTTGGCTAGACCCTCAAGCTTTTCATAAAATGCATAGGTTTTCTGTATGTGGAACTACCTCAAACTACCAGAACCTACCTTTTGCAGGTTCTGATCGTGAACCCTAACGTAGAATTTATTGGGACCCTACAAAAAGTAGGGGTAGATTGCGGTCGTGCTCGGACCCCATCTTCGCCGACCGCCCTTGCGCGAACGCGCTGTTAATAATCTGCCAGTTTTGCATCCGTGCAGAGGTCGCAGATGGGCTGAAGGGACAGAAAGGGTTGACGTCTAGGCTTCAGAATAGGGGGAACTCCAGAAAGTTGGAATATGGTTTCATGGTAGGATACCCTATAATTTACCATAGAAGGGTTAGGATAATCATATTCCAACTTTCTGGCTTTTACCTTAGGGGCTGCCGGATAGCCTGACAGGCCCTAAATGCTGGCTGCAGTTCTTGCAGCTGTAGAAGCAGCCCAAAATGAGAAGGAAGATGAAACTCACATATTCTAGGTTCTCCAGTAGTACCCTTATTCCCTTTTTGTAGTCCTAGGTTCCTTATAAAGTTACCCAATACCAAAAAGAGAGGCCTTTTTATTCTTAGGTTACTGGGTATCCTAGTCTAGTACACACTCGCTGGTTTCGGCTGCTGGGATGATCGCTAACTTCAGTTCTGCGTGGCAGAGCAAGAGCTTCGAGACAGATTAAGTACTGCTATGTAGCGGTCTTAAGGATAATGATTACCAATTATCTTTTGAATTTTGGGGGTTCCTTATCAGAAGTATATTAGATTAATAATTACCAACTATATTTTGAATTTTTTGGGGGGGGGTCCTTATCATAAGTATATTACGATGGGCCCCAAAACCCTATTAGGCCCCTATATTAGTGGTTCAGTCATGGGTCCCCAACCCTCTGCACCTTGGCGATCCCTCTTGTCTCCGTCTGAAGCCTTACTTGTACTGTAATCTTCGCCGCCTTAGACTCCTCTTGGTGTGCATTTCCGGCCAAATACTTCTCGCTGTTTGTAAATATTACTGGTAGGGTTTAGGGTTTAGGGTTATATACGGGGGAGAGACTTAATCACAGAGTGAAGCGATTAATCAGTTCAAGCCACAAACTTCGAAGACGATGAGTCTTGCTCCTGTCATGGTTGTCACCGTCGTCGTATCAGCACCATAATCTTATCATAACGATGATTTCGAAGATCTATTACTCGGCTGCCCCACTACACTGTCTGCACACTGCGCCGGATGCGTGGCTCCTCCGCTAGAATCTTAGAAGCTAGCAGAAGTAAGCAGGCGAGCTGTGGCCAAATTCGGCCCTCTCGCCGAGATGAGCTCCTGGGACCTCGATCCGGCGCTGCTGGCACTGTTATCCTTTTCGAGTAGTAGAGTAGGCGACCTTTAACCTTTTTTGGGTAGTATAGCTCCTATATAATCCCAATAACCTTTAATTCCCCATGATACACGACAAGTAGGCTTTCAGGCGTCAGGAGAGTGAAAGATGCATGTAGGCTGTGTCCAGTGTCGTAAACGGGTCATTCAAGACGGCTTGCAGTAACCAGGGGACTGAAACGAGCCGGACGTGCTACGTGCGCATGGAAAGAACTGGTCAAATGTACAGCAGCTAGATCCAAACGGCTAGGTCGAATGCGCTTTGGTACATCCCGAACCTCAGACCGTTGACCATACAGTCGTTTCGTATCGAATTCTTCGGGGTTGCTGCAGGGGTGGTGCTGTGGCAGATGCAGTTGGGGTGTGAGGAGAAGCAGTTGAAGTGGGCGTCGAGCCGTAGCAGCAGTAGCAAGCGTAGAGGCAGTAGCAGTAGTAGCCGCGGTGCAGTGGAAGCAGCAGCTGCAGTAGCAGCAGCGAGTAATTGGTCAGTAGATGTTTTGTGTCCATCGTAGTAGTTCTGGTTTTAAATGGGAGGAAGGCATAGGAAAACTAGCTGGCGCTCGTCATCGGCTGTGTCGTGGTAGCGAAAACAACAGCAGCATCGTTTCAGTTGGAACAGGTTGGAGCACAAAGCTTGCGCAGGAGACAGTGTCCAGCAGAGCCCGCTGGAAGTCCTAAGGTTTGCCCCACTCTTGAGTTTGCTTGGTGTCCTCCATGTCAATACTAGCCATGCGCATGCCTGAGGCCCTATAAACTATAAACCCAGACTGTCCAAAGCAAAAAAGCCTCGGCTTTGCTTCGTGGTAAATTCACACAGGGCAAGAGATGCCAAGCTGGATGAATGACCGAAAGCAGCTCCTCTCCACCCAATATCACCAAGCGATGGGCCAAATATCACTGCTATGTATATCACATACATTTACATACAGTGTACATATGTATGTTTCCTTAACATAGTAGTTTCGCTCTGCGGCTTGTAGTGATTAATGTCAGTCTTCCTACGCAAACCCTTGTTGAAGAACCAGGCAGACCTGCAGAGTGGGCAAACCGCAGACCCGAGTGTTTTTTCGGGTCAGGAGGTGTTTGCTTGTTCTCGGTGCTGTGTTTTCTAACCACCGTAAACCCCTGAACTCGCAAGCCACAGCCCTAAATCAGTTATTTTATAATCAGCAACGCTTAGTCGCTGAGATCACAGGCATACTCTAACCCTATCCTGCGCAGAAACCCCAATGCCAAAAGCCTTTGAGAGCACCACCCATAAAGCAGCCCTGTACCGCAAACCTGTATAATAGTCATTTGTACTAATCATAGTAAGCGTGCCGTAACACTGTGGTCTGCGCATGTCCGTAAACTAACCTGTGTGGGTCCGTCGTCGCCCTGGGTCTTAAAGGGAACTCCAGAAAGTTGGAATATGGACTAATGGTAGAATCCCCTATAATTTACCTTAAAGGGGTTACGATAATGATATTCCAACTTTCTGGCTTCTACTGTAAACTTAAGTGCAAACCTCAGGGTTAGGCTCGCTGCTCCGAGTGGCAGAGGTGTACTTAAAGGCTCATGGGAATTAGTAAGTAAGGTTATAAGTAGCTTATAATTAGGATAACCCCACTATTAGGGGACTTATAACCCCAATTATAACCTACTTACTAAATCCCATGATTCTTCAAGTATCCTGTTCTCTCTGCTCACCCCCTCACCTTTGGACCTTTGGTTAGTAGGAATGGAGGAATGGGGTACAATTATGACTACTGTTACTATCATTCTTCCATCCCCTACTAACCAAAGGTAAGCCCCTACAACGCCAAAACGAATAAGTACTGGAGCTCAGATTCCCTACTGAGGGCTGCAGCTGACTCTGTCGCTACTACTGGTATACATAATGAGTAAGAGCTCGGGATAGAGTGATCGCGGCGAGATTAGGTCTAGGAAGATGGCCAGCCAGAGGGATCTCATCACCACTGGTGCATACTGGTGCCATCGTCCGCCGACTTCCCGAACCCCCGCTATATGCATCGTGAAAGTGGCAATGCCTCATGCTTTAGGGTGTCGGGTTTAGGGTAGGCGTCCCTAGCCGGTGGATTCTTCACTGGTTTGGAATCTATACCTGGCGTCAACTGGCAATTTTCTGAATCTTCCTGTGGCACATAGCACAAGAGAGGAAACGCTACACCTCGAAGGACGATCGCAAGCGTGATACAAGCATACGTTCAGCACGAGACTGCACACATACGCAGAACTAGGTAGATAGGGTACGTGGATCGAAGATAAGTTGATCGGTGCGTGGCAGATCGACAGACAGATCGAGAGACAGGGAGAGATTTTCACATTTACACGAAACTGTTTACGTACATATCGAAGAGATATTCCGTCAAATAGTCCGGAAACTGATGAATATTTCTGGTGGCATGCTCCGCCTGTGAATGCGACACTTCAACCTGGTGCTGCACACAAAAGGTTCTATCTACTTACCATTTCCGCTTTCTACCGCTATTATACATCTGTATGTATGCATGTATGTATGTGTGTATGTATGTATGTATGCATGTGTGTATGTATGTATGCATGTATGTATGTATGTATGTATGCATATGTACGTATATGTGCATAGATATATATGTTTGTACACATGTATATACACGCACAAGCGAGAGTGTGAGAGAGAGTGAAATTGAGACGAAAGGAAAAACGACGGAAAGCGAGAGAGAGAGAGAGAGAGAGAGAGAGAGAGAGAGACTGGGACTGGGACTGGGACTGAGACTGAGACTGAGACTGAGACTGAGACTGAGACTGAGACTGAGAGACAGAGAGAAAGAGAAACAGAGAGAGAGAGAGAGAGAGAGAGAGAGAGAGAGAGAGAGAGCGAGAGGGAGAGGGAGAGGGAGAGGGAGAGGGAGACAGTCAGAGAGAGGGTGTGAAGAAGCCAGCAGTTTGCCGCGTCTATCCTGCCGAGATCCCAAAATCAAAACGAACCATGTTCACAACGCCTCTTCTCTCACAACCCCGCTTTGGACGAGTGGCACAGCCATGTCAAGCTCAACGGCCTCCTGACCACGGTGCATGAACGCAGACGCGGATGGTTATGAACAAGGGTCGCAGCAAGGATTCTTGAGTTTCTTCAACCAGGCACCGCAAGAGGATCCCTCTTTCCAGAATTAGGTGTCGTGTACAACCTTGCACTGCCATGCACAATCATGAGCACTGATGACCTTATCAACTCGAAGCTTCAAGCGTCTAAGGTTTTCAAGCCTTGCTAAGCTCGGAGTCCACGGAAATCTACCGTTCGAGCAGAGGGTCTTCAGTTTTGTTGGTAGAAGGCCCATCGTGCATTTATGCGGAGCCCGAAACTCGAAGAACTTCAGGGATTCCACTGTTGGTTTCTCTGTCAGAAGTTTCCGGTGGCACGTGACATGACCGTAAGTTGAGCTACATACTCAGGCAGGTTTTGAGCCGTGAAGGCACGGACTCATAATTAGGATCCTACTAATTTAGGGTACTATATTGGGGTCCCGATTATATGGTTGAAAATATATCATATATCGTCTTGGACCTCTTTCAGTTCGCTTGGAGGAGTGCTGCGTTCATAAGTTCCGAGTACAGCTCAGATCGGTGCATGCACCTGAATGCCACGAGTCACGAACCGAGCCCCAACATTCAGGAGAAGCCAATTCGAGAGGTGAATATGCATTACACTTTGTTGAATCATCTACTTAACTGCACTTCTCGTTACTTGCAGCCTTGATCCGGGTGCCTATGATTGTACTCGTAAGTATCTACCTACAACCAGAGCCACTCTGTAAGACTGGCCTCTGAAGAGTGCGGTGGCCTGATCCGGGCACTGCAGGGGCATCATATACCAATACCGCTTTACGACTGCTACTTCTACTTGCACTTCTTCTGCTCTTGCTCCTACTGCTGCTGCTGCTGCTGCTGCTGCTGCTGCTGCTGCTGCTGCTGCATTGACGACGGCGGCGCCTACTACTATCGCAACGAGCTGCTGCTGCTACTGTTGCTACTGCTACTGTTGCTACTACTACTACTACTACTACTACTACTACTACTACTACTACTACTACTACTACTACTACTACTACTACTACTACTATCACTACTACTACTATTGCTGCTACTACTACTACTACTACTACTGCTACTACTACTGCTACTACTACTGCTACTACTACAACTGGTCGTATACCGCCAATACTATTGTTACCCTTGCGAATACTTAAAGTTTTATGTTGCTCGGGTGTGATGGGTCGTGGCCGTGGCGCAGTTTTGCCAATTGTACCGGACATGGGCTAAATTCAGCCGACGAACGAACGAAGGAATCCGGTAGATTCTGTCGAATGGCTTTAAGGTTTGTGTGTTGCCTCAAGTTTCGTGGGTTTCATTGGCAATTTCTGCAAGTTGTGGTTCACGGGAGTTTCGGGCTTCAGGATTGGAGTTGCGGGGTTTAATTACTAGTTTAAGCAAGGGGCTTACTCTTCTTCAACATGAATATGACCCAATCGCCTCAACCGCCTTAAAACTGAGTCTAAAGCCCAACCTCTTCTTTGGCCATACTTAAGCATAGAGCTTGCACTTGCCCCCGCCATCTCGGATTCCTTAATCATATCCGGTGGAAGGCGTCCTTCAGATCAGGTGACTGATCGACGTCAGAGATTCAGCTTCTCATTCGAACACTTTTCGCTGAGATGACTCGCAGTGTGTTGTCAGCGGTATGATAGCTATGCTATGCACCTATTCTTCTGCGAAAAGACGGTTCAGGCTCGGGTCCACAGGAGACGCGAATGATGCCCATACTGCGGTTCGTATTTGTTTAAGGCCTAAAGCCTAAACCATGACCAACAGGGTTCTTGTCAAGTTAAGTTTAAGTTACCATAATGGGGATCTAAACATGGTTTCTTTATTATGGTAACTTAATTTCAATCCGTTAAAAGAATAGGACTTGGAGTCGAAGGAACTGTCGGGGAAGACCTGCGAACTCGAGGAGCCTGGGACGACTTAGGGAAGCAAGGCCTCATATGAGGTGCCATTGGTCTTGAGGGCAGAGACGCGGGCTTCAGACGTGGAGAGTCGGGTTTTCCCGATTCGCACCTGTTGCAGAGCTGTAGAGAGGCATCGATGTCACAGTTAGGGGAGACGAAGCCAACATGCACCCCACATCGCAATAATACGTCCAAGTGTAATGGCAAGACACGCGAATCACAGCAATAATGCTAGTTTCAGACGATAGCGCTGGATATCACATGTAGGAGTACTTGGCACAGGGTAACAGCTTTCGGATTTTCGCTTCACACTTGTATTCGGATGATCGTCCAGCTTGGTCGTCATGGTGCCGCCCCCGCTCGGCCTATGCATTGCAGATGCAATCTGACGCACACAGAAACATATATGCACTCCGAGCTGTAAAAAAACAACCGTGATGCTATGTACAGGGGAGTCAGAGGAAGAGGGAGAGGAAGCGGGAGAGGATGGACCGGAGGATTTGGACAACCATGTCGATGACAATGACCTCACTACCATGTGGTGGAAGGTGAAAGAAGACGACGTGACCGTCACGCCGACCACAGATGAGGGAAAGAAAGGGTGTTCCTGACACGAATGTTATACCGGAGTATTGAAAAGAAACAAACACATAGTTAATTGAGTGTGCAAACATGCTTAGGCTAAATATTGAATATGTACAGACATGTGTAAGTATGCATGCTCCGTAAGGTTTAACCATAAGCATGTGTGTGTGTATATATATATATATACATATATGTGCGTGTGAATGTATATGTACATATGCATGTATATGCACATGTGTACAAGTATACGCGTATATATGCATATACATATATGTATCAGTATACGCAGTATGTATGGGTATGTACATAATGTAGATGTATATGTATCTGCATATTTATGTGAGTATGTATGTACCTATGCATATGCATATGTGTAGGTGTGTGTGTGTGCGTGTATATGTATATGTTTACGTATGCGCCTATGTATCTACCATTAAAAACTCATACATCCTCAATGTGTGCATACACAGTTTTATACACATACATGGTACTCTTCTCTATTCAGATAGACAGACAGATAGCTAGATAGATAGATAGATAGATAGATCGATGGGTAGATCGACAGATAGATAGATAGACAAGGTAGATCGCAAGATTGTAAAAAGATAGGCACATTGATATCCTGAACAGCATATTGCGCATGCGCAAACCCCAAGGGTCCAAGAACCTAATAATGATATAACTACTCTCCAAAATCCTAACCTACATAACTACGATCCTCAAACCGAGTACCTAATTATAGGGTCCTTGGGACCCTTAGAGAAAATTCTACCATTGCTCTTGAATGTGCTCTGGCCCGAAAAGACCCGCATGCCATGGTCGGGACACGCCCCAAGAGGTCCCAGGTCAAGCAAGGTGTGAACTGGGGCTTAGGGGTTTAGGGGTTTGGAGTTGTTGGGGTTTAGGGTTTAGGGGTTTAGGAATTTAGGGGTTTAGGGTTTAGGGGTTTGGAGTTGTTGGGGTTAAGGGGTTTAGGGGTTTAGGGTTTAGGGTTTTAGGGGTTTCGGTTGTAGGGATTCCTGTACAGGGTGCTTGTTCTGTTCTAAAGTCAAGACGAAGACGGACAAGGCAGAGTTTCTTAAGACCCTTGACCCTAGATCCTGCGATGATCTAATCTAGCAGCGACAGTGACTTGGTTGATTCATGGCTGTCCCGGAAACAGGCCCCCATGTAGCCAAAGGGGAGTTTCCGAAAGCTAGGGGTACCTTATTTGGGGGTCCTTAAAATAAAGATCCTACTATTTAGGGTGCTGTATTAGGATCCCCTATTTTCGGAAACTCCCATAGTGGCCTTGAAGTTTGCCTTAAGGTACATACTGTTTGGCCTTTGGGCCGTAAGCAGGCCTTGTGGTTACTGTAGCCTCACTGGCCTGGCTGGAAGCTCCCGTTATTTAGGGTTTAGAGTTTAGGGCATTCTGAACGATATCCGGCGTGGTTCTCAGACAGCTCTCTCTCCTCTCCCTCACAGCTTGGCTTTAGAAATATGGTATGTTGCAACGCGCACCTTCTTCATCCTCCGAGAAGCAAAGTCCGGCGGACTGAAGATCACATCCGCCCATTCTCTTCACTTTATGCCCGTAGGCTCCACACCCAACCCTACATCGGAAACCGAGCTGCTTGGACCTTGGACCCTTTTTGGAGATGTCTGAGCGGCCGAGAGGGCCAACATCTCGACCGGCAATCCATTCCCGGAGACTCCGCGATCTCCTCCAGAGGGCACTAATGTCAGGGCCTTAAGGATTAGAATAGGCTTTACATTTTACTACAGCTGTAATAAGGAACCACCAAAATTAGCTTATTTAGGGCCTCATATTATACGCATCTTTGTTCTTCTAATGGGGGCCTTAAAGGGGGTTTCAGTCGGGCTTATAGGGGGGGTTTGTGTGTGCAGAGATGTTTGGAATTAGAGTTCAGATGTTGGGGCTTTGGGTGCAGGATGCAAGGCTTCTTCTGTTTGAACTTTATCGTTCAAAGTAGAGTATCATACTGCCATAAACTGGAGTTCATCGCCGTTTTCGTCGCCCAGGTTGCGTTTAGGGTTTAGGGTTTAGGCGAGGTTGGGCATCGCTCTAGTAAGCAGCGAGCAAGCCTTTGACGTGTTCTCAGCAGTAGGATCCTAAACCCTATATCAATTGCCCTTCCCCTTTTCACGAAGCACAACCTCAAATCCCTAAGCCCGGACACCAGAAACCTGTCGGGGCTTGATTAGCAAGCTTACTAAACTTAGGGATTCTGGAGTGTCTGGGTGCTGGGTGCTGTCAGCATCTGGAGCAGGTCAACAGTCCAGGCTGACCAGGCAGTTGTTGCAGGATTCAGTGTGTAAGGTCTACCTTAACCCTGAAGAACCTACCTTTTTAGGGTTCCCTATTATGATTTCCTTATACAAGTCCTTAAAAAGGTAGGTTCTTCAGGGTTAAGGTCTAGGGTTGGGGGTCTACAGTTCTTGCGAGTCTTAGGGTCGGCGGTCGGGCTTTCAGCTTGGGGTGTACAGTGTTGGGTACCGGTTTGGGGCATCTGATTTCGGCTGTTTGGTTCCTGGCCTAGGGTTTACGGCTTTTTTTTTATTTTAGATAGTAACGCATCGGTATTATAGTTTACAGTGTTCATGAGAACAGTTGTCAAATGGCATCGTTTAGGTTCCGGGTTTAGAGTGACAGGTTTCGGGTTTACATCCGGCATGCAGTTTCTGTTTAGTCTCCGGGGGTCGGGCTGGCTGCAGGGAATCTGGTTCAGGCTCTTGGATTTCAATTTTTGGCGCTTCCTGGCTGTGGAGTCCTAGAATTCAGGGTCCATATGCATTGAGGATGCATAAAGGGATCCTGAGGAAAATTGGTGAGTGTACCGTACGGATGGGGTGTTGTGATAGGGAAACCAGCGGTAAAGAATCTTGCCTGCTTCACATGATTCGGAGGACGCACGTGGGGCGAGAGTCGTTTACATCTTCGCCCCTTTCGGGTTTGGGATATACGGGTAGCCTTCAAAACCGTCGGAACCAGGGCTTTGAGTTTAGGGCTTGGCCGGGGGTTAGGTATTAGGAGTGCAGTAGTCAAGGTGTTCGCAGTGGCCATGGATGCTGATGGGACCACGGACGTTTTTCCTTCGTGGGGACTCTGCAACACGACCAAGCTACCAAGCTAGTTCGGTTTAGGGTCTGCAGCTTGTGTTTAGGGCTTAGAGCAAGGGCTCACGGTTCAGACTTTAAGGTTGTGAGCTCAGGGTTTCTTGGAACCCGATGAATTGCTTGATTGATTGAAAATGCCGTTACGGAAAAGCTGCAGCTGCAGGAGAACTCATGACGTGTTCCCGGGTCAGGAACGTCAGACTTTCAGCTACTTCTGTCTGGCAGTGTCCCGAGCTTTCGGGATGCTTTCCCCCCGACTACCCTCAATACCTAAATGAAGCTGGTTTGTAGATTGCTGCGTCCCGTAAGTCCTAAGCGATGCTGCGTTTGTACAGTAATCGTACTCTGTAGCCTACACCATGGCAAGAAATACGTCTACACCCGGTCTGTAGCCTCAAAACAAGCATGACGCTGAAACGGTTTAGGGTTTAGGGTTGGTTTAGGGGTTTAGGGTTTAGGGCTGCTGCAGAGTTCCCCTTTCGCTCGTGTGAGAGCGTGCTGCTGCTTGAGCACCGAGCGTTGACAAAAAGCTTGGAAGTCACAGGTCTTGTCCCTACGTTTTCAAGGAATGGAGCACTTCAAGAAAATAGGGGACCCCAATATAGTACCCTTATATAGTAGCATCCTTATAATAATGATCCCAAATATTTGGTACCCCAATTTTTGGGCAAACCTGCCCTTGCAGGCTTCTCAGGTTTTGAGCCTCCAGGGGCGAGAGCATCAGCACGACGCTATCTAGGTAGGGCCTTGGGACATTTTACAGTTGCTCTTATTGGGCTTAAGAGGATCTTACCTACTAATACATTTCTCAAAGGCTTTAAAAGCACCTGCTAGTTTTCTACTCATGCGGACTTCTTGAGGCGTCATCAAGCATAGTGTCGTCTTCATGGGGTAAAGTCCCACCACATCTGCCATCTGTGTGTTAAACTCAGCAACTGAACGTCGCCTGAATCGTAAGGGCCCTTGGGGGGGGTAGGGTGGCGGGGGTTGGGGACTGTATTTCCTTAAGTAGGGCTTACTAGGTCCTTATTTTGGGCATTAAGGCCCCCTACCCCCTAGCCCCCTGCCCCCGTAAGGGTTTCTATGAGTACCTGTCAGAGACCGTAGTCTTGAGTTTCCACAATATGCAGACTTGAGGAGGTACCCAGGCGGGATCCCTCATTTTAAGGGCCCAGGACTTGTAGTAGAGGCGGTTCACACCCCGTACAGACACACAGACCCCGAACCCAATGCCCCTTAATTAAGGTTTTTGCCTTAAGTTATAGAGGCCGTAATATGTTGATTTAAGGTATAATTCTTCCTAAACCCTAAACCCAGCTATTCTTTCATTAAGGGGTACAGGGATCTCTGGGTACACACACAGAGGCCCCGAACCCCAGATCCGCCCTCACAGGACCTGCAGCATGAAATGCGCCAGGAGTTCCAACGATTATGTGCTGTGCGCGACTCAGGTCACCGCATAAGGAGAGCTTGGCGGTTTAGGATTTAGGGTTTTAGGGTTTAGGGTTTTAGGGTTGATGGTTTAGGGTTTGGGACTTCCTGTTTTTTGTTTTAGGGCTTGCTTTTTTTTTGCGGGAGCAAAGAGGGTTTATTTGGCTTTCCGTCTCTATTCGGATGCTGTCGGGGCAACCCCTGCAAAAGGGGAGCCAGAGGGAACGGCTTGTAAGAGCGAAGGGACTGCATCTTTTAGTCTACCCAGGGGCCCCAAAGTAGTTCCTTTTTGGGTGTGTCCTCTTTCTTGATTAGGGACTCTAATATATACTACCCAAAAAGGAACTACTTGCCCCTGGGTAAATGCTGACAACCGGCGAAGCTCCTGGACCCCAAGCTTAGCTTCAGTTAAAAATTGGCTCTTCAGCCCCGGAGGTCTTGTAGCAATTAGAGCCTATCAGACCCTAAACCCTACAACCCTAAAACCCTAAACCCAAAATCCTAAACCCCAGACCCTATAAACCCTAATCTCAAAACCTGAAACATCATAGACCACCGAGCCTCGGTGGGTTTGCGACGATTTTTTGGGGAGTTGAGGTGTGGCTTTAGGGTTCTCAGGGATTTTCAAGGCTCCTTTGGGTTTAGGGTTTTGGGGTGTAGGGTTTAGGTTATGGCGTCTTTTGGCTGCAGGTTAAGTAGAAGAGTTCAAGCCTGAGGCTTGCATTTAAGGGGGGGGGGGGGGGGGGTGGGAAGTGTCACCCTAAACCCTAAACCCTAAACCGTGTCTCTGCAAAGGCAAAGGCCACAGGGATCCGGCTGCATGCATGGCACTTCAAACCTGCTCTCAGCCTGACTCCGAAGATAAGACTCTGAAGTTTGTGGACTTCCCGAAGTCCTTAGGCTTTTAGGGTTTAGGCTCGAGGGTTGAGGGTTTAGGGTCTAGGGTCTAGGGTTTAGGGGTTATATAGGGTTTATAGGGGTTTAGGGTGTAGGGACTACCAACAAAAGCACGGCCAGCAAACCCAGCCGCCCGAGGCTGGTGTTCCCCCGCACGAGGCCGCACAGTGTCAGGACATGTCAGTCAAGGCGCATCTGCTTCATGGCTTAACGGGTGCTGTTGGCACGCAGCAGTGGTGATGACTTGTTTGTGTTGCCGGTCGCCATTCGTTTCGCTAGGCAGCTTGTAGTAGCTACTAGATAAATAGATAAACGGTGATAGCAATCATCATCATCAGAAGAGGATTCTTTTAGGACGTGGAGACTGCTTCAAAGATGGTGTAGAGCTGTGAGCTTTTAAAGCTGGCTGCGGGCCTACGCTCTAGACCCTAGACTTTGAATGAAAAGCGCAACCTTAGCTCACAAGCAAACTAGCCTGTTAGGGCTGCCTCTTATGATTTGAATATGGGGCTTCCCCAAAAACAGGGGTACCTCATTCTGGTGTACTTATAAAAAGGATCCTACTATTTAGGTTACTATATATTTGGGTCCCATATTAGGGTCCCCCGTTTTCGGAAACTCCCGTATACCTTTTTCTGAGCCCTGAGCTCTACAGGTTTCCAGGGTTCTCCGTTTGGAGTTCGGAGTTATGAGAGTTATGACCGCTGAAGGTATGCTTTGGACATTGGGATGTTGGATTTGCTACCCTAAACCCTAAACCAGGTGTGGAACCTGCCTCGCAGGAAGTGGTGGCCGGCACCCTACAGCACGAGGGCGGTTTAGGGTTTAGGGTTTAGGGTTTTAGGGTTTTAGGGTTTATAGGGTTTAGAGGGGTGTCTGTGAGTTGCTGGAACGAAGACCTCAGCAAGGAACCTCAACCCTACTCCCCAACGCCGAAATCCTGCAGTCCAGCTCAGCACTGCAGCTTCAAGCTTACACTTGACACCCTGGATCGCAGACCTTATATACCCAAAAACTTGCACTGAAGACGAACCCATAAACCCTGGATGGGCGAAGTATGCACCCAGGTTCCACGACCGGCCCCGGAGATGAAACATAAGGGTCTTACCAAGCTTGGGTCATTTAGGTGGGCTCCTAGAAACTCCCAAAGGCCTCAAGAACCATTAAACCCGAACCCTTAACCCCTACACGCCTAACTTCTGTTGTCTCAACTCTGCACCCGAGGGTCCCTGAGCTTCCTAAACGCTGAGCCCCAACCCTCAAGCCCTAAACGCCTATGAGCCCTAAACCCTCAACCATTTCCCAAAGCCTTACGCCCGTGAATCCCTAAAAACCCTGAACACCTAAACCCCTGGCCACCTGTAGACCCTAAACACCAAAGCCCCATAAACCTAAACCAATTAACACCTTGACCCCTAAACCCCTGAAGCCCGAAAACCCTTAACACCTAAACCCCTAAACCCTAAACCCTAGACCCTAAACCCCTAAACCCTAAACCCCTAAACCCCTAAACCCTAAACCCTAAACCCCTAAACACCTAAAGCCTAGACCCTAAAGCCCTATAGACTCCTAAACCCCTAAACCCTCTAAACACCATAAACCCCCCAAACCCTAAACCCCTAAAAACCCCTAAAACCCTAAACCCCCTAAACTAAAAACCCCCTAAAATCCTGCTTAAGGTGCACAAAGTGCGACACCTATCGACCGGACAGGGCCCACCACTGCAAGAAATGCGGGCGGCCTTTCCTTGTCTTCGGGCTTAGGGTTTAGGGGTTAGGGTTTTAGAGCTTTAGGGTTTAGGGTTTAGGGTTTGGGGTTTAGGGTTTGGGGTTTAGGGTTTAGGGTTGGGCTTAGGGCTTTGGGTTTTTGAGAGCTTTAGGGTTTTTTGTGGGTGCAGGTTTTTTTGGTGGTTTTCGGGGTTTAGGGTTTAGGTTCAGAGTTTTGGTGGTTTAGAGGTTTAGGGGTTGCGGTCTTTTAGGTTTTGGGGGTTTTAGGGGTTTAGGGGCCATAGGTGCTAAGGGTTTGTAGGGGCTTCAGGGGTTTAGGATTCTAGGGTTCTGGGGGTTTGGGGCTCTGGGGATTTAGGGGTTAAGGGGTTGATGAATCCTCCGACAATCCTGGACTCTTATAGTCGCGACACCTTGCACTCAGAATAGCCCGTCATTGAAGATCCTTCGTCCTGAAAGCCAAACATACACTCCCCTTGACTACACGGCTTTGGGTTTAGGGTGTATGGTTGACTACTAGAACCCACCTTTTTCGGTGTCCTGATTTGGATTTTAGGGCCAGGTGGGATCTGTCACACTGCAAGCCGGGAAGCGTAGTCCAGCGCGGTAGAATGCTCGCTGCTGCTCGTGGTGAACAGCGGACCACAAGCCTTCAAAAAGAAGGCCGCTCAAGAAACCACTATGGCAGGTGCTGTGTCCTCGAGATGGACCATCACTGCCCGTGGGTCAACAACTGCATCGGGCTTCGCAACCACAAGTGCCCCTGGTGGCTCAGGCTTAGGCAAGCTTGAGAGCAATGAGGGTCTTGCAGCGTTAGTATGTTACAGAATTCTACTCGAATCCATGAGCTCCCCAAGTCCCTGACCCTCGAGGTACTTCCTTCTCTTCTTGGCCTATGCCTGGCTTGCGCGCTGCCCTCGGCTGAACGGTGATTTTAGCAAACGGGGCATGAAGTCAATCCAGTCTGCCGCGTCGCCATTGCAGTTGCTGGCCATGGTCGTCATACGGTGTCATCATCATCATCATCACCATCATCATCATCATGGTGAGTGTGATGATGATGTTGATGACCACGGTACTGTTGATGATGCAGACGACAATCACAGTGATGAAGATGAGGGTCAGGGGAAGAGTGATACTTTCATCTGAGAAGAATGACGAGGATTGCAGAGATCTCGAAGCCAAGCTCCTTCGAACCATGCCGTTTTCAGATTGAGCCGAGGGCGACGAAGCGATAGCGACAAGCCAAAATTAGGAGGGTGCCGAGCAGGAGACTATCGACAGCAAGGTTCTTGTCGGTTCTGCCGGTAACTCCACAGTGAGGGAACGGGGGAAGCATGCTAAATGAGTTATGTATACGAGGCATCAACATTGAGGCAGGTTCGTTGCTGCTCTGACGAGCTTCTTGGACGCGGAGCTCTGACAAGACAACACTGCTTTTGATATCGACTCGTTTACCTTTCTTGCTATCTACGGGGAGGATGACTGCCGAACTGATGAGAGTGTGCTTGCTCTTAAGCGCCGAAGCTGGTTAAAGCCAACAGTTGTGCCGAAAATGCTCAGCTGGAACCTAGCGGAACCCGAAACCCTAAACCCCTAAACCCTAAACCCGGTGGAAAGCAAAGGTGCTGGTGGTCTCTTCTGCGCCTGTCACGCGCCCTTCTCGTAGCTGACAACGAGCCGATGTTCGCAGGGCCCTCGTTTGGAGTGTCAGTGTACGGATGGGAAGTTGTCAAAATTAGGGTCCCTTTTTGGGTACCCTAAAAAATAGGTGCCGCATTGCATTAGGGACCCAAAAAGGAAGCATAGTTTTGACAACCACCCGGATAGAAGCTGCAAGCCCCGCAAATCCTAAAACATGAAGACGGGACTTCATGTCATGGGTCGCTTTCCGATTATGCATACATACCTACATACATACATACGCACATATAAACATACATACATCTGTACGTACATACCAACCTACCTACCTGCCTTTTTACCTGCCTGCCTACCTACATCCACAGACAGTCAGAGAGACAGACAGCCATGCATGCATGCATGCATACATACACGCGCATTCGTTACACACCTTGCAGACATACCATACGCACCATACCCAACATACCTAACAGGCCCTGCCCTGCCGCACCCTGCCCTGTCCTGCGATACCATACCATCCCATACTATTCCAGTCCACCCTACCTACATACTTACTTGATCGCGCTCTCACTCACTTATGCACCTACCTACACATGCATCGTATAAGTGAAAGCAGTTGAGCAGCTAAGCCACTCAATTTGGTAGTGAACAACGCAGGCCGACAAGCTTTTCCAGTGTTGACGAGAAGAGTAGAATAAGCACAGGTATGTGCATTTCGATTTACATCGCGGACATGTCCTAACTGTGAACTCGATCAAAAGCATCGGCAGAGATATAGAGGCCCTGCATCGTGACGTCTCCGTTCTCCTTCAGTGCGGCGAACGTGTTTAAATTCATGCAATCAGCACAAACCATCTGAGATGACACCATGTGCAACGTCGCAAAGTGTTCTTGCCAAGTCTATGTCAGACTGCAGTAGCAAGATTTCACAATCTTTACACCAAGCATCTAGTGTTCTGAAGCTTGCATTTTGCGGGCGTGCCTGCGGACGGTGCATGTATGCTGCTGGAAAACCCACACCGCGTATGCCCCCATGTCCGCTCCATCGCTGAAGTTCCCTCTAAGTGTACCTGCAGAAAGCTCCCGCCCCTGGCAGACCGATCAACCCTCTTAGGGCCCGAAAATCCTTAACCCTTTGCGCCGAACCAGAACCACAGGGTTTAGATCAACAAGGCTTATATGAAAGGAACCCAAAATCTCATTTTTGTATGTGGTTGGCTTTATTTGTGTTTAAAAGTGTTTTTTTGTATTTAAAAGTATTGTTTTGTATTTAAAAGTTTTTTAAATAGGTTTTTTTGTGTTTTGCAGTTGTTAAAATTCTTTTATTTTATTTTTGGTGTAAAAAAATACATGTTTGTGAATTTTGTTTCTGAGTGAGTCAATTGGCTTCCTGTTGTTCTACCTGGTTTCCTGCTGCTGTATGTCTACAAAATTGTTGTTTATTTGTTGTTGAAGTTAATAATTTTTAATATGTAATCTTTTTAAATAGTTTTGGGTTGTGATTGAACAAAGAAGGGAGGCCGTAGTGACATGTTGACTTGCCTTGAGATCTTGCCCTTACCCACGCGGATCGACTGCCCTTCTCGGTTAGTGGGCACCGTTGGCCGGGTGTCAGGTGTTGAGTCGATGGTACCTGGACCGCCTTGGGGCCAACGTGCCAGGGCAGTGGCATATGACACCCGGGCACATGGGCTAAAGTGCCGGGTGGGGTGGTCCAGTGGGTGTTGTTCGCAATCTGCTTACAGCCCTGAAGAGGCCATCCATGCTTGTCACGTTAGTGAGCCTTGCGACTTGGAGCGACAGAGGCAGAGTGCCACCTTACCCACACGGATCGACTGCCCATCTCGGTTCGTGGACACCGTTGGCCGGGTGTCAGGTGTTGTCGATGGTACCTGGACCGCCGTGGGGCCAACGTGCCAGGGCAGTGGCATATGACACCCGGGCACATGGGCTAAAGTGCCGGGTGGGGTGGTCCAGTGGGTGTTGTTCGCAATCTGCTTACAGCCCTGAAGGGGAGGCCATCCATGCTTGTCACGTTAGTGAGCCTTGCGACTTGGAGCGACAGAGGCAGAGTGCCATCTCGGTTCGTGGACACCGTTGGCCGGGTGTCAGGTGTTGTCGATGGTACCTGGACCGCCTTGGGGCCAACGTGACAGGGCAGTGGCATATGACACCCGGGCACATGGGCTAAAGTGCTGGGTGGGGTGGTCCAGTGGTTGTGGCTTTTTTATTTTTCTCCCAACCAGGAGGGGAGGCCATCCATGCTTGTCACGTTAGTTAGGGAGCCTTGCGACTTGGATCGACAGAGGCAGAGTGCCAGTCGAGCCTCTAGAGGTTGCCTTACTTAAGTCCCTGCCCCATCGGGGTTGCTCCCCACACCGTTGGCCAGGTCTAAGTGTTCGGTTTGAATCCAAGCCTAGTGAACGCCTTCTCTTCCATTTCCTTCTCTCCCATCGGTCTTCATCGGCTTCCAGCCCATCGAGAAGTGGATGCCAACTGCTGGGATCTCAGCATCAGCTTGCTTCAGCTACTTCCATTATTATGGTACAGTCCTGGCACCGAGGCTCATGACGAGGATCCTGATGACATGCTGCCATCGCAGAGGACAAGCTGCCTTGCATAGTCAGTGAGCGTGTCATGTATCGCAACTTGCCGCTGCAGCAGTTGTGCTCGCTGTTGCCCTGCGTAATCTACTATAGTCGTGTTACAGCTGCTCTGTCTCAAGTCTAAGTCGTAGTAGGCCCCCCTGCAAGCCGGCAGATGTCGTCCACGTCGTGGAGTGACAGTGAGTCTGTGGGCTCGGACTGGGTTCTGGTTGACGATGAGGGGGCAAGCACTGCGGGCTCGGTCGCGGACAGTTTTGACGACGATGATTCTGTGATTCCGTTCGACACGATGCTAGAGGAGTGCTTTACGACATTCTGGATGTTTCTGAATTCTCAAGAGCGTGGGCAAGTCTTGCAAGTAGCTTGGTCTGTCAATGAGCAGATCATGTTCACACTCTTTCCGAGACTTCGGCGGGATTTTCGGCAAGGCAGAGTGCCAGGAATTTTATATTACAATGTGTCAGACGAATTTCTGGCGTTACTGCTTCAATGATTTGTCGTGTTTGTACAGCCTCCGAGACCGTATTACGGATGTTGGGGAAGGCAGAGGGCCGGGTTTGCGTGTGTTTAGAGGATTTTGAATTCGACGATCTCGCCAGCAGAGCTAGACTGTCCGATTTGAGACCTCAGCGGTAGTGTGCGCAACTTGGATTCAAAACGGTTACCCAGCATGACATGCTGACTACACAGTGCCGGGTGGCAGTGACGTCCTCAGGACCCTGCTGTCTCCGAGGCTGGCTGGCTGCCTGCCTGCATAGTCTGTCAGTGAGTTGCCTTGCACCATACATGATCGACATCTGTCTGCCGGCCAGGGAATCAAGTGATTCATTCATACTGATGTAACAGTAGTAACACAATGTTACATATCATTGATTAATGTACTGTATAGTGATGCATTAGTTACTGTTAATGTTTTAATCTTTGGACAATTGAAGTGTGCTCGATGAAAGCAGTGATCCCGACGACCTGCTCTGTCTCTAGTCTAAGTCGTAGTAGGCCTCCCTGCAAGCCGGCAGATGTGGTCGATGTCGTGGAGTGACAGTGAGTCTCTGGGCTCGGTCTCGGACTTATTGGCTGTTGGCGAGTTTGCAAGCACTGCGGCGTTTGGGGGTTCGTTTGTGGGCTCGGTCGCGGACAGTTTTGACGACGTTGATTATGTGATTTATTTCGACGAGCTGCTAGAGGAGTCCTTTTCGACATTGTGGATGTTTCTGAATTCTGAAGAGCGTGGGCAAGTCTTGCAAGTAGACTGGCATATCAATGACATGATCCTGTGCGTAATCGTTCCGAGATTTGTGCGGCAAGGCAGAGTGCCAGGAATTTTACATTACAATGTGTCAGACGAATTTGTGTCGTCACTGAATCAGTGATTCATCGTGTTTGTACAGCCTCCGAGACCGTATTACGGATGTTGGGGAAGGCAGAGTGCCGGGTTTGCGTGTGCTTAGAGGATTTTGAATTCGACGATCTCGCCAGCAGAGCTAGACTGTCCGATTTGAGACCTCAGCGGTAGTGTGCGCAACTTGGATTCAAAAAGGTTCCCCAGCATGACATGCTGACTACACAGTGCCGGGTGGCAGTGATGTCCTCAGGACCCTGCTGTCTCCGAGGCTGGCTGGCTGGCTGCCTGCCTGCATAGTCTGTCAGTGAGTTGCCTTGCACCATACATGATCGACATCTGCCGGCCAGGGAATCAAGTGATTCATTCATACTGATGTAACAGTAGTAACACACTGTTACATATCATTGGTTAATGTACTGTATAGTGATGCATTAGTCACTGTTAATGTTTTAATCGTTGGACAATTGTGTGCTCGATGAAAGCAGTGATGCCGACGACCGTTTCAAGGTGCTCAGGGAGTTCCGAGGCAGAGTGCCAGAGTTCTTCTGCTGACCATCATCAGGCCAATCACATTGACCTTGGCAGTGATTACTGGAACGAAGCCGTGCAACAACTTCGGTGGAATTGTTTACACTGTGGCAGATCAGCTGCCGACTATACCACCGGGCTCCGGAAGATCCAAAGGGCTGCACAATTGGATCAACGAATCAAATTGGCAGTTGAGGCCATCTCAGATTTCGGAGATATGGATATGAAGTTGTACAAAGCATGGACCGGCCAGACAGATGTGCTGCCTGGGTCGATCCCGCCACCTCGGCCATGCCAGCATGATGTCGAGACGTGGGCCATGGATGATGTTTTGATTTACGACCATCCCCAGTGGCAACTGTTTGTTGGCAGTATTGGTTGCCCGATCCGATATGACCAGCTCCGGGTCAAGCCTGACATTGTCATCTCTATGAATGCAGATGACAGACCTCGGAATTTTGAGCCATGGGACTGGTATCAGTATCTGGCGAATTGTGGACCGTTTGGCACTGCACATCTTCGGTATGGTGGCTGGGATCAAACACATGCCAATGACTTTGATGCTGAACAAAGAGGTCATGAGTTCAAGACCATTTGGCGCCGCCTCATTTCAGATTTCAGAAAGATTATGATGTGCTGGCAGCGCTCAGCAGAGGAGTTCAGCCAGAGTCAAAGGCAGAGTGCCATCAAGGGCAAAATGATGGGCAAGGCCAATGGCGGCAGGGGCAAGGGCAAGACAATCAGCAAGGGCTACAGCGGCCCCTGTCAGGTTCCCAATCACATGCAAAGCCAGAAGGCATCGACGAAGGGCTCATTTGGCTATGGCTGCTCCTATGACAAGGGCTTCAGCAAGGGAAGTGACATGGGCAGCCTGTTCGGAAGAGCCGCTGATGGAAGGCAGAGTGCCGATGGAAGGCAGAGTGCATTGAAGGTGGCCGATGAGACATTCCCTGGTGAGCTCGGTAATGCTCTTGCTTTGTTGGAGGCGATGAAGCTTCAGGGAGGTGGTCGGAAGCGTGGAGGCAAGAAGAGGCCAATTCGTGTGCTTGTCCATTGCTACGGTGGCATTAACAGGACCTGTGCTGCTTATTGTGTCCTAGTCATGGCCTTTGCCTCGATGACCATGGAACAAGCCATTGTCAGGTGGTTCAACCACCGAGCCTACTATGCTCCATTCCGGGATCGTGAGTACATGATTGAAGCACTGCTGGAAATGCAGGATGAGCTGCACACGTACAGTTGATCATCGACACTGAACCCGAAGTCCATGGTCAAACAGTTCTGCTCCAATGAATGATTCTGAGCCGTCGAAATTTGTGTCCCGACACTGGCCCAGCCAGAGAGTCCGGGACCCGACACTGGACTGCTGGCTGGAAGTGAAACACAGTCCTTACCTTGATAAGACTAATAGTTACATTCCCACTTTCAGCTGGCAGTCACAGCTTAATTCGTGCTTTTAAACCTGGCTGCCGGTGTTACTGACTGAGCTTAAAAAGCAAGTGAGATCATGCCCGTCTCGGTTGTGGAAACTGTCAGTTCCTTTGTCGGTTGTGCCGACATGGTGATCAGGGCCGCTGGGGCGATTGGATGAGTGAATCCAGCCGGCGACTCAGTGGGTGCAAGTGTGACTTTAACAGTCAGTCTCCGGTGATTGTAATGAGTGCTCATTTTTGCCTACTTGTGCTGTTGCAGCAGTCTGGGTTCGGGTGTAAGGCAGAGTGCCCTTGTCCCATTTGTGCAGTGGGCAAGTCATTATCCGCCATGGAAAACACGGGCGCAGTTCGCCAGCGCACTCGGCTGCAAGAGTTTTCAAGTTGGCAGATGGCCAACTTGAGCAACGCCGGTCAATCCCAAAGAACAAGTCAGGTCGGGAAGGGAGGAAGTGCGATCGGGAAGGGAGGAGGAAAGCCAGGGCCAGGGCAGAGTGCCAGTGCGAGCAAGAGCGATCTTGGCAAGGGCAAGGGAAAGAAGGGCAAAATCCCGATGCAATACCCCAACCAGATCCTTTACACATACTTCATGTGCGTGGAGGACGTTTGGCAGGCAGTGGGCAGTGTATGTGATGATAACCATAGCATGTGTTGATTGTGAGTGTTTCTTACTGCTTGACTGGATGTCTCCCTGCAGGTTCGCTTTGAATTCTTCAAAGCGAACGGCATCGCCGCTTGGGCGCAACCCGGTGCCACGCAGGATAACACTCACAAAGGTTATCCGCACTGGTCCTTGCGCCCCACGGCCCAGGCGGCCCTTCAACGCTACCAATGGTGGCCAAAGTGCATTAGATGGCCACTCAGATTCAAGCAATGCTTCGACGCTACATTTATTTATTATCTTATACCTACGGATCTTAATACTGACTAGAATCAAGTAGCAACTTCAACATGATCTCAGTTCAGGATCGATCAACACGCACCGCCAGCTTACCTGAAGCTGGAACTCACCGGTGCAGGCATGCAAGTGATGATGGACAAAAGATGGCTCTATGCCTGTAATGAGGGCTGGGCGCGGGGGGTTGAGAATTTGACGCTGTGGGACGGGGAAGTCACCGACGGTGACCAAATCTTGTGGACCACGACCATGGTGAGATTCGGTTACGACGAAGATGATCCGGAGGCCTGGAATGAAGAGCGTGTGGAAGATGAGGAGGATTACAACGACTTCGAAGAAAGGCCTGCTCCCATGGAAGACGGCGAAGAATTCATTGAAGTCGTCCACTTGCCGTGTCAGTGAGAAAAAAGGGCAGAGTGCCTTAAAAGGCAGAGTGCCAAAGGCAGAGTGCCCACCATTGGACCATTCAGTGAGTGGGTTGGCCCAAATTCCAATATCAATTTAATGTTCAGGCCAGGACAGTGACGAAGGCAGAGTGCCAGGAAGGCAGAGTGCCAGGTGGGTCAGGCTTCGTCGACTGACTCTTCTCAAGTTTTTCAGTGCCGATGTCTGCTCATGTGGACTTCTGCCTGCCTTTCGCACAGCAACAGGTTATTTGTTTGTGGTGCAGGCAAACCAACAAGTCAGGATCAAAGTTGTGAGTGTTTTGGAGAAGGCCTCGTCGCTGTCAGAGTAGTGCCTCCAGAAGAGCATTGCTTGCTGCAGAAGCAAAACTGTGAGTGCTGAGACTTCTGAAGACCGAGCACTTCTGAGTTCTGTTGGATGTGTTGGGTTTGCGACTGTGCTGAGAGAGTCTGAGTATGAATGAAAGTGACCATGCAAGGTTTTGCCGTCAGCTGGCGTCTCCAGACCCCAGGATTGCTGGTCATCGGTGCTGTTCTTAGCTTCCGATCATGCTGCTTCTGCGTTGCCAAATTCAACTTAGCATTCTCGGGCTTCTGAAGTGTCATGTCATGATTGTTTTGCCTATGGCTTATGATGGTTGCTCAGGTTTCAAATGCTGCTGCAGTGGTCCTTGAATCATGGCATATGGCAGATTTGAATATCAACACAGCCCTTGAATTAGGTTTCATTCGTGTTCTAAGCTCCCGATCATGCTGAGTCTGTCTGGCCCCTCAATTAAGTTAAACTCCGTGTAGCTGCTGCTTCAATAAAAGTGTCATGTCATGATTATTCTGTCGATGGAGTTGCTCAAAGTGAAGTGAGTCGTGGTCCTTGAATGATGGCATATGCATGATATTTAATGTCAATGTGGGCATAATATCAAAATATAGTTGATATAATTTAAATTGTGTCAAATACTAGTAACTATAATCTAACAACACATTGACGTCAGAGGTAGTATATCATTTCGACATTATAAGGCAGAGTGCCGCCTCGCCATTCTTTGCAGAGTGCCTTGAGCTGGACTGAGCAGGCTGAGTGCCTGCATCTGGCTGGACAAGGCAGAGTGCCGCAATCTGGCTGGACAAGGCAGAGTGCCGCAGGATGACAGCGCCTGTGCATACGAGTCCGCTTAGTCAATTGTTTTGGGCCAATGTGCGAGCCGGCAACATCACCTCTGAGTTTTACGAACAAGAGCTGGATGGATCCTTGCAGATGGGTGGGAATTTTCCCTTGCCGAACAAAAAACCTCTAGAATACTATGTCACAGCCTTCGGTGAGGTCCGCCTGCAATTCCGCGTGAGAGGCGGGCAAGGATTCAAACAGTGCAAGTGTGAATGGAAATACGTCGGTCATGGAATGAATCGGGACTCAATGATTGCGAAGATCCCACAGCCGTGGGTCATCGACATTCTGAAGCTTCTGCGCGAGCTCAGGATGCCTCGGTCTGAAAGGCAGAGTGCCGAAGTCCTCAAAGCCTCGGAAGTCGCAGCAGATGCCCTGAAACTGGTGGATTCTATTCCTGAAGATGCTCTGGACTTCGATCATCCGACAGATCAGTTGCACCTCTGTGTCAAGCTGCACAGGAAACTCGCAAAGGATGAAACAGAGTGTGGAAACCAATATGACTGGCGTTTTCTGAAATCTCGAACGTTCACAACCCACTGGCAATCGTTTCCTGTCCCGCTCGCTTTCGACTTGAAAACCTTGGTCACCCATGCCTCGGGCGTAGTGGCACCGCGGATGAGAAAATCGGTGCTCGTCACATAAGCCAAAGGCGATGGGACGACTGTGGGAGCCTTCCTCAACCAGAGGTTTTCCGACCCAATCAAGTTCCCAGAGAAAGAGACCATGCTGATCCTCTTCAAGCTGTTCAAGTTTGTCTTGAAGCTACAAATGCATACCCTTAGGCAGGAAGGGAGTCTTCTGGGGGACCTCCATGAGAATAACATTACTGTCATGGGAGGCAGAGTGACGGACCACAAAGGCAGAGTGCCAGTGGGGGCGGAGAATTTGACGTTTGCCTTGGTGGACTGCTCCGGTTGCCTACCAGTTATGGCTGTTCCCGCAAAAAGGATGAAGGGTCACCTCAACTGCTTTCTGAGCTTGTGGGCCATTCCCTCAAACCACAGCGCCACCGTCTCCGAGTACGCGTCAGAGGTCTGGAAGAAGATGCTTGCCGCTGGCGAAAAATTCAAAACGGACTATGGACCGAATAAGTGGAGAACTGGTGAAATGGTGACCGATCTGTACAAGTTGTGCAAGAATCTGGAAGCAAAGTTCCAGCAGGGTCTGGACTTGATGCAACAATGCCAGCAAATGAGGGTCGAGGCAACAAGGGCAGTAATGAGCAGAATGCAGCCGCAGGCACTTGCGCCGCCGAATCCTCCGCCAACACCTCAGGGTTGGGATTCGACACCTCCCTGGGATCCCCCTGGATCTGCGACTGCAAAAGCCAAAGGGATGAAAGGAGGAGTGCCAGTAGAAGGCAGAGTGCCAGGCAAAGGCAAAGCAATACATCATCCTGATGGGACTCCGCCCAGGGGGGCCCGCCCGCCTTTGCATAAACCGCCTCAGCAAAAGGCGAGGCCTCCTGCTCCGTGGCAGGTGCCAGTAAGACCGCTGCGAAATGCTGGGCCTCTGCCTGATCACCCGTGGCAGCAGGAGTGGGAACCACTTCCTCCTGGCAGGGTGCAACCAGATCATCCTCCTCCTGGCAGGGGGCCGGTGCAACCAGATCATCCTCCTCCTGGCAAGGGCCCGGTGCAACGCAGCAGCAACATCGCTGGGGCAGAACGGCCAGAATGCCCGTCATCCAGGACGAATACGATGCCTGGCATGACGATGAGCCGAATCCCGAGCCGAATTCCCGGCCAAGAGTGCCAGAGCCGATGGGTCCCCCGCCGGCAAAGCAAGGCAGAGTGCCAGAGCCGATGGGTCCCCCGCCGGCAAAGCAAGGCAGAGTGCCAGATCCCGAGCCGAATCCCCCACCAAGAGTGCCAGAGCCGATGGGTCCCCCGCCGGCAAAGCAAGGCAGAGTGCCAAATCCCGTGCTAAAAGTGCCAGAGCCGATGGGTCCCCCGCCGGCAGAGCAAGGCAGAGTGCCAGAGCCGATGGGTCCCCCGCCGGCAAAGCAGCCTCCTACCAAAAGGAAATTCGGCGACGGACAGCCTGTGCCTGTTGGTTCCAAGCCACAGTTTATGTCGGCAAGTGCTCCTGCTGAAATGACGGAAAAGCAAAGGATGGACGAGCAGGAATTCGCCAAGGAACTTGCCGAGTATGCTGACGATACGGCAAGAGGCTCCAATTTCGTTCCGCAGGGCCGACGCGCTGAGCCGGCCTGGGTGGCAAAGGCACAGGGCTTGAAAAGCAAGGGCGACGCCGTCCCGATCGGGAAAGCAGCTTTCTTCGCCCAAAAGGGCAAGCCTGCCGGAAAGGGCCACAAAGGCAGAGTGCCAGTGGAGGACAATATCCCTACTCACCTTGTTGGAAAGGGCCGTCCAGCCCTAGTGCCACTTGTTGGAAAGGGCCGTCCCAATATCCCTACTCACCTTGTTGGAAAGGGCCGTCCAGGCGAAGCTCATCCTGCTTTTTTGCGGGATATGAAGACGGAGAAGGGAGGAATATGGTTGGACCCCAAGGAGGAGGTGGAAGCCGAGGAGGAGGACACTTTGGTTGATGTTGTGGTGGAAGAGGAGGAGCCTGTGCAAGATCCGTCGGACGATGAAATGGAATTTGTCGAGGTTGTGGTGCAGGATGAGCAACCGCCGCTTGAGATGGAGGCGGAGCCCGAGGAGGATGAGCATGCGTTCGCCACGGCTGCCTCGATTCACCCGGATCGCTTGGACGAGGATGAGGGTGACAGACAAGCAACAATGGTACTAGGGGACCATCTCCGAGAGGAGCAAGATGAGCCGATGCCTTCTGTACCGGAGACCCGGGTGACTGAGAGCGAGCACGATGCCGTCGTCGCCAGGGTCATGAACGAGCTGGAGGCTATGAATGTGGACCCGAGCCCGAAGGCTGCCGCAAACCCGAAGAGTGCGACTGCGCCAGTGCCTGGAGAGGTGAAGCCTTTCTTGGAAGCGGAGGAGGACCTCGGAATTACGGACCCCCAAGGCAGAGTGCCAAGGGGTCAAAACAAGATCAAGGTTCCAGCGGAGCTTTTGCAGCCAGAGACTGAGGAGGAGAAAACTCTCAGAGCGTTGCGGGGAATGCTGCCATGCAGTCACAGGGCGGTGACGACTTCGAAGGTGGGCCGCCTCGCCAATCGGGCACGTATGTCGAGACCGGTGCCACAAGCTCAGCCGTTCAACCCCCACCACAACGATCGGAAGTTCAACAGCAAGACTACGACTGTCATGACCCAGCTGCTCATGGCTGTCCATGAGATCACAGTCCGAGAATGCGAGAAGAATAAGTTGCCAATGGAGAAGAAGGAAATGGTGTGGAATGACTTTCGGTCGAAGGGCTCGAAAACTGTGGTTGTCTGGGAGCTGTTGTGTGACAAGGGCATGAAGGAGATTCCAGACAACTCTGAGCCTGGGGACTGGCACCTGTGGCTTCAGAGGGAAACTGGGGTGGCGGTCATTGAGCAGATTCTCCAGTGCGTGTTCAATGTCACTCCGCCAGTTCATGGCCGTGATCGAGTCAAGGGAAAACAGCTGACATACTGGCACTGGTGGGAGGCCTCGAGGAGACTCCTTGAGGTTTATACGACGGAAGATGTCATCTCAAAGGAAAAATTCAGGCCCAAAGACCTGCAGAGCTGGATTGTGCCTTTGTCGTGCAAGATTTGGGATGCTTACAATTACACCATGCTTGTGTATTGTCAGAAGAAGCTGGAACAGAAGGCAAGGGGGAAAACCTAGACGCGGTGAGCCAGATGGGTGATGATGTCCCGCCATCGGAAGATGAAGAAGAGGATAACTATGTGGATGTTTACCAGACCACTGGGGACTTCGTTCCTGATTGGGGAGTAACTGCAGATGGCTTTCAGGATTGATTAGTGTCAATGATTGAGCTGAGCGAGTAGGTCTATTAATTGTGTTGCCAAAACAAAGCCATCTAGTGGACCTCCTCTTCTTCATCCCATTCGTCCTTGGGCACTGGGGACTTTCACAAGGCAGAGTGCCAGAGAGTTCTCGGTGTGACTAAGGCAGAGTGCCACCAAACAGTGTGGCCTGTTCAGATTCATTTTTGTGTCGCTGTCACTAGGCAGAGGGCCGGAAAGGCAGAGTGCCAATGTGAAATCGCATTTCTTGGGGCGTTTGAATGTTGTCACTTTTGCGGTCCGTCTGATCTGGCACATTTCAGCTTGCCGTTTTGGAAAACAAAGACGATGCCTATGCATACAGTCATGTCGGCAGTAACTCGATGGATTAATTACTGTGCATGTGAATTGATTGGTTCAACCTTGGTTTCCTGTGACAGCCCCATAAAACCTTTCAGGTGCTGGCGTCCAAGGTGGTTGGCTACTATGGCAAGGCTGGAATGCATGATGCAAGTGATTGTGAGTTGTGGAAGCTGAAACGCTTGCTATCTGGCCGTTGATGGGACCATGCCACGTAGTGTGTAAGGACTCTAGTGACTAGTGAGTGGATGCGCAAGAATTTCTTGACCTGGCCGCAATCAACATATGTGTGTTCAAGATCGAGTCCCTTAGTGCTGCAGTGGTGCTTCTAGGCAGAGTGCCAGAGACAGTCGCCGAGAGCAATGGGAAAGTCGAGGAAGAGCGCTCGTGTGAGTGATCAGATGATGTTCCCAATGCCGGGGGCAATGAACCCAGCAATGGGAATGAACAACCCACCGGCCATGATGAACCCTTTCATGTTGCAACAGCAGCAACAGATGCAGCAGCAGCAACAGATGCAGCAAATGCAGCAGATGCAGCAAATGCAGCAACAGCAGCAGATGGCTGCTGTGGGTGAAGCAAGGCAGAGTGCCAACGACTCCTCCTCGTCGGAATCAGAAGACCAAGAAGTGAGGAGGATTCGTAAGGAAACCAAGAAGAACAGAGCAAGGCAAGCAGCAACGATCGGGATTGATCGGCTGGCAACGTCCACTACCGATGCAGATGCAATCCCGAGAAGCGCCACGACATGGCGTTCGATCCCTCTGGCTGCTTGTCAATCAACAGAGTATCCCTAAGGTCAGCAATGATCCCTGAACCCTCCCCCCACAAAGCCTAGATAAGCCTTACTGACTGAGGTGAAGGTGAAAGCTCTGCTCGAGCGGGTTCATAGTGCAAGGGAAGCCGCGGTCACGGCTGACCTGCCACAACAAACAGCGCTGCAACTGCTCTTCATATTGACCAATCTGAAGCCGACCACAAAGGTCAGTGAACTCAGGGTCGATAGCAAATACAGCTTGCTTGGTCAGCGATGTGCGAATGCCCATACGCGTCAATCCCTCTGCGATAGCAGCAGTTGGAACCGCATAGCCAAACCGGTTCTGGGAATGGGGGTGGATATGTCTGAGCATTCTGTTGACAGGGTTGCCTTGGAGTGTGGATGGCAGTCCACATGGATGACCGAGGATGTCACGACCTATGCCAGGCGTAGAGCGAGAGCAAGGCAGTCCAATGAGACGCAGGGACGTCTCAGTTTCAATCCGAGTCCTGCTCCAGCTGCCCCGCCAACGGTTCCGCCGTCGGAAGGCAGAGTGCCAGACGTGGTCCGTTCTGGTCCTTTGCCAACGACTGCTCCTAGTTCCAATCCAAGCCAGGCTGTGGGTCGCAGCCCGGCTGGGGAACAAGGCAGAGTGCCGAGTCAACAGCCGCCTGCCTCCCCTCATGCCGTTCCGGGTTCCAATGCAAGCCAGGCAACCGAAGGCAGCCAGGCTGCAGGAAGTGAACAAGACAGAGTGCCGAGGGTTGTGGAAGGCAGAGTGCCAGTTGATGGGAATGCTCCTGCCATGGATGACGAGGGTCTAGCGCCGGCAGAGGCAGAGATCAGGCCCGATCAGGAGATCGTCATGCCTCCTGCAGAAGTGACCACTGCACCTCAAACAGTTGAGTTGCCAGAGCCAGACACCTACACGAACAGTGACTCGACAGCCGGTGCTGACGTGAATGCCGTTGTGCCCTTTGCGACACCCAAGTCGAAAGCCAAAGCAAAAGCCAAGGGCAAGTCGAAAGCCAAGGCCAAGTCCAAGGCCAGGGCGACGGCACCAAACACAGAGTCGCAGGACGAGGTCGCAGTCGAGGTCGATGATGAGGTCAGGGCCGAGGCCGGGGCCGAGGTCGAGGCCGGGGCCGAGGTCGAGGCCGGGGCCGAGGTCGAGGCCGAGGTCGAGCGCGAGGCCGACGACAGTGCCTTCTTTGAGGAGGAGGAGGAGGAGGAGGATGCTCCGAATGAGTCGAGCAGACCTGCGAACCGGTGGAACCAGGACCTCTGTGTCATTTGCCATTCGGAGATGCACCCGGGCCAGGCAGGCTGGTTTCGTTTGCCTTTGGTTAATGACCCATTGATAGTGGTGCCTGTCCTGTTTGTACATTCCACTAATCCTCAGAACAGTACCTCTCACATGACGTGTCTTTTTCTGTTGCTTCCCTGGAATGCAGGCATTGGAAGCGCTATCGTGTGGCAACCTCTTTCACAGCGAATGTATCAATCGATACTGTGAGTCGACCGGGCGGAACAAGGCCACCGCTTGCCCTCTCAAGTGTGCGAGCTCAGCCTCTATGGCAAGGTTCTTTTGGGTCCGAGGGGGTCCACGGGAAGCAATGCCCCTGTTCCTGTCGAAGATGATGCTAATGATGTGGACGCAATCGTTCAGGAAATACAAGCTCAACTCGTTGACGACCGCACTCGTCAAGAGGAAGCTCCTGAGGTCAACGACCCCATGGTGGACTGATTGCGTCGACAAGGTGGCTCGGTAACAAGGCAGAGTGCCACAATAACTGGCTCATGTGTATGTGTTGTCGGTGATGTGGCCTCGAGTCTTATTAATTTTGGAGGTGTGGCAATGCCATTGTCACAGAAATGTTTCTGAAGGCGGAGTGCCATGGGTTGTAACATGTGTTCCATGATCATTATGTATTGACATGATTGTGTTGCCTTGTGTTGCATTATGCCATCAGGAATGTATGTCTCTTTGTAATCCCAGGCGGTCTGTCGATTTCACAAGGATACTGCAGATGCCTGTGGAGAAATCCGCGCCAAAGGCAGGATCCAACCTGTCCTAGAACACCAGTTGGGAGGGACCCAACAAAGGACCACGGAAGTCTGCAATGGGGTGCATCCGTGTTAAAAAAGCATATGGCCTTTTAATGGACACCATCCCCATACCGCCCCACAGGCCCTGCAAAATCTTAGAAGACATTTGTGGCACTTGTGGCATGCCCCGGAAAAATCTTATTGAATCTTATTGAATCTTATTGGATCTTATTGAATCTTATTGGTTTATCATTTTTAAAAGGGTACCGAATCCAGATCGCCCCAAAAAATCTTATTGAATCTTAGAAGACATTTGCAGAATTGTGGCCTACCCCGAAAAATCTTATTGAATCTTATTGAATCTTATTGAATTGAATCTACAAGGGACACCGCCTCCAGCTCGCCCAAAAAATCTTATTGAATCTTAGAAGACATTTGCAGAATTGTGGACTACCCGAAAAAATCTTATTGAATCTTAGTGTTCGGGCCATCACGTTTTGAAGGCACACCGACCCTGTACCAGACAATTGCACACATGTAGCATCCCCTCCCAAAAGGCTTGTTGGAGCTTATTGAATCTTGGGAGCTAGTTATACAATATCGAATCCCATTGAATCGGCACAGTCCAGCTAACCCAACCAAATCCCTACGAGTAGTAACACATCTTATGATTAAGCATAAACTAGGTGGCACTCTGCCTTGAAGTACCTTTAAACCATGGACATCCTTAAAACCTAAAACCCTGAAGCTCTTTTAAACCCTAAACCGTTACTGTGTGTGGTAAGTTTACACATAGACCTAGGTATATGTATAACATACATACATAAATATAGATATATGTATGGATTATATGCATACACTTATTATTGGGCATACTGCTTTCGAACATTAAACTACATCATCTATTAATAGCACTCTGTCTTCAAATATGTGTTAATCTAATGATCATGTGCATAAATGCTTGTGTCGTCCAGTGGAACCTATTGCATGTGGTATTGAAACGGACATGACAATCAACATCTAGTACCTGTTCGTACTATCCAACACATATAGTATAGTTGCTTAAGCACCATGGCACCGAAACCGAAGGCCAAACCGGCAGCAGCGGGGAGGATCGGCCGGGTGAGGACTCCGAAGCGACGGCCTCGTAGAGTGCCGCCAACCGGTGTGAATGGCATTGGTGAAGAAGGCGGTGGGGCGGAAGGCAGAGTGCCAGGGCCACCCAGGAGTCCGCCGCCGCCAACACCTGTGAATCAGCCACCTTTCCCAAGACCTCCCGCCCCTGCGCGACATGAGTTTGAGATTGCCCAAGCTGTGGCAGAAGCGTTGGACATTATGGAGACCCCGATAATGATCAACTTCGAGCCGGATGTGGTTACTGTTAGGGAGGGCCGCATTGTTCTGGTCACCCTTGAGAACTTGACCCCTGAAGAGATGCAACGTCGGCAGTTGGAACGGCGAATTTGTGCCATGTGTTTCAATGCTCCAGACAACCCGCCGCCACCAATAGTGCCGCCAAGGCCGATGCTTGAAAATGGCTATCCTGGCCCTAACAATAATGCCAACAGTGGAGCTACTGAAGGCAGAGTGCCAGAAGGCAGAGTGCCGGAAGGCAGAGTGCCAGATGAGTTCGAAAGTGGAGTTCGTGGTCAAATCTTTTTTCGTTTGGAATCTCGCCCGGATGCCTGGTTGACTGGGCCAGCTCGTGCCGAAGGTGAGATTCACGCCTCAGACTCAGATGTGATTGAGGAAGGTGGTCTAGATGTTCGTCTTGGTGAGCTTGGAGGGCGGGGTCGTTTGGGTATTGATTATGGGCACATCTCAGAAGAAGACCCGGGCTGGAGTCAGCGCGGCTCAGCGGATGATGGAGCCCCCTCAGATGTGATGGAGGAAGGTGAGGAGTCCGACTCTGAGGCTTCTTCCACTAATGCTGTTTGTCAGATTGAAGACTGATTATTTTAGCTCACCAGCAAAGACTGCATAGAAGGCAGAGTGCCAGTGCAGAATCTGCCTGACAAGTGGCTGCCACCTCGGTGGTCTCGCAATCGTCGAGTGATATGGATGGACTGATGTGTGCGGTACCAGAAAAACGAGAATCGAGTGAGGGTCTGGCAGTGCTGTATTTGATTGCTTGAGCATGAAGTCATGGTCTGCAACAACTATGCCACATGTGAATTTCAACGAGTGATTGCATCATGTCTGTCTCATCCTTGTGTTGTGATGGATCAATCGACTCACAAGTGTGTCAACTGCTGAATGTGCTGGTTCACAATTACGTTGTTAATGCGAACACCCTTGAGGTTAAGGTGTTACACTTTCTTGCGGATAGGACAGAGTGCCATGCACAGTGCAATTCGGAGTGCCATGTCTGCAGCAGCAGATGACCCGGCTGAAACAAGAAGAAGACTGTTAGCAGACATTCGGCGGCAGTTTGATGCAAACATCGCACTGGAGAAGATATTCTTGGCCATTTCGAGAGGACAGGATGTTCTGCGCCTTTGCGAAGTTGACCCGTCGCTTCTGGAGTTCCATAATGAAGGTCCTTATGAAGTTCTGCCTGAGTGCAACTATGATGTGATTCTTGAAGCCAGTGGGTTTTCCTGGATGATATCAATCTGGCAACAAATGTTATCAGAAACTTTTCCCATCATGACTTCGTGGCCATGGAAGAAACAGATGAGATTCCTCATCACCTTTTGTCATTGGAAGCGGAACATAAGGCAGAGTGCCAGGTTCCACTTCCTGGAGATCTTTGCAGGGCAGGGCAACCTCAGTCGGGAGATGCTCCGTGCTGGCTGGCAGGGGCTAGCCTTGGACATCAGGTACGGCACAGATCATGATATTCTTTCTGTGAGAGGACTTCGCCTGGCTGTCAATGCTGTGTGTCAAACACACAAACCCGGCCTGGTGTGGTTTGGAACTCCATGCTCTTCCTTCGTCCAACTCTGTAAATACAGTACTGGAAGGTCCATTGCCAATGACTGGATGGGAGAACCTGAGCGATCGCTGGCATGCCAAGAAGGCAATCGTTTCATGTATGTGACGCTGCTGTTGACTTTGCTCGCGGCTTTGAATGACAACCGGTTTGTGATCGAGCAGCCTTGCTACAGCATGCTGTTCGACATTCCACTCGTCGATCGTGTCATGGGAATGATCCAGGCTATGAAGGTCAAAACCTATGGTGGTGCCTTCGGCCAGCCCATCCTGAAACCGCTTCAACTGTGGAGCAACTGTCAGCACATCAATGGTATGCGGCGCAGCGATCCTTCCCATGTCAGAGGAAGTGCTGGTTGCGTTGATCGAGATGGTGAGAAGTTCACCGGTCGTCCTGAAGATCTTCAGGTGTCAGAGGAGTACACCCCGGAGTTCGGCAAGGCTGTGGCCTTTCATATGATGAGTGATGTCCCAACATGAATTGTAGCTGAAGGCAGAGTGCCAATACGGCAGAGTGCCATAATTCTCTAGAGTTAAATGAGCTTGCTTCATCTTTCGACATTCTGTCTTGTTGGTATTCTGCTTTCCAATGTTGGGACTGGGTTGAGCCCTGGACCCCCTCCGGTCCCTCCATTAGGTGCCGATGAAAATCATCGCCGCCTAGTGGAAGGATCTGAGTGATCCGAGCTGGTGCAGCTGTGCAATGAAAATGTAGAGAGCTTCAG
>CAJNDT010000653.1:52500-74179 GCA_905221615.1 Symbiodinium sp. CCMP2592 | reverse complement strand
AACAGATGCAGCAAATGCAGCAGATGCAGCAAATGCAGCAACAGCAGCATATGGCTGCTGTGGGTGAATCAAGGCAGAGTGCCAACGACTCCTCCTCGTCGGAATCAGAAGACCAAGAAGTGAGGAGGATTCGTAAGGAAACCAAGAAGAACAGAGCAAGGCAAGCAGCAACGATCGGGATTGATCGGCTGGCAACGTACACTACCGATGCAGATGCAATCCCGAGAAGCGCCACGACATTGCGTTCGATCCCTCTGGCTGCTTGTCAATCAACAGAGTATCCCTAAGGTCAGCAATGATCCCTGAACCCTCCCCCCACAAAGCCTAGATAAGCCTTACTGACTGAGGTGAAGGTGAAAGCGCTGCTCGAGCGAGTTCATAGTGCATGGGATGCTGCGGTCACGGCTGACCTGCCACAACAAACAGCGCTGCAACTGCTCTTCATATTGACCAATCTGAAGCCGACCACAAAGGTCAGTGAACTCAGGGTCGATAGCAAATACAGCTTGCTTGGTCAGCGATGTGCGAATGCCCATAAGCGTCAATCCCTCTGCGATAGCAGCAGTTGGAACCGCATCGCCAAACCGGTTCTGGGAATGGGGGTGAATATGTCTGAGCATTCTGTTGACAGGGTTGCCTTGGAGTGTGGATGGCAGTCCACATGGATGACCGAGGATGTCACGACCTATGCCAGGCGTAGAGAGAGAGCAAGGCAGTCCACTGAGACGCAGGGACGTCTCAGTTTCAATCCGAGTCCTGCTCCAGCTGCCCCGCCAACGGTTCCGCCGTCGGAAGGCAGAGGGCCAGACGTGGTCCGTTCTGGTCCTTTGCCAACGACTGCTCCTAGTTCCAATCCAAGCCAGGCTGTGGGTCGCAGCCCGGCTGGGGAACAAGGCAGAGTGCCGATTCAACAGCCGCCTGCCTCCCCTCATGCCGTTCCGGGTTCCAATGCAAGCCAGGCAAACGAAGGCAGCCAGGCTGCAGGAAGTGAACAAGACAGAGTGCCGAGGGTTGTGGAAGGCAGAGTGCCAGTTGATGGGAATGCTCCTGCCATGGATGACGATGGTCTAGCGCCGGCAGAGGAAGAGATCAGGCCCGATCAGGAGATCGTCATGCCTCCTGCAGAAGTGACCACTGCACCTCAAACAGTTGAGTTGCCAGAGCCAGACACCTCCACGAACAGTGACTCGACAGCCGGTGCTGACGTGAATGCCGTTGTGCCCTTTGCGACACCCAAGTCGAAAGCCAAAGCAAAAGCCAAGGGCACGTCGAAAGCCAAGGCCAAGTCCAAGGCCAGGGCGACGGCACCAAACACAGAGTCGCAGGACGAGGTCGCAGTCGAGGTCGATGATGAGGTCATGGCCGAGGCCGGGGCCGAGGTCGAGGCCGGGGCCGAGGTCGAGGACGAGGTCGAGCGCGAGGCCGACGACAGTGCCTTCTTTGAGGAGGAGGAGGAGGATGCTCCGAATGAGTCGAGCAGACCTGCGAACCGGTGGAACCAGGACCTCTGTGTCATTTGCCCTTCGGAGATGCACCCGGGCCAGGCAGGCTGGTTTCGTTTGCCTTTGGTTAATGAACCATTGATAGTGGTGCCTGTCCTGTTTGTACATTCCACTAATCCTCAGAACAGTACCTCTCACATGACGTGTCTTTTTCTGTTGCTTCCCTGGAATGCAGGAATTGGAAGCGCTATCGTGTGGCCACCTCTTTCACAGCGAATGTATCAATCGATACTGTGAGTCGACCGGGCGGAACAAGGCCACCGCTTGCCCTCTCAAGTGTGCGAGCGCAGCCTCTATGGCAAGGTTCTTTTTGGGTCCGAGGGGGTCCACGGGAAGCAATGCCCCTGTTCCTGTCGAAGATGATGCTAATGATGTGGACGCAATCGTTCAGGAAATACAAGCTCAACTCGTTGACGACCGCACTCGTGAAGAGGAAGCTCCTGAGGTCAACGACCCCGTGGTGGACTGATTGCGTCGACAAGGTGGCTCGGTGACAAGGCAGAGTGCCACAATAACTGGCTCATGTGTATGTGTTGTCGGTGATGTGGCCTCGAGTCTTATTAATTTTGGAGGTGTGGCAATGCCATTGTCACAGACATGTTTCTGAAGGCGGAGTGCCATGGGTTGTACCATGTGTTCCATGATCATTATGTATTGACATGATTGTGTTGCCTTGTGTTGCATTATGCCATCAGGAATGTATGTCTCTTTGTAATCCCAGGCGGTCTGTCGATTTCACAAGGATACTGCAGATGCCTGTGGACAAATCCGCGTCAAAGGCAGGATCCAACCTGTCCTAGAACACCAGTTGGGAGGGACCCAACAAAGGACCACGGAAGTCTGCAATGGGGTGCATCCGTGTTTAAAAAAACATATGGCCTTTGAAGGGAAACCATCCCCATACCGCCCCACAGGCCCTGCAAAATCTTAGAAGACATTTGTGACACTTGTGGCATGCCCCGGAAAAATCTTATTGAATCTTATTGAATCTTATTGAATCTTATTGAATCTTATTGGTCCATCATTTTTAAAAGGGACACGACTCCAGATCGCCCCAAAAAATCTGATTGAATCTTATTGAATCTTAGAAGACATTTGTACAATTGTGGCCTACCCCGAAAAAATCTTATTGAATCTTATTGAATCTTATTGAATCTTATTGAATCTTATTGAATCTTATTGAATCTTATTGAATCTTATTGAATCTGATCGGTTTTACAAGGGACACAGCCTCCAGCTCGCCCAAAAAATCTTATTGAATCTTAGAAGACATTTGCAGGATTGTGGACTACCCGAAAAAATCTTATTGGATCTTAGTGTTCGGGCCATCACGTTTTGAAGGCACACCGACCCTGTACCAGACAATTGCACACATGTAGCATCCCCTCCCAAAAGTCTTGTTGGAGCTTATTGAAGCTTGGGAGCTAGTTATACAATATCGAATCCCATTGAATCGGCACAGTCCAGCTAACCCAACCAAATCCCTACGAGTAGTAACACATCTTATGATTAAGCATAAACTAGGTGGCACTCTGCCTTGAAGTACCTTTAAACCATGGACCTCCTTCAAACCTAAAACCCTGAAGCTCTTTTAAACCCTAAACCGTTACTGTGTGTGGTAAGTTTACACATAGACCTAGGTATATGTATAACATACATACATACATATAGATATATGTATGGATTATATGCATACACTTATTATTGGGCATACTGCTTTCGAACATTAAACTACATTATCTATTAATAGCACTCTGTCTTCAAATATGTGTTAATCTAATGATCATGTGCATAAATGCTTGTGTCGTCCAGTGGAACCTATTGCATGTGGTATTGAAACGGACATGACAATCAACTTCTCGTACCTGTTCGTACTATCCAACACATATAGTTGCTTGCAGCTTGTTGGATCAAAGATATTTAAAGTTAAGCACCATGGCACCGAAACCGAAGGCCAAACCGGCAGCAGCGGGGAGGATCGGCCGGGTGAGGACTCCGAAGCGACGGCCTCGTAGAGTGCCGCCAACCGGTGTGAATGGCATTGGTGAAGAAGGTGGGGCGGAAGGCAGAGTGCCAGGGCCACCCAGGGGTCCGCCGCCGCCAACACCTGTGAATCAGCCACCTTTCCCAAGAACTCCCGCCCCTGCGCGACATGAGTTTGAGATTGCCCAAGCTGTGGCAGAAGCGTTGGACATTATGGAGACCCCGATCATGATCAACTTCGAGCCGGATGTGGTTACTGTTAGGGAGGGCCGCATTGTTCTGGTCACCCTTGAGAACTTGACCCCTGAAGAGATGCAAAGTCGGCAGTTGGGACGGCGAATTTGTGCCATGTGTTTCAATGCTCCAGACAACCCGCCGCCACCAATAGTGCCGCCAAGGCCGATGCCTGAAAATGGCTATCCTGGCCCTAACAACAATGCCAACAGTGGAGCTACTGAAGGCAGAGTGCCAGAAGGCAGAGTGCCGGAAGGCAGAGTGCCAGATGAGTTCGAAAGTGGAGTTCGTGGTCAAATTTTTTTTCGTTTGGAATCTCGCCCGGATGCCTGGTTGCCTGGGCCAGCTCGTGCCGAAGGTGAGATTCACGCCTCAGACTCAGATGTGATTGAGGAAGGTGTTCTAGATGTTCGTCTTGGTGAGCTTGGAGGGCGGGGTCGTTTGGGTATTGATTATGGGCACATCTCAGAAGAAGACCCGGGCTGGAGTCAGCGCGGCTCAGCGGATGATGGAGCCCCCTCAGATGTGATGGAGGAATGTGAGGAGTCCGACTCTGAGGCTTCTTCCACTAATGCTGTTTGTCAGATGGAAGACTGATTATTTTAGCTCACCAGCAAAGACTGCATAGAAGGCAGAGTGCCAGTGCAGAATCTGCCTGACAAGTGGCTGCCACCTCGGTGGTATCGCAATCGTCGAGTGATATGGATGGACTGCTGTGTGCGGTACCAGAAAAACGAGAATCGAGTGAGGGTCTGCCAGTGCTGTATTTGATTGCTTGAGCATGAAGTCATGGTCTGCAACAACTATGCTACATGTGAATTTCAACGAGTGATTGCATCATGTCTGTCTCATCCTTGTGTTGTGATGGATCAATCGACTCACAAGTGTGTCAACTGCTGAATGTGCTGGTTCACAATTACGTTGTTAATTCGACCACCCTTGAGGTTAAGGTGTTACACTTTCTTGCGGATAGGACAGAGTGCCATGGACAATGCAATGTCGAGTGCCATGTCTGCAGCAGCAGATGACCCGACTGAAACAAGAAGAAGACTGTTAGCAGACATTCGGCGGCAGTTTGATGCAAACATCGCACTGGAGAAGAGATTCTTGGCCATTTCGAGAGGACAGGATGTTCTGCGCCTTTGCGAAGTTGACCCGTCGCTTCTGGAGTTCCATAATGAAGGTCCTTATGAAGTTCTGCCTGAGTGCAACTATGATGTGATTCTTGAAGCCAGTGGGTTTTCCTGGATGATATCAATCTGGCAACAAATGTTATCAGAAACTTTTCCCATCATGACTTCGTGGCCATGGAAGAAACAGATGAGATTCCTCATCAACTTTTGTCATTGGAAGCGGAACATAAGGCAGAGTGCCAGGTTCCACTTCCTGGAGATCTTTGCAGGGCAGGGCAACCTCAGTCGGGAGATGCTCCGTGCTGGCTGGCAGGGGCTAGCCTTGGACATCAGGTACGGCACAGATCATGATATTCTTTCTGTGAGAGGACTTCGCCTGGCTGTCAATGCTGTGTGTCAAACACACAAACACGGCCTGGTGTGGTTTGGAACTCCATGCTCTTCCTTCGTCCAACTCTGTAAATACAGTACTGGAAGGTCCATTGCCAATGACTGGATGGGAGAACCTGAGCGATCGCTGGCATGCCAAGAAGGCAATCGTTTCATGTATGTGACGCTGCTGTTGACTTTGCTCGCGGCTTTGAATGACAACCGGTTTGTGATCGAGCAGCCTTGCTCCAGCATGCTGTTCGACATTCCACTCGTCGATCGTGTCATGGGAATGATCCAGGCTATGAAGGTCAAAACCTATGGTGGTGCCTTCGGCCAGCCCATCCTGAAACCGCTTCAACTGTGGAGCAACTGTCAGCACATCAATGGTATGCGGCGCAGCTATCCTTCCCATGTCAGAGGAAGTGCTGGTTGCGTTGATCGAGATGGTGAGAAGTTCACCGGTCGTCCTGAAGATCTTCAGGTGTCAGAGGAGTACACCCCGGAGTTCGGCAAGGCTGTGGCCTTTCATATGATGAGGGATGTCCCAACATGAATTGTAGCTGAAGGCAGAGTGCCAATAAGGCAGAGTGCCATAATTCTCTAGAGTTAAATGAGCTTGCTTCATCTTTCGACATTCTGTCTTGTTGGTATTCTGCTTTCCAATGTTGGGACTGGGTTGAGCCCTGGACCCCGTCCGTTCCCTCCACGAGGTGCCGAGGAAAATCCTCGCCGCCTCGTGGAAGGATCTGAGTGATCCGAGCTGGTGCAGCTGTGCAATGAAAATGTAGAGAGCTTCAGTCACTCCGTGATCAGATGTGTTTGTCGGTATTGTCTCAGTTCGTATGCTGCTGTCGTGCAGGTGGCAATGACCTGGCTGGTGTCTCGACCTCCAGTTGCAGGCATCGGTGGCCTGTGTTAATCATTCCATGTGGTTGTCAGTTCAGTGCCATCTGCGATAGTTTCCTGTCTCAAGTTCGAGTGACATGATGTGGCTGCTGACATGTCATCGTGAGTCTTTGGGTTGATTTCTTAAGAATTCAATGTGTTGTGAACTGGGGCTTGTTACACAAGTGCAGGTGTGTGTCAGTATTTAGTAAGATTCAAGTACAGTGTTGCTTTGGAGGATTTCGGTGATGCTTCTGAAACTGTGGGTCATGCTATTGCTCCGTGATGGGCAATTGCTTAACTTGGAAAATGATGCAAAACTGCCAGCGAGAGCAGCTTGGCTCTCACAGGGCGAACTGTGGTGGCGTCTGGACTTGTTTTTCGATGAGAGCAACAGGAACGGCTCAGAACGTCGACAGTACCACAAATGGTACAACTTCTTCAGTGATCTTCTCAGGAAGACCCCCTTGGCTGCGAACTGGGGGTCACATGTGCAAAGTCAAAAAGGCAGAGTGCCAAACCCTGATGCTGTGCAGGAGGATGTGGCATCTTCCACAGCCTTGGCCCGATTCATGTTGCAAGCATCCTTCGACACAAGGACAGACGCCCACAGGGAATGGTACAAGAGAAAACTGAATGATGCTATGGTACGTGTGTGTGAAACTATCAGTGATGAGCCTCTGGTCATGCAGTTGGATGAAGGCAGAGTGTCATGGTTTCTTCAATCAGCTGGGTTGGTGTCAGGCTTTGCCGCTTGGATGATGAAGTCGCTGGCAGGCAACACGTCCCGATCTTTGCGGCAGCTTTGGGAATCTATGTTCAATGCAAGGACGCTGTCTTCATCTCTCCGAGATGAATCTGAAGGCAGAGTGCCACGAGATTGGGAGGAGGTTGAAACTAGCATCTACGACATCATCGCCTTTGCAACCATGGCAAAAAAACACAGAGCGCTTCAACCGTCGGGGCAGGCTCATGGATTTGCCAAGACAGTCTTGAATGCCTTCATGCACATACATGAGTGTCTGTCCGAGACATTGTCAGCCGGCCTCCAGGTGTATGTCATTGGGCACTACTTGAGTGTACATGATGCTGGTGTGCCTGTGACGTCTCGCAGGGCACTTCTGGGCAAGCGTGTTCCATTGAAAAAGACTGTGGACATCAAAAGCATCTGGAAGTTGCTAGAGGGCGCTGCAAAAAGTGGGACCTCTTTGCGACAAGCCCTCATTCTCAAGAACCAGGACGAACGCAGCGACCTGCATGGTTCCTTGGTGATTTGATATGGAGTAGAATGTTGTTTTGTTAACCAGTTGTTTAAGATTAGTGAATTCTTTGTCACACATTCATTTGATGCCACGTACCCGCGCCACAGTCGAACTAAATTCGACTACCGCTCTTGCCATGGCCGACCCGACGTTCGGCTCTTGCGCCAAGCTGTTGGCCAAGTCCAGCAGAAGGTAATGTCGGGGGCAGAAGTATCCGCTGCGAACTCTGGGATGGCACCACGACGACCACGACGTCCTGCTTCTTTGCGAGCAGAGGGCGACATAAGCATAGCGCGGGCAAATGCTTGCAGCTGCTAGTGGTCGTTGAGAGCCTTCGCCTGATATCCCCATGGCAGAGCGGGGTGACCCCATATCTCGGCCGAATGGGGGTGGCCTAAGTCTCCGGTCCGCATGACTGTCAGAGCACGTTCGTCTTTGCAAAGACGCCGGGGAGGCCGTTACAGAAAGGGATGCTTAAGTCAGGTTGTGCATTTAATATTTATGAAAGGCAGAGTGCCAGTAAAACTTCTAAGGGTTCAGGGTTTAGTGGTTTGCTGCGCTTGCTGTTGATCAGAAAATCCTTGTCGATTCGCTTGCCGGCATGTGGAGGCATGTGTGTGGCCGCTACCCAGGACTCGCTGTGTCTCGCACAGGGCTCTGAGGGAAGAACGTAGTGCAGGGCAACTTATAGTCGCACACCATTAGCCGGGGTCACTTCCCTGAGGGTTCGCTAGTGCAGGGCAGCTTGTAGTTCACACCGTTAGCCGGGTGTGGCGGGCCGCTGTTTGGGATTTTCGGGCTCTTGAGGCCAACGGGGATCTGCTGACCAGATCCCTATGACAGCAGGACACATGGGCTAACGTGCCTGCTGGGAGCCCCCCATTTATGTCTCTGCACGCTCTGGCTAGCCAGTAGTCAGTGCGAGATGATGACCCACTCGGTGGCAGCAGGGGAGGCTCTTGAACTGTTGATCGACCGAGTGCGCAACATGGAAGGCCGAATCGAGTGAGTAGTCATTAAGTGTCAGGTTGTGATCAAATTTATGAAAGGCAGAGTGCCAAAGGCAGAGTGCCAGTAAAACTTCTAAGGGTTTTTTAGTAGGGTTTAGTGGTTTGCTGTGCTTGCTTTTGATCATAAACGTCCTTGTCGATTCGCTTGCCCGACCTAAACCTGAGCAGCGGGCTGGCCGAGGGGGCCCTAGAGACCTGCCAGGTTCCATCTTGTTGGCCGTGTTGGGGGCAGCGATCCATCCGGAGCTGAAAGCTTGGCCACTGACGCCTGCGTGGCCTCGTGGCGGCCACCCTTGGGGCCAACTCCCCTACAGCCCGAGGGGTATGACAGCAGGGCGATGCGCTAATGCGCCTGCTGGGGGTGGCTTAAATGGGGGGCGGGTGTGTCCTTCCCCCCCCGGTGAGATCCTAAAAGGGAGGCCGCTTGAGTTGTGTTGTAAAGAGAAGGGTGAGATAGTGCCTTCTTCAGTTCTTGCCTGTGCTCACTTTTGCGCGCAAGTGGCCCTGGGATCAGGTCTATCGTTGATCGTTTGGCATGGCCTGTAACTGTAGTGGCAGCATAGCATCCTGCTGTAAGTTACCACTACCCCAGCCGCCAGCTGTGCCTTGAGCCTGCTACTCACGGTGGTGATGTTAGCCTGTGCCTGGTTTGTTTCTATCGGCGCGTTGCGGGCGATGTTTACGCCGAAGCAAAGCAAGTCTCCGGGATCCTTCACAGCGCATGTGTGCAAATGGCCTGCTGAGCAACAGCTGCGACGGGATCGGGATCCGGCACAGCGCTCTCATCTTAATATTCCCTGTGAGCATGGCGACCCACCTTGGCCGAGTGGGGTGGATTTCAGCAAATGGGGGAGGCCGCTAACCCATGATTAGGCTATATCTCTTTCTGCTGAGCACATGCTTTCTGTTCTCTTGGATCGACGACAGAGGCAGAGTGCCGAGGCAGAGTGCCAGTCGAACCTCTTCGGTGTTGCCTTACCTAAGGAGTAAACCCCTGCCCCACCAGGGTTGCTCCCCACACCATTGGCCATGTGTGAGGCGTTCGGTTTGCCTGTGTCACAGCCTTGAGGCCAACCTATCCCAGGGGCAGGGGGTAGATGACAGCCGGGCACATGGGCTAATGCGCCGGCTGGGGCTGTGACCTGGTGACATCGAAGCAGTCATGCAAGTCACCGGAAGCAATACCGGACAAAGAAGGGAGGCCGTTCTTGGGACATGGCTGTGTTGTTGAGCTGGTGTGTTCCTCCGTCTCATTCATAGTAGAATGTTGTTTTGTTAGCCAGTTGTTTAAGATTATAGTGAATTCTTTGTCACACCAACCTTACCAACAAGTCGCGGTGTGTCCAGTTTTGATTCACCAGCCGCGCTTGCATGCCGATGGCCGGGCATGGGGTCGCTCTGGCGGACCGCGGAAGAAGGAACCGATCGAGGACTTGGGGCCAACCACCAGAGCGGACACCTGGTGATGACAGCCAGTCACACATATGCCAACGTGCTGGCTGGGTCCGAGCTCGGCACCCGAGTGTCCACCTCAGCAACATGGGAGGCCAAATATCGAGCAGAAGTACAGTAATTAGAGTGTCAGTCGAACCTCCTCAAGGTTGCCTTACCTAGCTGGATTTTCTGCGACCTCGGATCGTGTTGTCCGGGCCAGACTTCCAGGTTCCGAACAAAGAAGGGAGGCCGTCCGTTCTTGGGACATGGTTGTCTTATTGAGCAGAGAACCTTGCTCGGCTTGCTGTTCGGTTGTGTTTGTCACGAGTGCCAACATGTTCAGAATGGGGTTTGGTGTATGTTGCTCTACCAAGCGGCAGCTGCATGCCCGCCAATTTTGGCAGCTACCGACACACTGTTGGCCGGGTGTGGAGCGAGGGCAAGGGCACTGGGGTCCCGCAGTCTAGGGGGGGGTTGGGGCCAACGGCCAGCGGGCATCTGGCTATGACATCTGGACACATGCGCTAACGTGCCAGGTGGCCCCTCCCGAAAATGACGTAGCCTCGGTGACCCAAGCTCTTCCATGGGAGGCCGAAGAATGGTGTTGCTTGCGCATAGTGTTGAAGTCCAAGTTGTACTTTTGTATCTCAACGATTGCAGCGAACGAATCGATCGCTCTTTGACTTGCCAGCTCAGGTGTGCCTGAGTCCAGCTGTGACGAGTGGCAGCTTCGAATCAATCGGTTGTACCAGGAGAGAGCTATCACTGCTATGCAGCACTGTCGACAAATCAACTTCATCGCCGATGGGTCTACTCACAGCACCAGCGATTGTCTTGTGACAGTGGCTTGGGCGAATGAGATTTCTGCTGCAGTGTTTGCACCCATGCAAGTGATGAAGACTGGACAAGTTTCTCCACAAGACCGGTTTGACGACGACCTGCTTCTTCACATATCAAAGCGAAAGAAGCTGGAAAGGATTGCTGCATTCAGGCAGCTTCAAGCGATCAGTCACCAAATCTGGATTTTGCACAGAGGGCGAATGGATTTGGGCTCTTTCAAGATCGCCCCCTCTCTTGGGCAGAGGCCTGTGAAAAGATATGAAAGCAGGGTGGTTTTCCAAGTTGGAAAAGAAGACAATGACATTGACCGCTGTTTTCAGTGGTTGAGGGACAATCCGGATCCGGCTGAAGGCAGAGTGCCAGAAGGCAGAGTGCCAGAAGGCAGAGTGCCACCAGCTTTTCCTCATGTCTCCTTTCTGAAGACAATGTCTGAGGATGGAGAGATCACAAATGTGCTCCCCGTCTTGCCAGAGTCAGAGAAGTGGTGGCTGAACATTCCACTGCTGGTCTTGGGCCTTGACCAGGGCAGCATCGGACTTGCTGGCATGGCCTATGCTATGCGTGAAAACATGATTCATGTGAAATGTGACAAGATTCACAGGGCCATTCGAGATTTCAAAAACAGCATGTCGAGATGCCTCAAAGGACTCTTCCTGAAAGCACAACTTCACTCCTCTTACATCTTTGCCCTGAATTATAAACCCTTTGGAAGTGGTGGTTTCTACCAGCAGAAGAAGGAAATGCTGGCGAGTTTTGTTTCCTGCACATCACCGAGCAGAAGCTTGTTGTGGGACGCTTTTCGAGATAAGATTGCCTATGACTTAGACAGGCAGCTATCCGGTGACGAGCATGAGATTGAACATATGCTTGCAAATGTCGAATCCTTCATGAAGAAGGGCAGCTTGGTGAAATCCTCCAGATGGTTCAGCTGGAACCAGCTATGTTGTGAGCAACTTCATGAGTTTCATGTCCTCAAAATGCTGCTGGCTGATCATTTCGGTGAAGATCAATCTTTCAGCCCTTGCTCAAGGGAAAGACTCAGCCTGTATTCCAACTCGGCGAATACACAATCGGGCAAGGAGCTCTTCGAAGGCAGAGTGCCAGAGTCCGAAGGCAGAGTGCCGGACTCTGACAATGGTGAGAGGCAGGAAGATGCACTGGGTGATTTGCAAAAGCTGTCACAGGCTGGTCGTGCCACTGATCCACGGAAAGAACTCAGCTTGTTGAAAGCCAGCATGGGGGGCTTCAAGTTGGCATACTATCTCATGACAGAAGACCTTTTCGATCACTCCAAGATATTGTACAAAGTGACCGAACCGTTGTGGACATGGTATGGGAAACAAGTAAAAAACGTTAAATCGCCGCAGGATGGTCGAGGTTATGCCGAGTTGATGACAGTGAATGATGCCTGGAAAGCAGACAAACATTTGTTGCAGATTGTCTCCAACCTGCAGAAGACCGAGTTGTGGAAGGAGCATCTGGATACTGATTTACACGAGCCCGCAGAAAAAATCATGATGTTGAGCTTGCATTTGCTGATGAACAGGGTCTGGACTTGCAGTCTTTTTTCACTTCCACCAGATGCCTATGCGGGATTGCTGTCACCTGATGCAGAAATTCGGACGATCACGGCTTTGAAGGCAAAGGGCCATCACACATCACTCTTGAGGTTGGAGTCGACATTGGCACGGTCCACTCCAAGTGTTCATGCCCGGCAACTCTTCACAGACCTGCAAGTTGGAATCAGCCATCCTTCGAGACTTTTTCTGGACACATTGGAGGCACAGGGATATGAAGTGGCGCCTCCGGGGTCAGAAGACATTGTCGTGGATGATGTTGACACAGAGCAGGACGGGGAGATGGAGGATTCTGTGCCTGAAGAAGCAGATGACGGTGCCGGAGTTGGTGACATTTTGTTAGACGGGCAAGAGGGCAGAGTGCCAGCTCAAAGGACTGTAACAATATCGGTACCAGCATGCCCTGCAACCCACCTGCTGAGTGTTCTGGTGCAGACGCTGCCAGACAACAAGATTGTGGAAGATGTGCACAACAAGATTCGTAATGATTCTTTGTTGAACAAAACCCGCAAGCAAACATACTCCACGATTCAAACTGTGATCGAGAATTCAAACGTCTTTGAAAGCCGTTCAATCAGGCATCCGGCAAAAGTCAAACGGGAATATTTTGAAAGGGAGTTTTGGAATGTGGACAGGAAGCGCCAAAAGTTGTGCTTCAGAGGATGTGTCCACAAGCTGCCGTCACAGTATACCGAGATTGTCGGCGACAAGACATGGAACACCCTGTCAGAAGAGACACTCGAACGAGCATCAGCTGCGTGGTCATGGCTAATTCACTACAATGATGCAAGACTGGCATCTCAGCATGTTCCCTTGCGTGCTGGGAAGTTTAGCAGCCTTGCAGCCCCTTTGAAGATCTTGAACCATGTCTTGGATTTGACATGCTATCTCTCTCTTGGGGCAAAAACCTGGGCTGCTCTCATGTGGCCAGTGGTCCAGCATGAGGACCAGTCGACAGGAGAGATATATTTTGTTTTGAAGGCAGAGTGCCCGGATGGTTCCAGCGTCAAGGCCTGCTGGATTCATTTGTATGAGCCCCAGTATTGGGAAGTCATCGAAACAGAGGCAGTCTTCTGGAATGGCTTCATTTGCCTCCGTCGTTGTGCTACAAGCTCAGTGTCACTTCTATCCTATATGTTGCAGCATCCCAAGTGACATGTTTTCATTTAGGATTCTGTCAACTGTCGACCCATACAGTAAATAGTACAATAAACTTATATAAGTTTTGCTGTGCTTGTTTTTGCTGACTCGACTGAGGGAAATGTCACAAGCATGTCGGACTCTCGCAGACTGCCAGAATCTCGCCGAGCATGTGATCTCCCAGACTGGAAACGTAGACGAAAAAAAGCGAAAGGAGCTGCAACGAATGCGCCGTCCAAAGCTCATGAGCCTGATCGCTTCTCATCACCTTCCGGAAGATGAGGATTTCATGCGCAAAATTGAGGCTATGTATTCGACAGCCAAAGATTCAACAGAGGATGAGGATGAGGATGACATTATCATGGGGGACTTTGTTGATGAGCTGGTTCTTGACGACCTGCTTGCTGAGGACAAACAGGAATTTAAAATGGTCTCAGACGCAGTCAGAAAACGCAGAATCAAAAGGGTGCATCAAACCTGGCAGGCCATCAAGACGCAGCAAGCAAAGGCCAAGGCAAAGGGCAAGGCCAAAGCAAAGACCAAAGCAAAGGCCAAGCCACAGGCCAAACGGAAAGCCAAGAGAAAGATTTGTCGCCCACGTATGTTGCCCAGGAAGCAACCCGCGCCTCCTGATGAAAGTGGTCAAGAGGGAGCAGAAGGCAGAGTGCCAGCACCTCCTGCTGAGGTGCCGGTGGAGCCGGAGCCTGATAATCACGTGGAGGCCGCGGAAGGCAGAGTGCCAGCCCCTCCTGCTGAGATGCCGGAGGTGCCTGCTGCAATCCCTGTCCCAGAGCCTGATGATCACGTGGAGCCCGAGGAAGGCAGAGTGCCAGCCCCTCCTGCTGAGATGCCGGAGGTGCCTGCTGCAATCCCTGTCCCAGAGCCTGATGATCACGTGGAGCCCGAGGAAGGCAGAGTGCCAGCCCCTCCTGCTGAGATGCCGGAGGTGCCTGCAGTGCCTATCCCAGCACTCGAGCCACGGGAGGTTGCAGTCCGTGGCCCCCAACATCAGCGGCGGCCGAACCGTGTTGACTACCAAGGGGTATGGACACCTGTTCAATGCCCGGAGTGTCCCAAGATCGCTGGTGAGATGAAGTACGACCCGAATCCTGGTGGCACTGACAAAGCAAAATGGTTTCTCCGAGTTCGTGTGACAGACGGCGGTCTCTTGGAAAGATTCGGAACATTTGTTATAGCTTCGATGTGGTTGCCTGATCTGCTGTGTGTTGTGTCACATTACATGAACCCATGTGTGTCTGGCATTGAAGGCGAGTGGAGCCACCTCGTACCCTATCACTGGGGACGTGTGGCTTCCAAGATGACAGAAGCGCAGGCCAGACAACACGTCATTGACCATAGGCCCTGTTGTGGCCCGACCAGGAGGCCTGGCAACAACTAGAGGATTCATCCTGCGCTGCAAAGAAAAGTTGTGTGTCTGTCTGTGTGCTTGCATTGATGGCAGCGGGTCCTGCTAGATTGGAATGCGTCCGAGAGACTGTGTGTTTCTGCTTGGGGAAGACGGATTGCGAAAGCATGTTCGCATTTTCACACATGTGGAATTTGTCACGTGCAAGCACATGGACAATCATTTCGAGTGCCACAACCCGGAAGCCGCACAAACTAGCACATGTGGTTTGAAGCCGTGCGTGCTTGTGACTGAACAGTAGCCGTCCAGAGCAATGCATTTCGCCCCGATCGAACGAGGAGAGTGTTTCTTCAGAGGCGAGCTCTCCCCAATCTTGATCAAAACCGCTTGCGAAAAACTGGCCAAAGCGCCTCACCAGTGGAAACCAGCTGAGACATGGAATGAAGTTTATGACGACGTGCCTTGGGAAATCATGGTTCGCTACCTGCGTTACTGGCCACGTATTGGCTCCCGCATTACAGGAGGCCTCAGGCTTCTTCGACGGTACGAAGGCCCCTTCCCGAAGTGTTATCAGGTGGGTGAAGGAGAAGAACCGCTGGAGTTGCCGCGCGTTTCTCTCGTTTGTGATTTTGTTTATGTTTGGAACGACGAAGATGAACAACAACGGCAGTTTGTCCTTCAGATGAAACCCCTCTCACTTGTTGCCATCCGTCTCGGTGGTCCGGGGGAACTTCCTGACCTTGATGCTGGAGCAATACCTTTGACCGACCAGCTTCGTGCAAAGTTGGGGATGAATTCCAAATGGCAATAATTAATGGATCTTGAGGCGGGAAGGCAGAGTGCCAGCAGCTGGGAAGGCAGAGTGCCAGACGTTGTCGCGTCACCCAGCTGTACCCTGCTTCGCCTGCACGTGATTCGCTTGACAGTGTGGTCAACGCAGAAAAGCGCAACATCCAGCAGTTCGTAGCCACTTCACGCGATTTGTGCATCCCTAATACTATCAAACCCTAAAACTATGGCACTCTGCCTTCTAGCCCCAAACCCTAAATACTAAAGACCCTGAAACTCTAACCCTAACCCTTTCATTACCCTCAAACCCTAACACTATGGCACTCTGCCTTCTAACCCCAAACCCTAAATATACTAAAGACCCTGAAACTCTAACCCTAACCCTTTCATTACCCTCAAACCCCTAATACTATGGCACTCTGCCTTCTAACCCCAAACCCTAAATATACTAAAGACCCTGAAACTCTAACCCTAACCCTTTCATTACCCTCAAACCCTAACACTATGGCACTCTGCCTGCTAACCCCAAACCCTAAATATACTAAAGACCCTGAAACTCTAACCCTAACCCTTTCATTACCCTCAAACCCCTAATACTATGGCACTCTGCCTTCTAACCCCAAACCCTAAATATACTAAAGACCCTGAAACTCTAACCCTAACCCTTTCATTACCCTCAAACCCCTAATACTATGGCACTCTGCCTTCTAACCCCAAACCCTAAATATACTAAAGACCCTGAAACTCTAACCCTAACCCTTTCATTACCCTCAAACCCCTAATACTATGGCACTCTGCCTTCTAACCCCAAACCCTAAATATACTAAAGACCCTGAAACTCTAACCCTAACCCTTTCATTACCCTCAAACCCTAAACTATGGCACTCTGCCTCTAACCCCAAACCCTAAATATAATAAAGACCCTGAAACTCTAACCCTAACCCTTTCATTACCCTCAAACCCCTAATACTATGGCACTCTGCCTTCTAACCCCAAACCCTAAATATAATAAAGACCCTGAAACTCTAACCCTAACCCTTTCATTACCCTCAAACCCCTAATACTATGGCACTCTGCCTTCTAACCCCAAACCCTAAATATAATAAAGACCCTGAAACTCTAACCCTAACCCTTTCATTACCCTCAAACCCCTAATACTATGGCACTCTGCCTTCTAACCCCAAACCCTAAAGACCCTGAAACTGTAAACCCTGTGCCAGGTCTTCTTCATCCTCGTCTTCTCGGAAAAAAACATTAAAAAATGTAGTTTTTTTTGTGTGTTTTAAAGTTTTTAAAAAATTTTAAAAGTTGTTTAAAGTCTTTAAAAGTCTTTCAAATTCTTTTTAAAGTTTGTAAAAGCTTTTAAAAGCGTTTAAAAGTCTTTTAAAGTCTTTTTAAAGCTTTTAAATGTATTTTAATGTTTTTAAAAGTCTTTTAAATATTTTAAAAGCCTTTTAAAGTTTTGAAAAGTCTTTTAAAGTTTGCAAAAGTCTTCTAAAAGTTTCTAAAAGTCTTTTAAAGTCTTCTAAAAGTTTTTAGAATGTTTTTTCTTGCATTTGAAAGTTTTTAAAAGTCTGTAAACGTCTTTAGAAGCCAACTCTGTCGAAAAAGCCCTGTGGATCTAAACCTTGTGGTTCTGGTTCGGTGCAAAAGGGCAATGAGAAAAAGCACATAAGCAAAAATTGGGATAGGGATATCCCATATAAACCCCCTTATAATGAAGCCCAATAAGGTGGGGATATCCCCATAAAAATGCTTGTGCTTATGTCCTTTTGGGCGTCCCTATCTCTAGCTCAGCCCCAGTTACCAGGCCCGTGCTTGCGACAGCTCGGTTTGGGGTCTAGGCTTTAGGGTCTAGGGTTTAGAAGGTTTAGGGTTTAGAAGGTTTAGGGTTTAGGGTGGTATGAGGTTTCTACGATGGGTTTTATAGGTGTCGGTTGTTAAAAGTGGGTTTCTCAAACTTGCGTATCTCATTTGCAAGGCCGGTGAACAAGCATCCGACTGAAATACGTACCTGTATCTGTCTGTATATACATATATATGTTTATCATACATACGTACACCTTTCCCAAAAAACGAATATATACAGATGTATATATATATATATACAGGTATATATATATATATACATGCATATGCACACCTTTACACCCTTGAGCCTGACAAGTTCAACCACTCGAGCATCCTTCCAGGCCAGGGCCGTCATCTCGGCAAGGCGCCTTTGAAAGCAATTGAAACCAACCCAGAGACTCCAAAACCTCTTAATTAAGGAATATACCTTAAACTATCATAAGATCCCTAATATGATTTAAGTTATATTCCTTAACTAAGGGGTATTGGAGTCTCTGGGCACCCTGAGCCTTTGCAGACACATAATATACTTCGGGGGTCGGGGGACTTAGTAAGGGCTCCTTTAAAGGGGATTCTAAGGTTCCTTTAAAGGGATCTATAAGGGTAGTATAGGGTTTAGGGTTGGGGGGTCGGGGGACTTAGTAAGTAGTTAGTAAGTAGACTTATACGTACCTTAAAAGGGACCCTAATTGGGGTTACGGAGCTTGAGTCCTTAAAATAACCAGTTACTAAGTCCCCCGACCCTCCAAGTGGGGGCCTTACTGGTTACCTATAGGGTTCCTTTAAAGGGGGTCTATAAGGGTTACTATAAGGGATCTATAAGGATATGATAATATAGGGGCTTAAGTAAGTACCAACACTGTTTTGGGGGTCCTTATTATAAGTATATAATATACTAGGCCCCAAAAACCCTACTCTGATTAGTAAGGCCCTTACACAGACTTACTGGTTGTGCCTTTATATGTCTGGTTTCAGTTGTTGTTTGTGCCTTTGCTTGTGTGAGAGCGACATAGCTTGTAGGCTTCAGAGTCAAGACTTTCGGTTGGTTTAGGGTTTATCAGAGACTCCTCACATTTGCAATGCTCGCTTTGGCAGGTGCTTTGCCTGTCTTTCCTGCCGCTGTAATAGCAAGCTCCGTGTTACGACAGCCAGGTAGACTGCAATCGATTCGAAAAGGGACTCTCATGTAGACTGCCTTCCGACAAACCTTAAGCCTTAAACCTCATCCCTAAGCCCCATAGACCCGAACCCTGAACTCTTGATTCCCGCGATCTTCTGCCGACAGGTTCTCCTTGCAGTCGACGCCGGCGCAACTGCTGCACGGGCCTTTCTGCCACCTATATGGGAGTTTCCGAAAATAGGGGACTTCAATACAGTACCCTAAAGTTTAGGATCCTTATTATAAGGACCCCAAAATGAGGTACCCCTAATTTTCGGAAACTCCCATATAGTGATAACTCTACCGTACCCCATTATAACCAAGCCCATGTATCCTCAACCCGAAGTTGACTTGAAACTCGTGAATATTGGGGCCTAAATAATTACCAATACTATTTTGGGGGGCTCCTTATAAGAATTCTAGTATAATGGGCCCCAAAACCCTATTCTAAAAAAAGGCCCCTATGATAGGTGTAGGGTAAAAGAGCGTCCTCTGAGCTGCACACATTGCGGCAGCCTTTGTACAGCTATCTGTTTTCCCTTCGTCAAGCTGAGCGGCGCTCCTTAATGACCATAGGGTTTTGGCACGCTCCATGGGCGCTAAGATTTGCAAAAACACGGTAACATGGGGTTGTGTGCACACTTTTTTGACCAAAAGGTTTGTGTTGGATGCATCCAAAATACCGTGTTTAACAACGGTGTTGTGTGTCGAGGCGCGAAAATGCTGGCCCCAGTGGGAGATTTTCTAGCCTGCCGAATGCGAGTTGTGCAGCCTGCCTTTGTTGTTCAATAACTTCATCTTGTTCTTGGCGTCTGCCAACCGACTAAGGTAAGGTCCGTCGACAGCTGCTTTGGAGTGACCCGAGCGGACCCGACCCCACCCCCCAAACCTGGGAAGCCGTAAACCGCAAAAACCTTCCAATACCCCATGGTTATTAAGGCGCGAGTTAGCTTGTTTTAGGCGCTGAGCGGCAGAGCCCTAAGCCCTAAACCCTGGACACAAATTTTCAGGTATCCCTGCTAATAAGTCAAGCCGAGAGAACATAGAAAACTCGAAGCAGCACGGGACAAGGATGCACCTTATGGGTAAACGGTGGTTATTGTGGTATAGAGCCAGATGTACAGCTTTCAGACGATAGATTTTGTGATTTCGGCGTCTAGGCCCGTTCGTATTCGCAGGATGAGAAAGCGTACACGCAGAATCGCAGACCTGCTCGATAACGATTTAAGGTCGCTGGTTTGCGCTGCAGCGTCGTTCCTCTTCCTGCTCTTCGTAACAGCCATGGGCAGCGGATCCCAGCAAGCATTCTCAGGGCCTTGGATTTCGGCAAACTGATAGCGCACGGCTTGGAGAAGTGGGTTGAGGGTGGTGATGCCAAACAGGAGTGGCGTTCGGCAAGCCATTCAGGTTGTCCATAGTTCTTCGTGTCGCCCACAGGATGCAGACCGCTCCTGTAATATAGGGGCCTAAATAATTGCCTTTACTGTTGTGGGGGTTCCTTATTGAAGGGCTGCGCCCGGTGCCGCCGACCCCGCTACCTGGGGCTCGGCGCAGGTAGGCGGCAGGAAGTAGCAGGGCACCAGGGGGGCCTGTCGTGCAGCAAGCCTGATAGCAGCTGTGGGCGTGGGCGTGTCCGGGTGGGGGTGCAGAGGCAGGGGGGGGGGCGGGTGCAGCTTGGGGAGGGCGGCGTCGCGCGTGGGGCGGGTGGTCGTGCTGGAGCAGCAATAGAATAGAAATCAAATAGAATCGAGTAGAAAGAGAGGGGGAGGGGTGCAGAGCCGGGGGAGGGGGGCGGGTGCAGAGCCAAACCTTGGGGGGGATGGAAAGAGAGGGGCGAGTGCAGAGCCAAACCTTGGGGGGAGCGGCGTGGCGTGTCCGGGTGGGGGTGCAAAGGCAAGGGGGGGGGGCGGGTGCACAGCCAAAGCTTGGGGAGGGGGGGTGTCGCGCGTGGGGCGGGTGGTCGTGCTGGAGCAGCAATAGAATAAATCGATAGTAGAATCGAGTAGAAAGAGAGGGGGAACCTTGGGGTGGTGGCAAGAGAGGGGGCCGAGTGCAGAGCCGCGTGGGCGTGTCCGGGTGAGGGTGCAAAGGCAAGGGGGTGGGGGGGCGGCGGGTGCACAGCCAAAGCTTGGGGAGGGGCGGTGTCGCGCGTGGGGCGGGTGGGGGTGCAGAGCCAAAACCTTGGGGGGGGGCGGAGCCAAACCTTGAGAAGAAGAAGAGGTGCCCAAAGGGCGGCGTCGCGCGTGGCAGCGTGGGCGTTGCGGGTGGAGGTGCAGAGCCAGGGAAGGGGGGCGGGTGCAGAGCCAAAGCTGGGGGAGGGGCGGCGTCGCGCGTGGGGCGGGTGGTCGTGCTGGAGCAGCAAAAGAATACAAATCAAATAGAATCGAGTAGAAAGAGACGAGGGGGGGTGCAGAGCCGGGGGACGGGGGCGGGTGCAGAGCCAAACCTTGGGTAGAAAGAAAGGGGGGCGAGTGCAGAGCCAAACCTGGGGGCAGCGGCGTGGCGTGTCCGGGTGGGGGTGCAAAGGGGGGGTGCGGGTGCAGAGCCAAAGCTTGGGTGTCGTGCGTGGGGGGTGGTCGTGCTGGAGCAGCAAGAGTAGAAAGAGAGGGGGGGGGTGCAGAGCCGGGGCGGAGCCAAACCTTGAGAAGGGGAAGAGGTGCCGAAAGGGCGGCGTCGCGCAGCAGCGGCGTGGGCGTGTCCGGGTGGGGGTGCAGAGCCAGGGGGGGGCGGGTGAGGGGCGGCGTCGCGCGTGGGGTGGTCGTGTTGGAGCAGCAATAGAATAGAAATCAAATAGAATCGAGTAGAAAGAGAGGGGGGGGCGGGTGCAGAGCCAAAGCTAAAAAGGGGGGCGGTGTCGCGTGTGGGGCGCGTGGTCGTGCTGGAGCAGCAAAAGAATACAAATCAAATAGAATCGAGTAGAAAGAGACGAGGGGGGGTGCAGAGCCGGGGGAGGGGGGCGGGTGCAGAGCCAAACCTTGGGGGGCGGAGAAGTCCAGAAACCGAGGGCGGGAACCGGGAAACCTGGGGGTGGGCAAGGAGCCTCGCCTGGCGCGGGGGTGGGCAAGGACCCTCTCCTGGCGCCGACCGGGACCGGGGTCGGCGGATTATAGTGCTAGTATCATGGGCCACAAAACCCTATTCG
>CAJNDT010000653.1:0-47500 GCA_905221615.1 Symbiodinium sp. CCMP2592 | reverse complement strand
TTGTGGGCCACATCTCTGACCCGTCACCTCAACCGGATCAGGTTAACACCCTTCTACAACTATCACCAGCACATAAGCTTGCCGGCATGAACCTTCCAGAATGATGTTTGCAGATACCCAAACGTTGCTGCTCCTTGCCGGCGATGCTGTTCTTTCTACCAGAAGCCACGGATTTTTCTATGCAGTCGCCCACATGCATGTCCGGGGCGGCAGGCTCTCGCCCTAGCAAACAAGGCCACATACGCACGAACCCTTGAACTTTCCCCGCCATCATGGGAGACCTCAGCTAGAAGTATAGGCGATCCCACCTTCAAGAGCTTCGGCTGAGGTGTTTTATAATGCCTTCCCTTGTTTTGATCTACCGCAGGTCCATGAAAGCGCAGCTTGTCGAGGCAAGTTCCGAGTCGGGTAACTTGAGTTCCTGAGACCCTGGCGAAACAAACGTTTAGGGTTTGCGGTTTAGGCCCTCTGCCTCTAAACCCTAGACTCAAGTGCATCTTGTAGCCTTCTAAACTGTGTGCCTTCGCATTTCGAGCTCACGCGGTTGAAGATTCAATGAAACGGGATCAGGCACAGGGCAAGCATCATTCAAGTATTTGTAACTTGTGACCAAGTAGGGTATCCTTGTCGATACTTGTAGCCATGAGCCTTCGTGCCGTAATCCTGAACCCCCAAACCTTAAGCCGCTTATAGATAAGTTATAAACCCTGGACGCCTTATAAACCCTAAACCCTTTGCAAAGACCCTAACCGCCATATAACCGTAAGCCCCTTAAAGCCCTTATACGCCCCATAGACCCTCTGAGCGGAAGGATGAGTGGGAACGGATTTGCTGTGCGGCCGAGGGTCTCGTTGCGGCACATCTGCAGCTTTTAGGGGCTTGCGGGTTTATTGCCGGTTTAGGGTTTAGGGTTTGGGAGCTTTGGTAATTCGGGGTAATTAAGGGGTACAGGCGGAGGGGTGCAGGTTTAAGTTTGCTTCTGTAAAGGACGCCGGAGTTTTGGCGCATGTCTCAGGTGTCTTCCTACCAGGAAGCGTGGTTGAGAAATGGTGATTCAGGGAGAACGCGAGTAGCTGTGCTGAAGCTGTTGCTACAGTAGCAATAGCTACCGTTCTGTTGCCTGGCATCGTTCGAACCATTGTGATAGAGGCTGCGACTTTACATGCATTTTTCTTGCTATAGTGGTTCAGAGTGTTAAATGCCTGCACGGTCCCTACATGGATCCCTGCACCCTAGATGATGTCTTCCCGAAAGGTTGTTGGAGGCGGAGAAAAATTCTCGATTTCGCCGCGGCCTAGTCCTGGGGCTGGGGTAAGTTTAGGGCTTGCATTGGTTTCCGGATGGAAGCTTTTTGAGGGTACTGTAGGACTCTGGATAGTTCGGAATCGCATCCTGACAGCCCCTAAACTCTACCCCTAAACCCAAAACGATATCGTTACACAAAAAAATTACCCCAGCACCCGAGTCTAATCTTTGTAGCAGCTGTTTCCACTGTTGTGGCTGCCACCTTGCAAACTCCTCCAGTGGCTCTTGGAGTCTAAATCTCCCTGGTATTTCAGGGTTTCGGGCCTCGGGCTGCCGGCTCTAAGGGTTTAGGTTTTGGGGTTTAGGGTTTAGGGTTTAGGGTTTAGGTTTTGGGGTTTAGGGTTTAGGGTTTAGGGTTTAGGGTTTAGGGTTTAGGGTTTACAGTAGAAGCCAGAAAGTTGGAACATCATTAACCTCATGCCCTGAAGGTAGAGTATAAGGGATCTTAGCACTAATCCTCCTAAAGCCATGTTCCAACTTTCTGGGGTTTACTATAGGGGTTTAGAGTTTAGGGTTAAGGGCACTGCGAACCGGGTAGATTCAGCTGATGGTATGGAAAGACGGGGCTTAAGGTTTAGGGACGAGGGGGTTTGGAAGCTTTGTTTCCTGTGATGGATGACATTGATGCCGATATTGAAGATCCAGACTAGGATTGCTCCCGGAACGACGAATATCCTTGTTACGGCAGCTGGTGCTATCCTTGCCGTCGGTTTTATCTTCTAGGTAGGGCTTTGGGACATTTTATATTTTCTCTTATTCGGCTTGAGAGGATCTTACCTACTAATATTTTTCAAAGGCTTTAAAAGCCCCTCTTAGTCTTGCCTTCACGCTACCTGTACTTCCAGACTTAGTCTCCATCTCCGCCCTGACAACAACTACTTTGCCCCGTAAAACCCAGAGACTCCAATATCCCTTAATTAAGGAATATTCCTCAAATCATATAAGGGATCCTACTATAATTTAAGGAATATTCCTTAATTAAGGGATATTGGAGTCTCTGGGAACTCTAAACCCGAAACCCTCAACCCTAAAACCTTGATTGGTGGAACTGTTACTTCAGACAGCATGGCACATGCCGGGTCTTCTCCCTAAGCCACACTTCTACGCACTGACAAAAGCTTCCGGCGAATGCTGCGAGTCGCATTTGCCTGTCTCCTGGTACAAGTAGGGAACGTTCCCGTAGTATCGGGGTAAATGAATACCAGTACTGTGCTGGCGTTCCTTATTGTATGTATATATAGCGATTAGCCCCAAAGCTTGTCTGAATGTCCCCTGGATGTACAAGACATCTGAAGCTTGTTTCGAACCTGACTCAGACCACAATCACCCCAAAAGCCTATTCATCCCTATTCTAATTAGTAAGGCCGTTAGAATGATCCAAAGATTCTAGGATTCGACAACTTCACTTAACTCGCACCTTTTGGCTCGGACTTGAGCCATCAGGGCCTTTGCTGATGCAGTTGATGTCCACGTTTAAGGTTCCCTCCACGGTGCCTACTTCAAGTAGCTTCAGGGGTTTAGGGCCTGGGTTTAGGTGTTTGGGGTTAAGGGCAGCTTCTTGCGGACAGAACCCCGACAGTAACCCTAATTACCACAAAAAGAGCACATGAACAAGGGTTTCCATCACTGGTAGCCCCAACACGGAAGACAAATACGTTCACTTGCCAATAGTTTCCCGGGAGTCCGATACTTCGTTTCTGACAGTACACACTCACCGAAACTCCTACCTAGTATGCCGGCTCCAGGTGGTTTTTGCCAATAGCTCCAGCGCAGATGCAAGAGGCACCTGCACTACAGGCTCGAATCACAAGAAAGGGAACTGCCTCTATACTTCCACTACTACTACTACTACTACTACTACTACGACTACTACTACTACTACTACTATCACTACTACTACTACTACTACTACTACTACTACTACTACTACTACTACTACTACTACTACTACTACTACTACTACTATATACTACTACTACTACTACTACTACTACTACTACTACTACTACTACTACTACTACTACTACTACTACTACTACTACTACTACTACTACTACTACTACTACTACTACTACTACTACTACTACTACTACTACTACTACTACTGCCACCACCAGTTCTTCTTCTACTACTACTGCTCTGCCACTGCAGGTGCCTCTGCCGCTGCTGCTGCTGTTGCGGCGACTACAGGAAATATTCAGAGTAGCAGTGTTCGTAGCCAAGTTTGAGGGCCATAACAGCAGCAGGATATTCGAGGACTGTTAATTTCAATCAGCACCATTGGAGCCACGCTCTTTGTGAACCGTGCCGTGTGTGTCCCGTGCACGCAGGTAGACTGTACGAGTCGTCTCTCGGCCCGTGCCCGGTGGGGTTTAGTGCTGCTGTAAGGCTTTCGGTGTTTGGGCTTATAGCTTCAGGATTTTGGGCCCAAGCGCACAGGGATCAGAGCCTCCTCACGCCATCATCAGCTTCATCGCCAGTATCAGCATAGCTGTAATGCCACAGCCATGAGGTCATCAGCAGTACTGACTAGAAGTGCCAGTAGTGATCAGGGTGCTATTCACAGGACCGCAGGTCGATTCTAGCAGGGCCTGCGGCTGGAATGGAATCGGAAGGCTCTGGATTTAGTTTCGGGTGGGTGGGGCTCAGGAGCTTGGGATCAAGCCATCGGGCGGGGATTAAATGTATTTAGGGGCCTAAATAATTAACAATACTATGTTGGGGTTTCCATATTATAGTTGTAGTGTAATGGGCCCCAAAACCCTAGTCTAATTATGAAGGCCTTCTATCACCCTTCGTCATGACTTCTCCCTGAGCACATAGTTGTTTCTGCCTTCTCTCTTGCTGAGACTCTTACTCTCTCTCTCCCCCTCCCTCGCTTCTTCTCCAACAACCAAACACCGAAAAAAGCGACTACAGACACGTCTGCTATTCATTCGCTGGATGCTCTTCGGTCTGCCTTCCCACTATGCCGCCGCGCAAACCCGGGCTTCAGATTGCAGCTTCGGAGCCGTCTACCAAGCCAACAACTCTAGAAAACTTGCTCGAGCCTAACCCTGCCCCGGCCCGGATCCATAAGGTGATGTGATCCTAGGACTTGCATGTTACCCTTAAGCCTTAAACTGCGTCCTGTTGCCTCAAACACCCCAAGCCGCCCCAAGTCCTAAAGCCCACAAACCCTGGTGCTTCTGCTACGGCCCGCGGCCCATGCCCATAGGCCCCGAAGTAGTTCCTTTTTGGGATTACCTTATAGGATTCTAAATATGAACCCCCCAGAAGGAACTACTTTGGGGCATTCGGGGCAAAACCAATGCAAGCGAATGGCGCGAAGCGGCCGCGCTTGGCCTTCTCGGTGAAGAGCGGCAAGGCAAGCTGGTGCCTCACAAAAATTAGGCTTTAGGGTTTAGGGCTGATCAGATGTAGGTACATACAAATGGGTGGTGGTCAAAATTATGATCCCTTGTTGGGAACCCTAAATATTAGGTGCCGTACTATAGTATGGACCCAAAAAGGGGCCATAATTTTGACAACCACCCAAATGAGAGCAGCAATAGCAGTTAGTAATAGCTAATGTAGTATCATCCTGACCGCAATAGAGAGACGTACCTGTTGACTTCAGTGTGTTCCATGTTGCTGCATCATGCTCTGTGAAGCTAGCCATAATCTGATCTGTCTACCAATTAAAATATGTAGCCTGCACGTCTAATGATGCGTTGTTTTTGTTTGCTTTCTGCACAGCGACTGTGGTTCGTCTCTGATCTCGCCGATCCACCATCCTAGCTGCCGTTTGTTTAACACGATCACACCCACACACCATGAAGAAACCACCACGCAGTGAAAATAGTGTAGGTAAGGTAAAACCCTAACCCTTACCCTTAAGATCCCTAAACCATAAACCCTAAACCCCTAAACCCTAAACCCCCAAAAACCCTGACAAAAAAATGCATTCTGACCCTGTCTCTTGACGTTCAGCCCTCAAGCTACAACCTGACAAACCTGGACTCTAAACCCCTAAACCCTAAACTTGAGCCCTCAACCCTAGACCCTAAACTTAAACCCTCAACCCTAAAACCTAAACCCTAAACGCCCCCTGGAAAAAGGAGTTCAAAAAGAAAAAAGCACACGCACCAGATCCGGTGGTGCTGCTGCAGAGGCCTCGCGTGTCAATGTCTTTGCCTCCGGCGAGAGCTCCGAGGAGGAGGTTCAGGCGCCTAAATTGGATATACTTTGGCCTTAACGTAGTCCCTATATATAGGTACTTTGGGGCCAGAGTATATACTATTTAGGTACATGGACCCTTACCTGGACAAAGCTCACTTCAGTCGTTGTTGTGGAGTCTCGTGCCAGGGGTTATTAGTATAGGTAGGGGCGATGTGCGCACATTCTGGAGAGGTTTTGTTTGTCGGAATGCAAGGCTACAGCGAACAGAAAAAAGATCAGAATGCAGCACGGGACAACACACGACGAGAGAAGGACTAACATAAGAGGCTTTGCAGTTACCTGGCCTTGTCTTTGTTCCTCTGGCTTCTTTCAACAACCTTACATGTTGACAAATGACATGATGAGGCAGATGCACGAGACATAGGACACAGGAGGCCGCACATGCAGAGAGCGCCGACTGTAAAATCAAACACGGCGAGGGCGAGAACACCTGGCAAATCTGTGATGCAAACTGCATAGAATTGCACCATCAACTGCACTAGAGACTGTGCTGCATAGCAGATTGCATAGACTGTTGCACAGCATCAGCAAGAGCAATACCCACTCACTAGTCAGATGTCTTGCCAGATGTCACCGCTTAGCACACGTGTACATGCCACAGACCAGTGCGTGTAAGCATGTATTCATACACACACGTGTATATTGAAGGTGGCCGTTACATAGGTGTATACCTGTGTGCACATTGTATGTGTGTGTGTGTATATATATATATATATAGAGAGAGAGAGAGATAGAGAGATGTATGTACGTACTTGTGGCTAGATTGGCTAGATATGATGATAAGTGGTTGTTGATTGTTGCATACGGTTATACATGCTTGTATGTGTATGTATTATGTATATGCACATACATATGTCTCTGTGTAGTATACATATATATATATACACAGATGTATGTATATATACATCTATATATATATATACACATATAGAAATGGGCGGCAAGTATTCAATCTAGGAGTTTTTCAGAGACGGGGAGGATGCTACTTTGCCGCGACCGGCACCTTCATCGGCTTCCGCAGAGAGTGAGGCCGGTTTGGGCTTGGTCTCAAGGGTACTTTAAGGGTTCGTGTAAGGGTTTAGGGTTTTAGGGTTTAGGGGTTTAGGGGTTTTGTGTTTAGGGTTTAGGGGTTTTGGGTTTAGGGGTTTAGGGTTTAGGGTATCAGATGCAGAATACGGATTGTTCCTTTGAGGGGTATCTACTGTGTGGCATAGGGCGCATCTAGGATTTTCCGGGATTTGGTGTGGTTTCTGAGGAGGTTTTGAGACTTTGAGGTGTCTTAACCTCGAGAGTTCGGCATCAGAAGATGCGGGTGGACCCTTTCGTAAACTTATCTCAACTCTGAATTGATTCAGGAATCGCGGTGTTGCTGCATCGAGTTGTTCCGTTTCCGATGTGAAGACCTTGTCCACTTCAGCTGTCAACGGATTCATGACTTCATGCGGCCTATCATAGCTGTCCTACTTCGTGGATGAGGGTCTATCCTACCCCAACCTGCGAATTAAGAGACCCGAGCCGCCCAATCCAGCACCCCAATTTCCAGAACCTACTTGGAGGGTCGGGGGACTTAGCAACTGGCTATTTTAGGGACTTATAAGTACCATAACCCCAAGTAGCGTCCCTTTTAGGGTACTTATAAGTCTACTTACTAACTACTTGCTAAGTCCCCCGACCCCCCAAGCAGAGTCCCGCTGAGCCATCTTGAGTTTTTAAAACCCGGAAATCCCAAGCCTAAGTGTGCACAGGACTTCGCCGCGGAGCTGAAAAGTTCTTCCGATGCTTTCGAAGGCCCAACGGAGCCTTGCAACCGGAATTCCGGAACCCTCATGTCAACCCATAAAGCTTGAGGTGTGCAAACGCTTAACGGCTGAAACAAGGAACCGACTCATCACCAAAACCCGAGCCCTCCGTAAACCCTAGACCCTACTAGAACTCTTATACCCTTAGATTTGTCACTTCATACCCTGACCTCGAAAGGCTTCTAGCCCCAAACCCTAAGCCCCAACCCCTAATCCCTAAACCCTTGAACCCCTAAACCCCCAAACCCCTAAACCCCAAACCCCTGAAGCCCTAATCCCTAAACCCCTAAACCTCTAAACCCCGAATCCTTAAAGCCCTTAACCCTGACGCCCTGAACCCTAAACCCCAAACCCCTAGAGCCCTAAACCCTAACGCCCTAAAGTAAAAGCCTTGTGGGCCATGCCCTGAAGCCCCAAGGAGCAGCGGAGCTTCTGGGCTGCGAAGGGTAATGTACTCGTATATGGATTTCGAGGCTTAGGGCTTAGGGTTACAAGCACTACTTTAGGGTTTAGGGTTAAAAGCACTACAATAGGGTTTAGAGCTTTAGGGGTTTGGGTTTTAGGGGTTTCAGTTTTGTTTTGTTTGTCCTGTTGAATCTTGCAGAAATTTATTGTGCTAAGTCTTCTTGGTTCGACACAGGAAGCGAGGACAACTCAGACTACTCTGCAATCGCTTCAACAAGCTCCATGCAGCTGGCAACCGTTCATGCTGGAAAGATGCTCAGTTCCCGCGAGAGCGTTCCGCTAACTGCCTCACGACATGGCTGCAGAGCACAATGACGTGAGATGGGCTGTTCTCCGAAGAGAGTCCGCTTTGATGCTGTAGCCGTAGATCGGCGTAAGCGAAGCTTTCAAGTGCACCTCGCGCCCGAACTCCTACGCGTCACAGCCCGAAGCCGTTTCGCGCGAGAGGGTCGCAACCTGGTCCGATGCTTTAATAATGAAAATCAAGACCTGGGAAATGAGTGCTTCCTGGTCTTCATGAACAACGAAAGCACTGTAAATAACGGTGTAAATCTAACCTGGAGCATCATGAGCGACCAGTGTTGCGCGACATAACGAAGAGAGCAAACGTTTAGGGATTTAGAGCTTTAGGGTTTCGGGGTGTAGGATTTAGGCTTAGGGGTTCGGGGTTTAGGCTTCAGGGCTTGAGGTGTAAGGACTGCATTAGCGCAAACTGAATTGTTTCGAACTCTTCGTCTCTAAACGCTGAATACAGACCCAAATCGGCCGCAGAGAGGCTATCGCAGCTCTTTGCGTCCCGACCCCAGTTGAAGTTAGGATTTGGTCGCAGGACAAGTGTAGCAGAGAATGTAGTAGTCACTGCTAAGATGTGGGGCATTGTCTTTATGACAATCATAGTATTACTTAGCGTCAGAAGTAACGGTAGTAGTGCTAGTTATCAGAAGCACCGGAAGTATCGGTGGTGGTGGTAGGCATCGTCGTCGTCTTCGTCGCATTCTTTGTCATATTCGTCTCGTCCTCGTCGTCGTCGGCGCAGGAGCGGCGGTGGTAGCAGCCATAGTGATGACACGGTAGTACCCGCCGTGGTCGTTGCTCCTCGTCCTCCTCGTCCTCCTCATTGTCGTCTTGGTAATCACTATATCAACACCCATGGGCCGAAATGGTGCAATTAATGCTGTTGATCGTCATCATCATCATCATCATCATCATCGGCTCCTTCGTCATCAAGTCCTCATTAGCATAGTCATGAGCAACTTCCAGTCCTTCATCATCTTCACCAACATGATCATTACCGTCATTACCTCTGATCGCCATCATCACCAGCATCTTCGCAATCACAGTGTTCGCAGGCCCTCCATCATCGGAGCAAGCATAGGGGGAGGTATACTAGGCACGACCTGTAGCAATCAGGTATTAAGGATGACAGCAGTCGGAGACTGAAACGCCAAGTCTCATAGACACGTCATGACGACTAGCAGCAGTAGTGACGGTAGGTATAAACCTTGTTGTCATAGGCGAAGACGAGCTACGTCTAGAGGTTCGCTATTAGCTGTTACGGTTGTGGGCATGATCCACTTGCTCAACTCCTTGTCTTATTCGCAACACTAGTGATATGTTTTCTGGTCGTTAACTTTTTCCGTCAGTTTAAGACTTTAAGTTAAGACTTCAGTGACTCAGGCAGGTTTTCTGAGTTGTGCTAAGGGGGGTTCCTGCAGCATGGTTAGTTCCAACCACGTGGTTTCTGATTCTGCTCGCCATGCACAGCTCAGAAACAGAAGCTGGGTGGTGTACTTTAGGGATCCAAGTTTAGATTGATGCCGCAAGCCCTCAACTTCCTCAACCTTGACCGTCGAGCCAGCATCCACACCTGTTGGTGCAAATTGCTTGCAATCGGAGGTTCAGTCGGCGAGACACAAGTGTAGCTCTGATTACCCTGAACGAAGTTGTCTGAATCTCGATCTAGCCTTCGCAACCTTGAAACCCCAAACCCGAAGGGGCCTTGAACCCCCAAGCCCTAAGCCCTGATAGACCCGATAAGGTCTTCTTATCAGCACGTATATGGGTGGTTGTCAAATTTACGGTTCCTTTTTGGGTACCCTAAATAAGAAGTGCCGTTTTATTATATTAAGGATCCAAAAAGGAACCCTATTTTGACAACCAGCCATATAAGCAAGAACCAGCAATTGCTGAACCCGAAGCCCAAAATCCCAATCCGAGTCACGCAGTCCCGACAGTCCAGAGGGCCTATACTTGGAGGGTCGGGGGACTTAGTAACCAGTTATTTTAGGGACTTATAAGTACCATAACCCCAATTAGGGTCCCTTTTAGGGTACTTATAAGTCTACTTACTAACTACTTACTAAGTCCCCCGACCCCCCAAGTAGGAACCCTACATCCTGACACCCAAAACCCCTCAATCCTCAGCCCCTAAACCGTGGCATGATCGACCCTTCTGGCAAACCCGGAAACCCTAAAAGCCTAAACCCTAAACCCGGAAACCGGCCAGTGCACTTTAAATTAAAAAAACTGGAAGCCCGAAAAGCCTAAACCCTAAACCCGGAAACCCTAAAAGCCTTAAGCTCCAAAGAAAAGTTAGCCCCGAGGCGCGAAGAATGGCCCTTTGTATCGGCGCTTCGCGGCCCTCCTGGACTGACCCGACATGTGTCCTTTTTTCGAGGGCGGAAGGGCGTAGGTGCTGCTCATTGTAGCTATAGTACAGCCTACCTTTGAAAGGGCTCCTCAGTATAGGCATCATCGGGGTTTGGGAAATTGTGTGGGTGTTTAAAGGTTTAACGGGTCCAGAGGTTTCGGGTGGTCCAGGCAGTTTTGGGAGCGTTGTAGGGTTAAGGCGGTGTTAGAGCTGATCACAGAGTATGACAGTTACTCTCTTTACTGACTGAAACTCGGTACACCGCAATACAGCAGAAAAAGCACGAGTGCCCATGGGGGAAGTTTTCGGGAGCACTCTGGCGCTGAACCCACAATACTCCATTTCTAGAGTCGCGGAGTACTCCATGGAGGAGCCTCGACTCGAACTTCGGGCTAGAAAATGCAAGTACTACAGGGGCCCCCATAACTACCAATACCGTTTCGGGGGCTCCTTACTATAATTATAGTACAATGGGCCCCAAAACCCTATTCTAACCATTAAGGCCCCTGTAGTAATCAGAAAACCCTGGCAACCCTTTAGTCCTGAACCCTAAACCTCGAAGCCTGTAAATCGTACCAACTGCACGCTTTAGATCCTGAACTCTACCAAACCCCAAGCATCATCATGGCACCAGTGCCAGCAGGGTTGCGCCCGAAGCCGTGAACCCTAAGCCCTCAAGAACGAAATAACTAGAATGTGTCTGTCCGGGTTCATCCTAAACCCCCTGAACCGTCAATTGCAGCTCCCACCTGCTGCCCAACCACCGAGAACATAGCACTCGAGCCTGCTATAGCCCCTAGGACCCAGAGTAAGCCCTTATTCCCTTTTTGTAGGGCTCAGGTTCCCTTATAAGCCCCTTTAAACCAAAAAGGGCACCCTTTTTATTCCTAGGCTACTCTCAGGTCTAGGCCCTGCCCAGTTCAGCCACTCCCAGGCCTCCGCAGTCAAAGCTCCAGCCCGTCCCAGCCTGAAAGTCGAAGTCATTTTATTATTTTTGCAGTCGCAAAACGTTTTAGCAATTTCCATAAAGCCTAAAGGGCCTAAAGCCTAAACCCAAAACCTAAAACCCCAAAAGCCCTCGTGCTAAAAAGCCGGGGCTTCTTCGGCAGAATGGCGAGAGAGGGATCGCATCGGGAGCTGGCACCTCAGTCTCCGGCCTTTGGTGTGGGGCCATGTTTGTTGTGTGGGTTTAAGGTAAAAGCCAGAAAGTTGGAATATGATTATCCTAACGCTTCTATGGTAAATTATAGGGTATCCTACCATGAAACCATATTCCAACTTTCTGGAGTTCCCTGTAGGGTCTAGGGTTGATATTTGGGGTTTAGGGTTCATTGAGGCGTCTTGCGGTTTAAGGTCTTATGAAGGGCTTCAGGATGTTGAGGGTTTTGTCGGCTTGAGGGCTTTGAGAGATGATCTTGATCTTAACTTAATAGCACGGGGTCGGGTGAACGGCCCAGACGTGTGGGATTATGGTGTTGGATCTTGTATTTTGGTGATACGAGGTGCATGTCTTCAATTGTCTGGTCTTCGGAAGTGTTAGTGCGCCGGGGTGTTGGGGCTTAGGGTGTTGAAGGGTTTGGGGCCGTGGGTCAGTGAGGTTTGGGAATTCGGATCCTAGCTGGGCAAATTTGGGGTTGAGAGATGCACTAAATAGGCCCAAAGCACAGACCGCTTGTATTCTAACCGTAGCCCCTTCACTCCGTGACCCTGAAACTCAAGCGAAACAGCGTGACAGCAGCATCCTATATAAGTGATACTGCCCTGGCCCACCAATAAACCTTCGTGAAGTACAAGATGTTGAAATTGTGTGAACCTATACGATCTAGAAGTTCATTCGACCGCTAGCAGGCCATCTTCCAGAACAAAACTAGCCGTGTTGTTGATGATTGCCACGTTCTGATACTCGCCTTGCTCACGCCCCTGGTGTAATCGGATGCCACTATGACTAATACTAACCCTAAACCCTAAACCAAAACCCTAAACCCTAAACCCTCCATGATTCCTATTGATCTTTGGCAGGTGGACCCGGGCACCGCCGGCCTCGGGCTTGGTCTGCTGGGCGCCACCGTCAGCGCCATGGCCACTCGGCTTTGAGTCAAAGGGCTCCGGTGGGAAGGGGTTTAGGGTTTGGGTATAAGGGTTTAGGGTTTAGGGTTTGGGGTTTAGGGTTTTTAGGGTTTTAGGGGTTTAGGGTTTTTGGGGGTTAAGGGGTTTAGGGTTTGGGTGTAAGGGTTCAGGTATTTGAGCGTAGGGTTTTAGGGTATGGGTAGGTGTGGTTATCCCAAATAAGAATCTTGAGAAAAGGGAATCCTTCGTTAGACCTACCTTCATCCCACCTTTGGAGGCTCAAACCAACGGATTTACACTTTGTGGCGACTTCGAATTCAGCCCAAAGCCTTGTCCTAATTGCTAATCGCCCTCTATACCCCGAAGCCACCATCCTCCCATCCCGTCCTTCATCTCGCGCAAACTGGAGGTACAACTGGCCGACTTGCGCCGGGGGCCTCCAGCCTTTTTGAGCCTCTGCATTTCTGGTAGTTGCAGGTCTTTGCATCAGTAGGTGCTTGTGCAAGGTCTCATGAGGCTTTGTGAACTTCGATGGGCTGCTTTCGGGGCTTGTAAGTTGGCTCGAGATTGGGGTAGCCAACTGTTTAAAGTCATCATGGGATTTCTATCCGACCCTGCTCTCTAACGACTACTTGAAGGATCATGGGACTTAGTAAGTAGGTTATAATTGGGGTTATAAGTCCCCTAAGTGGGGTTATCCTAATTATAACCTACTTATAACCTTACTTGCTAAGTCCCATGAGCCTCTAAGTACCCATCATCCTTCAAGTGCTTCCCTCATCCGAATGTGGATTTGAAACGGAGGCGGAACAGGCCAGAGGTGCTTGGAATGATTGAAATGGCTTCGCTCTAACTTTACATGGCATGTGTTGAAAAATCGGTAGCTTTTGCAAAGAAAGGCTCTAATCTTATGATGGAAGGTTTTTTTCCTTAATTAGGGGGTATTGGGATCTCTGGGTAGCTTCTGCAAAGGGTCCTGTCAGGCAGGGCTGTGGACTGGAGGCGGTCCGTTTTCTGAGACATCCTCTTACACCAGGATCCTCGAAAAGTCTTACCTCGGTCAACGGTACTTTGGGATTTGGGAATTTGGGAAGCAGGGGACTTCTGGGCATTGTCGAAAGAGGACTTCGACAAGCTCGCTGAATTGAGGGGTTTGGTACGATGAAGGCTCGGGGTGGCTAGCCCAAGCAAGCCAAGGCCGTCACTTCGTCTTTGTGAATTGTTCCTCGGGAGGACTGTGAACCACTTCCCAGCCCATTCCGCTGCAGAATCATACAACATCGCTGCGACGACAAAAACCTCAACTCAAGTCCTATTCCCAGGTCTCACACGCTTAAGCTCCCCCGCATCATGAACCAGATTTCCGTAGCCCGTTTTACCGTACGAAACCTTCTTCAATCTACTTACAACAATGCCAGCAAAGCCAGGTAAGCAACTTTTGAGCTTCTTGGGACGGGTCAGTCGCACGGCCTTCGCCGGGGACTGTGCTCATAGCCCCACGTGCTTTCAATTTGTTGGAGTAGTACCGCCCGCTTTCACTTGGGTTCCTTTCCTCTCCCCATAGACGAGTGAAAAACCCTAAACCCCAATCCCCACACCCTAACCGACAAGACAGGTTTGGAACTCCCCTCCGAGAAGGGTGAAGAGTCCGTGGCCTCAGAGCTTTGGGGCCTTCTCTGAGTTCAGGGGTTTGGGGGTTGAATACTTGGGGTTGAGGACCGTTTTATGAGTGTTGCCTGCCCAATGGACCCTACAAAAATGTCCTATTCAATTAGCTCTGCATTCAAGAAGTTTCGATGGGCCTACACCGACAACCTTCCGAGAATCAGGCTGTGGTGATGACATGGCTCGACTTATTAGACAAGTTCAATTTGAAGCGTGCTAGGGTTTCTTAGACCCGGAACACCACGTCCTTGCCGACTTCTAGATTGCATATCACCAGTGGCATAGGTGAAAAGTCTGGCGCGCAAGTTGCCCTAAGCGAAAATCCACAGGCCGAAGGCTTTGACATGACTTGTCTGCAAGTCATGAATCATGGTTCGAGTTGGATCGCCGGAAGACCAGATGTCTCCGGTCCTGTCAGAAGTCCAGAGTGTTGTTTGGGTCAAGTATGTTCCAGGTTGTAGTCGGATGTTATGCTGCAAGAAGTGTCTGAGACTCGCAAGGATTGAAATCCAAAGCTCAAAGCCCTGGACCCGGAGTCGTAAAACCCTGAACTCGACTTGAAACCCGAAACTGCAAGAGGGAAGACCTAACCCAGAACCCTAAGCCCTAAACCCCTTAACACCTAAACCCCTAAACACCTAAACCCCTAAACCCCCTAAACCCCTGAACCCCTAAACCCCAAGCACCCTAGAACCCTAGAGCCCCAAAACCATCAACCCCTAAACACCCTGAACCCCGACACCCCAAACCTAAACCCTAAACACCCTAAACCCGTCCTTCCTAGCAAGGCTTGTGCCAGCAGCCCTTGAGCTCTTTGAGGCACCAGGGGTTTGGGGTTTTAGGGCTTTTGTGGTTTGCGTTTAGGGGTTTAGGGTTTAGGGCTTTTGTGAGGTGCTGAAGCCCTCGGTTTCGGACATTAGTTATGTAGGTTCGCTGCTAAGAGAGATTATGATTAAAGGTATTTAGACCCTTAGAGGAAGGGGTTCGAGTGGGTTTCGCAGGAGTTGCACCGTGGGAGATCCTTGCAGGGTCAGGGGAAGTGGTATGCGGGGCCATAACTGAGTCTCCCCGCGCTTACAACTACTTATAAACCCTGCTCCAGGTACTTACAATCATGCATATGGGAGTTTCCGAAAATGAGGGGTACCTTATTTGGGGTCCTTATAACAAGGATCCTACTATTTAGGGTAATGTTGGATCCGGATTAACAACCCCCCCCCCCCCCCCCGCTGTCAAGGTTGGCCCGGTTGAACTTGTTCATGGGTTCAAGTTTTTCCCGGCCCCCCCCTGATTATGTGGGGATGGGGTTAATTATTAAGTATAGTAGTAAGTAGATAGAGAGTACTTAGTAAAGTATTGCAGTCGTACAATAGGAGTACAGTAGTATAGTTGTAGTACAGTAGTATAGTAGTAGTACAGTAGTATTACAGTAGTAAAGTAGTAGTACAGGAGTACAGTAGTACAGTAGTAGTACAGTAGTATAGTAGTATTACAGTAGTAAAGTAGTAGTACAGTAGTACAGTAGTAGTACAGTAGTATAGTAGTATTACAGTAGTAAAGTAGTAGTACAGTAGTACAGTAGTACAGTAGTAGTACAGTAGTATAGTAGTATTACAGTAGTATAATAGTAGTATAGTAGTAGTACAGTAGTATAGTATTATTACAATAGGGGGTTGGGGGTTTGAAGGGGTTCAAGGACTTGAGGGGGTGGCAGCAGAAGATATCACCGAAATCCGAGGGATCCCAAGGCCAGGGATCTCTGACCCTTCCATCTCAAAGCTTCGGGCTTTCTAGGTCAAAGCAAAGGGCCTGCAAATCCCTGGTCCCGGGCCGGACCCTGTTAATCGGGGGGGGTTTCCTGCTATTCGGGGGGGGCGGGGCCTGCAAAGGGGTAGCCTTGGAAAACTTGACAAACCTACTCTTTTTATATACGGTTTAATTAGGGAACCACCTGTTTCTGGCAGCAGAAGATATCACCGACATCCCAGGGATCCCAAGGCCAGGGATCTCTGACCCTTCCATCTCAAAGCTTCGGGCTTTCTAGGTCAAGCAAAGGGCTTGCAAATCCCTGGTCCCGGGCCGGACCCTGTTAATCGGGGGGGGTTTCCTGCTATTCTGGGGGGGGTGGGGCCTGCAAAGGGGTAGCCTTGGAAAACTTGACAAACCTAGTCTTTTTATATACGGTTTAATTAGGGAACCACCTGTTTCTGGCAGCAGAAGATATCACCGAAATCCCAGGGATCCCAAGGCCAGGGATCTCTGACCCTTCCATCTCAAAGCTTCGGGCTTTCTAGGTCAAAGCAAAGGGCCTGCAAATCCCTGGTCCCGGGCCGGACCCTGTTAATCGGGGGGGGTTTCCTGCTATTCTGGGGGGGGCGGGGCCTGCAAAGGGGTAGCCTTGGAAAACTTGACAAACCTACTCTTTTTATATACGGTTTAATTAGGGAACCACCTGTTTCTGGCAGCAGAAGATATCACCGAAATCCCAGGGATCCCAAGGCCAGGGATCTCTGACCCTTCCATCTCAAAGCTTCGGGCTTTCTAGGTCAAAGCAAAGGCCTGCAAATCCCTGGTCCCGGGCCGGACCCTGTTAATCGGGGGGGGTTTCCTGCTATTCTGGGGGGGGCGGGGCCTGCAAAGGGGTAGCCTTGGAAAACTTGACAAACCTACTCTTTTTATATACGGTTTAATTAGGGAACCACCTGTTTCTGGCAGCAGAAGATATCACCGAAATCCCAGGGATCCCAAGGCCAGGGATCTCTGACCCTTCCATCTCAAAGCTACGGGCTTTCTAGGTCAAAGCAAAGGGCCTGCAAATCCCTGGTCCCGGGCCGGACCCTGTTAATCGGGGGGGGGGTCCTGCTATTCTGGGGGATGAGGGTAAGCTCCACGCATACTGGATGAGGAAGGAAGCCCGCAGATTGGGCAGGAACATTGTCCCTAAGTACAAGCTGAGCTCTGCTGGACATGCGCTGGTCTAATGAGGAAAAGTCTGCCATCATGAGTTCTTTACGGTTTAGGCTTCACGGTTTGGGGTTTAGGGTTAAGTCATAAGCCTCTAAATCCCCTAAATCCTTATTTCGGTGATTTTCGGGGATGGCCCCGTCTAATCGGGGGGGGTTTAAATGAGCTCCGGTACTATAGGGGTGGGGTCTAATGGACTTCTTCATTAAGCCCATGACATGCCCGGGACGGCCCCGTCTAATCTGGGGGGGTATCTTAATCCGTAAACAACATTACCATATTAGGGTCCCCTATTTTCGGAAACTCCCATATAGCCTGCCCGTTCATGAACATTAACTCGGCCTCCAGCTGGAATTTCTTATGCGAGTTTTACTGGGAGATCAGCGCTGGCATGGCCCGAACACTGCAGCCTCCAAGTTCTCAAAGATCTAGATTCTAGAGGTCCCGAGCAACTGTCCACACTGGCTTTTGTCAATAAGCAGTTTAACTCCGTAAATCATGGGTTGTTAGATACATCTCGATATTTTTTGGTAAAAATTTTACCCGCACACATCCCCGCACCTTGAATTGAAAATTGAAGTCTTCGCCCTGGTAAACTTCAAAAGCCCAAACCCCCAACCCGCGCCCCCCCCCCCCCCCCCCCCCCGGGTTGTTAGATACATCTCGATATTTTTTGGTAAAAATTTTACCCGCACACATCCCCGCACCTTGAATTGAAAATTGAAGTCTTCGCCCTGGTAAACTTCAAAAGCCCAAACCCCCAACCCGCGCCCCCCCCCCCCCCCCCCCCGGCCCCCACCACCCCTCCCCCCCAAAAAAGCAACAAAGCCTACACGGCTGGGAGCTCCACAAGCCCTAAACCCTAAAGCCCTAAACCCTAGCCCCAGGTTCTCTGTCGTGCAGTCTCGGCACTGCCAACTGCCATGCCTGGATTGGCGGCTGCCACGCCGGAGGTTCGATCTCGGCTCAACTTAGGGGGGTTGAGGGCTCAGGGTGAATTAGGACTAGGTAGGGCTCTGGGACATTATATATTTGCTCTTATTGGGCTTAGGAGGATCTTACCTACCAATACTTTTCAAAGGCTTCAAAAGCACCTCCTAGAGGGTTGGCGTTGAGGGAGTTTAGGATGCCGGGTTTCAGGATGATTGAGTTGGGTTGCAGGCTGGTTTTGGGGTGTGCTGTTTTTTTTCGGATTCGTCCTGCTTTATCCCCTGCTCTCCTCACCAAACACTACTAATGTCTATAGCAGGTCCGAAGCCGTCGGCGATGAGGGTTCATGCTGACGATGGATATCCTTGCAGGAGTCTAGTATATTAGCTTGTATTGTCTGTGCTTGTAATGTAGTCTTCCAGCGTAGTCGTAGTGGCAGCAATAGACCCCGATGGCCAGCAAGCTTTTCAAGCTCCAAGCCCTAAGCCCCACGCATTAAGTCGTCGTCGATATGTCAGGCCTTTATGTCGGGTCTCCAGCAACGCTGGCGCTTGGGCGAAGCTGCGAAAACTGAGGAGGTCGCAGATGAATATTCCCGTTGTTTGGGCGCTGGTGCCATGAGGGCTTAGGGTTGCAGTGTTTGCTTTCAAAGTGGCTTTTGGCTTTGTTGTTCTAGGGTAGGTTTGTGGCTTGAGGTTTCCGGGTTTCCCGAGTGCTAAGGTCGAGGATACAGTGTGGCGGGTGGAGGGCTTTGGGTTGACTAATGAAGGATTCTTCAGAATTGTCTGTTTCCTGCTTATTGCCACTTCTCCTCATCCTCATTCTACCTACTCCCCATACTTGTGCACACGTATACAGACATATGCCTACAATCATGAACCATCATTTGCACATGTAGACACACACGCGACGACTACCCACCAGCGACGATGACTGCTCCTGCTGCCGCTTCCAAGCCCTAGATCCTGAACTTCCTGCCGCGGTGTGCGAATCCTTACTTATGGCACCTGTTCTCGAATCCTGTTACAGTCCCAGTGGAAAGGCTTTAAGGAGCCCCAATGGCAGCGATGCAAAACTCCCGAGATTCCAGCTTGAATCTCCTAAACCCCAAGCCCTAAACCCTAAAACATAGTTACTAGGATCTCCAGTAGTACCCTTATTCCCTTTTTGTAGTCCTAGGTTCCTTATAAAGTTACCCAATACCAAAAAGAGAGGCCTTTTTCTTCTTAGGTTACTGGGTATCCTAGGTTAGCTTAAGCACTATGCTCTAGCCTAAAACCACAATTCCCAGACCCTCGACCCCAGAGAAATACCAAGAAACGACACGCCCTTTTGATATTACCATACTTGCTTTGTTAGTGTTCTTATTACTACCATTATGTAATCTAGAATATATTACATAACTGTATTCTTGAAATTGTTCTTGTTACTACCATTGTATAACCTATAACATATTATACAACTATTGCACTGTCGCTGGTAGTGTTCTTATTACTGCCATTATATGGGTGGTTGTCAAGATTATGGTCCCTTTTTGGGTCCCTAATATAGTACGGCACCTAATATTTGGTGTACCCAAAAAGGGGACCCCTAAGTTTGACAACGACCCATATAGCATAGAGGGGGCCCCCACCTTGTAATAGTGGTATAACAGGAATATAATAGGGCCCTAATGTAATCCTTATAGTATCTTATAGTCACTATTACAGGGCAGCTTCTAACATATGGAAGTTTCAGAAAATGGGGACCCTAATATGGTACCCCAAATAGTAGGATCCTTATTAAAAGGATCCCAAAATACCGTACCCCGATTTTCTGAAACTCCCATATAACCACATACTAGGATGCCCAGTAGTATCCTTGTTCCCTTTTTGTAGTCCTAGGTTCCTTATAAAGTTACCCAATACCAAAAAGAGAGGCCTGTTTATTCTTAGGTTACTGGGTATCCTAGGTTAGCTTAAGCACTATGCTCTAGCCTAAAACCACAATTCCCAGACCCTCGACCCCAGAGAAATACCAAGAAACGATCCTTATTAAAAGGATCCCAGAATACGGTACCCCGATTTTCTGAAACTCCCATATAACTTTGTCGTTGTTGGGTAACATTTTACATTTTTATGGGTACTTAAACCCAATAAGGAATGAAAATGTACTTAAAGGCTCATGGGACTTAGTAAGTAAGGTTTTAAGTAGGTTATAATTAGGATAACCCCACTTAGGGGACTTATAGCCCCAATTATAACCTACTTACTAAGTCCCAAGATCCTTCAAGCAGGCCTATGGGCTCCATGGGACCCTAAACCCTAAACCCTAAACCCCTAAACCCTAAACCCTAAACCCCTAAACCCTAAACCCTAAACCCTAAACCCTAAACCCCTAAACCCTAAACCCTAAACCCCTAAACCCTAAACCCTAAACCCTAAACCCCTAAACCCTCTCTTTCAAATGAGTATTTAAATGTTGAGCCATGTTTTCGTTCGGGACCCCCCGGTGGTTCAGCCAGGTTTTCGTATGGACCCCCCGGTGGTTCAGCTAGGTTTTCGTATGGACCCCCCGGTGGTTCAGCTAGGTTTTCGTATGGACCCCCCGGTGGTTCAGCTAGGTTTCGTATGGACCCCCCGGTGGTTCAGCTAGGTTTTCGTATGGACCCCCGGTGGTTCAGCCGGTGGTTCAGCTAGGTTTTCGTATGGACCCCCCGGTGGTTCAGCTAGGTTTTCGTATGGACCCCCCGGTGGTTCAGCTAGGTTTTCGTATGGACCCCCGGTGGTTCAGCTAGGTTTTCGTATGGACCCCCCGGTGGTTCAGCTAGGTTTTCGTATGGACCCCCCGGTGGTTCAGCTAGGTTTTCGTATGGACCCCCCGGTGGTTCAGCTAGGTTTTCGTATGGACCCCCCGGTGGTTCAGCTAGGTTTTCGTATGGACCCCCGGTGGTTCAGCTAGGTTTTCGTATGGACCCCCCGGTGGTTCAGCTAGGTTTTCGTATGGACCCCCCGGTGGTTCAGCTAGGTTTTCGTATGGACCCCCGGTGGTTCAGCTAGGTTTTCGTATGGACCCCCCGGTGGTTCAGCTAGGTTTTCGTATGGACCCCCCGGTGGTTCAGCTAGGTTTTCGTATGGACCCCCGGTGGTTCAGCTAGGTTTTCGTATGGACCCCCCGGTGGTTCAGCTAGGTTTTCGTATGGACCCCCCGGTGGTTCAGCTAGGTTTTCGTATGGACCCCCGGTGGTTCAGCTAGGTTTTCGTATGGACCCCCCGGTGGTTCAGCTAGGTTTTCGTATGGACCCCCCGGTGGTTCAGCTAGGTTTTCGTATGGACCCCCGGGTGGTTCAGCTAGGTTTTCGTATGGACCCCCCGGTGGTTCAGCTAGGTTTTCGTATGGACCCCCCGGTGGTTCAGCTAGGTTTTCGTATGGACCCCCGGTGGTTCAGCTAGGTTTTCGTATGGACCCCCCGGTGGTTCAGCTAGGTTTTCGTATGGACCCCCCGGTGGTTCAGCTAGGTTTTCGTATGGACCCCCGGTGGTTCAGCTAGGTTTTCGTATGGACCCCCCGGTGGTTCAGCTAGGTTTTCGTATGGACCCCCCGGTGGTTCAGCTAGGTTTTCGTATGGACCCCCGGTGGTTCAGCTAGGTTTTCGTATGGACCCCCGGTGGTTCAGCTAGGTTTTCGTATGGACCCCCGGTGGTTCAGCTAGGTTTTCGTATGGACCCCCCGGTGGTTCAGCTAGGTTTTCGTATGGACCCCCCGGTGGTTCAGCTAGGTTTTCGTATGGACCCCCGGTGGTTCAGCTAGGTTTTCGTATGGACCCCCCGGTGGTTCAGCTAGGTTTTCGTATGGACCCCCCGGTGGTTCAGCTAGGTTTTCGTATGGACCCCCGGTGGTTCAGCTAGGTTTTCGTATGGACCCCCCGGTGGTTCAGCTAGGTTTTCGTATGGACCCCCGGTGGTTCAGCTAGGTTTTCGTATGGACCCCCCGGTGGTTCAGCTAGGTTTTCGTATGGACCCCCCGGTGGTTCAGCTAGGTTTTCGTATGGACCCCCGGTGGTTCAGCTAGGTTTTCGTATGGACCCCCCGGTGGTTCAGCTAGGTTTTCGTATGGACCCCCCGGTGGTTCAGCTAGGTTTTCGTATGGACCCCCGGTGGTTCAGCTAGGTTTTCGTATGGACCCCCCGGTGGTTCAGCTAGGTTTTCGTATGGACCCCCCGGTGGTTCAGCTAGGTTTTCGTATGGACCCCCCAAATGTTCACCTTGTATTTTCTAGGTTTTAGGGTTTAGGGCCTAGGGTTTGGGCTTTAGGGTTTAGGGCCTAGGGTTTGGCCTTTAGGGTTTAGGGCCTAGGGTTTGGGCTTTAGGGTTGGGTTTGGGCTTTAGGGTTTAGGGCCTAGGGTTTGGGCTTTAGGGTTTAGGGCCTAGGGTTTGGGCTTTAGTGTGTCATGCTTCTTTCTGTAAGGCGGAAAAGATGACACATTTCCGACCTGAAATGTGTCATGCTTCTTTCTGTAAGGCGGAAAAGATGACACATTTCCGGCCTGAAATGTGTCATGCTTCTTTCTGTACTGCAGCAATAGAAACATAAGTATGCCTGGAAATCGAGGCGTAGGGTTTGAGGTTTGATGTCGTTTAAGGGTAACGGAAAAAACTTTCTAACTCTTATGTTTTGGGATTCTTTGGGTGGGTGGGTATTCTTCCAAGTTCTTACTAGCGAACTTGACTAGATACTGCTCGACCAGAGCTGCTGAACCTTAAACCCTAAACCCTAAACCCTAAAACCCTAAACCCTAAACCCTAAACCCTAAACCCCTAAACCCCAGTATAACCTGTAAGAAAAGATGTCGAGAGGGAGACCTGGAAGCCTCGGCAGCTCGCGCCGCTCAGCTCTTCCGGCTCAAGGATCCTTTAAAAAAGAGGGGGGGCTTTAGGGGTTTTGGGGTTCAGAGTTTGGGGGATTTAGGTTTAAAAAGAGGGGGCTTTAGGGGTTTTGGGGGGTTCAGAGTTTGGGGGATTTAGGTTTAAAAAGAGGGGGCTTTAGGGTTTTTGGGGGTTCAGAATTTGGGGGATTTAGGTTTAAAAAGAGGGGGCTTTAGGGGTTTTGGGGTTCAGAGTTTGGGGGATTTAGGTTTAAAAAGAGGGGGCTTTAGGGGTTTTGGGGGTTCAGAGTTTGGGGGATTTAGGTTTAAAGAGAGGGGACTTTAGGGTTTTTGGGGGTTCAGAATTTGGGGGATTTAAGGGGGGAGTTTATTGTTTTGAGTCTTGAGGGTTCAGAATTTTGGGGGGGTTTTGTGGGGGGTTTCAAGGAGCTTTGTTGGGTGTCATGGGGTTTTCAGGGTTTCTTTAGGGTTTAGGGTTTAGGGTTTAGGGGCTTAATGTTTTGGCGAGGATTCTCTCTCTCTGTCCCTCTTTCTCACTCTCACTCACTCAACCAAGCAGCCATTCAACCAATAGATGTAGAGATGTCGGGGCTTTAGCGGGTGTTACAAACGTTTGCGTTATAATGGTTGCTTTGTAATGGCTTATCATAAATGGCTTTCAAGAGTGTACCGTTTTATGCCGGTTCTATGAGGTTGAGTTCGAGTTTGGGTTTCAGCGCGGGTTTAGGGTTTAGGGTTGAGCGGTAGTGGGGTTTCGGATCCAGGACCCCCCTCTTCGGGGCTTCGAGTTTAGTATATGGGAGGGCTTCGAGACGTAGGGTTGAGGGCTTAGGGTCAATTAGGGTTTAGGGTTCGGGTTTCGGGTTCAGGTTTTAGGTTTTAGCCTGCCGGTGCCAGGGGGTCGCCAAAGGCTTCAGAAATTTGGGGTGCTGTCAAGATTCTTGGAGCCAGGGGGGTCGTGTTGATGAGAATTCGGGAGGTATTCCTTAAGTGTTCAGGGTTTATACTATGTAGTATAGTATATAGCTGCACTTTCGTCACATCCCGACACAGCATGCTAGGACCTGCAGCAGTGCGCCATGTGGCCTTTCCCCACGCATTATCCGACACAGCTCACCACCCACAAGCCCCGGTGCCCTGTACCGAAGTAAAACGCGACATCAGCAAGAAATTAAGCAGGAACCTGAAGATATCAATGCCAGGAACTTAAGAAAACCGAGCCTGCATCGAGGGGTACCCATAGGCCCCAAAGTAGTTCCTTTTTGGGATTACCTTATAGGATTCTAAATATGAACCCCAAAAAGGGACTACTTTGGGGCCTTAGGGTAGTGCAGTTGAAAGCCTTCCGCACTGTCTGCCACACCTGGAGGAGTAGGAAAGTCTTGCACCCTGCACACTGAACGCAGTATGATCAAGTCTTGCAGCCTATCCGCCCAACTGCATTGAATTTAACGCCGAAACCCTTAAACTTTGATACTATAAGATCTCAGAATGTACAATTCGGTGTACTATACGGGCTCCTGCAAAGTTTCCGCTTGGGGACTCTACGACAGGACACCGTGGCCTCGCTCTATGCCTGGGGTCTGCTGCCGAGGCAGGGCTTATGGTTTCCAGCTTTTACGGCTTCTGAAGCACCCAAAATCGCTAGAGTAGGGTTTGGAGTTTATGGCTTAGGGTTAGCTTTTACTGTTTCTGAAGGACCCCAGGATTTTACGTGCAGAGCCGGTGGGCCATCGCAGATGCACATGGTTGAGCTGGCCTGCAGAGATGAGATCAAACGACATCCAATGCTAGCCTGGTGGGGATTCAGTCTCGGAAATTCATGCTCAGTGTTTTGGCGAAGTAGAAACTAATGGACGGTTACAGTCAGAATTGTGTGGAGTGCAAAACCCCTGCCCGCATGTGGTACCCAAAACCCTAAACCCGGAATTATGCTATGGGGCTTCAATATTCAATAATTACCTATACCATTTTGGGGGTTCCTTTTTTTAATTATGGTATAATGGGCCCCAAAAACCCATAGTTAAGGCCCCTATACTAAATCCTTATGAAAGTAGCCCTCACAGATCCTGTTAAAGGAACCCTAGTCTAATTGTTAAGGCCCCTATATTACAGAACCCTTAAAGATCCCTTATAGCAACCCTTTATAGACCCCTTTAAAGGAACCCTATTCTACTTGTTAAGGCCCCTATATTATATCCCCAGTGCCAGATCCGAAGCCGAAACCCTTTGCCGGCTCGGTGGCGGTCCTTCCTTCGAGCCTGCAATATAGGGCCCAAAATAACTATAGTCTCCTTAGGAATTATTTCTTTATTTTTGTTCATGTAAAACCCAAGAGAATATTAAAGATACCATTTTTGTTCTGGTTTTATGGCGGGGGTATAGATATTACCGATACCATTTCGGGATTCCTTATTATCAGTATAGTATAATATGCCACAAAACCCTTGCGATCTCAAAAGTGATGCTGACAATAACCGTCTTTCGAAAGTTTCTTGCATTACGCATCATCCCTTAGAATCTTGGGATAATATGCCAGCTGCTGACATTCGTGATTTGTTGCCGACTAAACCCGCGCCCATTCTTCGCTTCAAAGCAGCCCTTAAGCGCCTTCAGCGCTGTCAGGCTCATCTTGAACAATTTCAGCAGAAACAATTGCTCGAAAATTCCCTCAGATCTCACATCCTTGCACCAAGGTGGAGCTCTGATGAGCCATGTGTGAATTGCGCAAAGCTTCTTCGCATGTCTTCTGAACCTAGAAATCTTGCCCGTAGATGTCCCACTCCACGTGACGTTCCTGTAGCTACACTGATCAGTGGCACCCCGAATTTGGTACCATGATTCAATCAGTTAGTCGCATCATTGACAAACTTGGAGCTTAAATCGCTCTGAGGTCTCCACTCAAAAGGGTGCACCAGTCACTCTGCTTTTCTTTGCTCGCCCTGACGTTCAGTCCGCTTCAGCCACAAACCCTGTTCTAATTGTTAAGGCCCCTTTACTACCACCAAGCACGTTTCGAAGTGTTGAGCCACTCCGCCAAGGAAGGCAGGGTTTCGGCTCCAGTTTGGGGTTTAGGGGATTAGGGTTTAAGGGTTCAGGGTTTAGGGTTTAGGGTACGGCTGTTCTTGCTTACGGTGATCTTTCAGAGAATTTCATTACAGTGGACCACGATAAGAAAACAAGTGCATTGATGTTAAGTTGTGTCTTGCACCCGAAGCACTAACCTTCAACCTCAAACTCTAAACTTCTAAACCTGGGAGGTCTACCTTGAAAGATATCGTGGAGGCCATGCGGAAGGAAGTGGAGGCACCCGACAGCCCGTTACCCGTTACCTTTAACCCGGGCAAACGCTAAAACCGTAACCGATACCCCAAACCCGTAAGTCTTGACCCTAACCGCTTGTAAATACTACCTCAACCTCATCCCTTAAACGCTGGAACCTACAAAGCCACCACCTCAGGGCCCGTGTAGGACCCTCAAGAAAAGGTCGATGTTCCTTTCGTTTTCCCTCGAGTGAAGGAAAGATGTTGATCGTTGGATGGTTTTCCGAGGGTTTAGGGTTCAGGGATTAGGGTGTAGCATGTAGGGACTAGAGTGAGGTGTCGGATTTAGGGATCAGGGTGTAGCGTTTAGGGTAAACAGCCTGTAAGGCTCTACAAACGGTTAGGGTTTAGGGTAGAGAGCTTGACGGTCCAAAGTACAGGTTCAGGAGTTGAAGGTTGGTGCGAGGAGCCAGGGTTTCGGGTTAAGAGTCTAGGGCTTTGGGGTTGTGCGGGCTCAGTGTTCGGGTATCTGATTAGGATTTGTGCGCTTAGGGGTGGGGGGGGGGGGGTAGGGGGCGAAGTTTCGAGGCATGTGAACTCCAAGTCTCAGATTCTACAAGTTTGCATCTGGTGTTTAGGGGATCAGCTTTAGTCGTCATAGGGTACAACTTGGGGTTGAAAGCTCGGGGTTTCAAGGGCTTGGGCTTCATGTTGTAGGTGTTTAGGTAAGGGATGGGGTGGATTTAACGACGAGGGGGAGCCCTAAGGGTGTTGGTAAGGAAGGCACGCTGAGGGGTTGACTAAACCCTAAACCCTAAACCGTGGGATTGATGTTTGGAGGCGCTTAGGCATTGCCAACTAGACTGGAGGAGTGTAAGGTTAGGCAGATTCAACTGCACACATCTTAGCTAGCTGGTATTGGGCTGCCATGGCAGATACCTTAAACCTTCAACCCCCAACTCTACAAACCCTAATCACTTGTCGAAGCAACAGTGCGAAGGTGATGGATTTAGCAGATTGTCGCATGGAAGATGACTGTGGACGTAGACGATGTTGACACTGAGCCCGAAAGTCACCACTGCAGCAAGCAAGGCATCTGGGTACGTTGATCTACTCGTGTCCTTATAATTAATCATAGCAACCAAAAGACCCACATAGAAGTCCTACAGAGCTCGAAAGATAAGGCCCTGTAAGACCCTCAACAACCTGACCTTTAAACCGTTCATCAAAGTACGTGATAGTGCGTTACTATAGTACTCTATAGTAGATTAAAGAGGTCTTACTAGTATGTTATCGTGTAATATGGTATGCTATAGTAATGAGGCCCTTACACATATGCTCCATTGTAGTTCCTGATCAGAAATACCTTATAGGATCCTAAACATGAACCACAAAAAGAAACTACACTGGAGCCCATCTAGGATGCCCAATAGTACCCTTATTCCCTTTTTGTAGTAGGTTCCTTGTAAAGTTACCCAATACCAAAAAGAGAGGCCTTTTTATTCTTAGAATACTGGGTATCCTAGTAATTATAGGTAGCCTCATGAAGCCGCCGTAGAACCAGGAACCCAGCAAGATGGTCATTGTGGACCCGATCGCTGGCACGGGTCTCCACAGCGCACCACACTGAGATCAATTGAATTGTAGTAGTATTGTTCAGGGGTTCGGGGTTGAGGGTTCAGGATATGGGAGTGTAGCAGGTTTAGGGTTTTGCGTTTAGGGGTGGGCATGGTTTTTTGAAGCGTGTAAGGGGTAGTCGTCTTCGGGGACATGGTTGTCGAAGGACCCGGGAGGGTGCTTCGGGTTCAGGTTCAGCGTAAGGGTTTTCTATTGTTGGTTAAATCGCATAATTAGGATCGACGACGGAGACTTGAAAGGTGTGTCGTAGGACAGGGCACTGGCATCTACTTCGGGCCTGGAAAGAGTCCAGATGATCCGGCATAGAGTCTGCAGCACTATGACATGATGCAGATTGCAGGGTATAGATGCCTTCTGTCCTCGAAATTCTTGAATCTCGTTCGTTTTGTCGGCTCGCCGGGCACATGGTAGGACACATTGCCCTAATGTGTGGTGATACTCAGAACTGCAACACGAGATGGGAGATCCTGCATAGTAGAAGCCATAAAGTTGGAACGTGACGATCCTCATGCCCTTAAGGTAAAGTTTAATAAGGGATGCTAGCACTAACCATCCTAAACCCATGTTCCAACTTTGCGGGTTCGCTGCATTCCGAAGCCCCAAACCCTGAACCTCGAAGTCAGAACCTGAATCCTAAGAACGGCCGTCTTGGTATCCTTGGGTGCGACGTTCTTTCTCATCACTCGCCACCCCCAAGCCCTAAAGCCGGAAACCTCGTTCCTAAAGGCCCTGAGTAGCCTAAATTCTGTAAGTCCTATGCCCATACCCTAAGCCCTATGCACATTCATTTTTCAGCTGCCTGAAGTCCGGAACCTGCAAAGCTCCAGGGTCCACATGGTTCACAGCTGGGTTTCAAGCTGCGGGCTTCCGCTCTGGCTTGCAATACAGGGTCCCGAAAGAGTTGCAATGATATAATATTTACCTTTGTATGTATATATATATATATACACATGTGTATGTGTGTGTATATATACATATATGCATGTATGTATGTATGTATGTTTGTGTACCTACATACGTGCCTTCCGATGGTTTCTCAGACTGTAAAGGGACTGCGGCTCGCGGGATTTACGCGAACTTCAAGCGAAGTTTCATTCCGGCCGCTCACGCGAGGTGCTTCTGCGGCAACTGGGTGTCAAAGCCAATCTCTCGGATGAGTTTGTGAAGGTGCAGGTTGAAAGGTTTAGGGTCTGTGCCTGCTGGATTCAAGATACTCGCGGCCCGGGGTGTGGACTACGTACATTGGGTCGCAGACTTGCATGTTTGTTACGGTATCACGCTTGGTTTAGACTAGGGGCTGTTCTAGATGATGGTCCCTTTGGTTTTCTTAGTGAAACAGACAATTGGGCAATTGCCCTGATGAAGAATAGCCTGTAGGTGTTTTTAGGAGGCCGGGCTCCTGGCCAGGAGTGCCGAGGTACTTTAGGGTTAGGTGTTAGGTTGATCTAGCTGTGGCTTCAAAGTCTGCTTGGAAGCTCCTGCACACCTGAACCGCATTGTGCATGATTGTATGTATGGTGTGCAGCCTATGTAGCAGTATGCAATAGGAAAAGTATGTCATTCACGTCATGTCGTGTCATGTCATGTCATGTGGTCCGATGTAGTGCCGCGCAAAACTCGTGTATGTAATTTAATGTAGTGCCGTGTAGTCAAGTTTATAGTATAGAGTAATGTGATGCAGTGCAGAGCCATGTAATGTCGTGCATTGTATCGTCAGGATTCGTCAGGCAATGCTGTGTAATGTAGTGGCATGCTATGCAACGTTGCTTGATGTAACATGCAACTATGTCTTGTGTTGCATTGTATTACGTTCTGTTGTGTTCTGTTCTGTTGCGTCGGTATATTTAAAAAACATAGGGGGGGTCGTCATGTTGTTGGGACAAACGCGTGTCGTCGCAACTTCGGACTCGCGTCGCCGCGTCCGTCGCAGACCCTGAACCCTAAACCCTAAACCCTATTCGAGATTTCGTTCCGGTAAAATTCGAGGGAAAAAGATGGGAGAATTCCGCTTCCGTCGGGCTGACTGGCGATTCGGGCTAATTTCGCCGGTGTCGGCTTCGAAAGAGAAAACCGTAAACCCTTTTGAATCATATCATTTGAGGAATTGTATATTTAAAAAACATAGGCGGGGGGTCGTCATGTTGTTGGGACAAACGCGTGTCGTCGCAACTTCGGACTCGCGTTCGCCGCGTCCGCCGCAGACCCTAAACCCTAAACCCTAAACCCTATTCGAGATTTCGTTCGAGTTCGAGTGAATCGAGCGCTCGAACCATGCCTGAAGCCGCCTTGCCAGGACCGATGATCCCATGTCGGAGGTCATCGAAGACCAATAGGAGAGTCTAGCGAGCGGCTCCCTGTCAGTGCTCGCGACAGGCAGAAAGCGACTCCGATATGTTCGCATGGCACGAAACCCAGCCGCTGGATCAGACCTGACAATCGATTTGCGACATGCTGTCGCTGAGGGGCGTGGGAAACATCCGTTCAAGTGGGGCGCAGAGGTGGGTTGGACTGCCTCCCATATTTTCAGGATCTGATGGTCCAGAGATGTGTGCCACAGCCACAGGCTTGCGATGGCAACGTAATCGTGTCTCCAAACCTTGTCGCTGGAAAGTTGCTCACTGCCACAGGCTTGCGATGGCAACGTAATCGTGTCCCCAAACCTCGTCGCTGTGAAAAGTTGCTCACAACCACAGGCTTGCGATGGTAACGTAATCGTGCCCCCAAACCTCGTCGCTGGAAAGTTGCTCACAGCCACAGGCTTGCGATGGCAACGTAATCGTGTCCCCAAACCTCGTCGCTGGAAAGTTGCTCACTGCCGCAGGCTTGCGATGGTAACGTAGTCGTGTCCCCAAACCTCGTCGCTGGAAAGTTGCTCACAGCCACAGGCTTGCGATGGTAACGTAATCGTGTCCCCAAACCTTGTCGCTTGAAAGTTGCTTACAGCCACAGGCTTGCGATGGTAACGTAATCGTGTCCCCAAACCTCGTCGCTGGAAAGTTGCTCACTGCCACAGGCTTGCAATGGTAACGTAATCGTGTCCCCAAACCTCGTCGCTGGAAAGTTGCTCACAGCCACAGGCTTGCGATGGTAACGTAATCGTGTCCCCAAACCTCGTCGCTGGAAAGTTGCTCACTGCCACAGGCTTGCGATGGTAACGTAATCGTGTCCTCAAACCTCGTCGCTGGAAAGTTGCTCGCAGCCACAGGCTTGCGATGGTAACGTAATCGTGTCCCCAAACCTCGTCGCTGGAAAGTTGCTCACTGCCACAGGCTTGCAATGGTAACGTAATCGCGTCCCCAAACCTCGTCGCCGGAAAGTTGCTCACTGCCACAGGCTTGTGATGGTAACGTAATCGTGTCCCCAAACCTCGTCGCTGGAAAAAGGGATCGGCGACCGAAGAAGGCATGACGCATCATCATCTGGGCTGTTAGAACCCACCGGGCAGATGTTCGTGCCACAGCGGTTGGTGCCAGAGCAAAAGTTTGGCAAGTTTCGGGTTCAACTATGCGTCGCTGGTTGATGCCAGAGAGAACGTTTGGCAAGGGTTGGTAATACTGGGCAGGGCAGGACAAAAAAATGCAGGGGGGGGAGGTCGGCCACATAATTGGTGGAGTGCAGGAGTGGCAGGTGACGCTATCGTCATTGCGACGTGAAGCATGGATAGAATATATTGCCCGAACACACTTGGGTGTTGTCCGGACTGCAGACGCGATGAGAAGCTCTTGCCCGGAGACAGAGGATCTCCGGTATCACGGAAAAAAACTCCAAAGTATTAATACTGCAACCGCACCAACACGCCGGGAGAAAAGGCTGCAATTACTGTGGCCGCCCCCAGCTTCGCAGGGGATAAATTGCAATTACGACGACCGGTCCAAACTTCCAGAATGAAAGAAGCTCCGATTTCTATCTCAGTATTGCAGGAGAAAAAAACTGCATTACTGTGACCGCTCGAGTTTGCAGAAAGCAGTAATCTGCAATGATTGCGGCTGTTCCAGTATTGCAGAGAGAGTAAATCTGCAAGTACTGCGACCGCGCCGGTCTTGCAACAAAAGAGAAGCTGCCATCGCCGGGGCCGCTCCAGTATTGCAGAGAGCGATAAACTGCAAGCGCTGCGACCGCTGCAGGAGGCAGAAACAGAAGCTGCAATGCTATCCTGAAAGATTGACGATTTTTTGTTTTAAGTCCCTGAAGTAGCCTGCAGCACCTGCGCACTCAGGGGTCTACCTTGAAAAGTTGACGGACTTTTTGTTTTGAGTCCCGAAGTAACCCGCAGCAACTGCACACTAAGGCGTCTAACCTGACAAGCTGACGGTTTTTTTGTTTTGAGTCCTTGAAGTAGCCTGCAGAAACTACACACTCAGGGGTCTAAGCTGGAAAGTGGACGGATTTTCTTGTTTTGAGTCCTGGAAGTAGCCTGCAGCAACTGCACACTCAGGGGTCTAGCTTGAAAAGTTGACGGATTTTTTCTTTAGAGTTCGTCAAGCAGCCTGCAGTTTTGAGTCCCGAAGTAGCGTGCAGCAACTGCACACTAAGGCGTCTAGCCTGATAAGTTGACAATTTTTTGTATTGAGTCCTTGAAGTAGCCTGCAGCAACTACACACTCAGGGGTCTAAGCTGGAAAGTGGACGGATTTTTGTGTTTTGAGTCCTGGAAGTAGCCTGCAGCAACTGCACACTCAGGGGTCTAGCTTGAAAAGTTGACGGATTTTTTGTTTTGAGCTCCTCAAGTAGCCTGCAGCAACTGCATCTCAGGGGTCTAACCTGAACAATTGACGGAATATTTGTTGTAAGTTCTTGAAGTAGCCTGCACTTTTATTCGGCAGCCGTGAATATCAAGCAAACCTTTTCGAGCTTTTCGAGTAGTTCTCTCCTCTTCGTCAAGTGGCAGCCTTGGAAAACAGCTTCTAAAACTTCAGCTTGCTTGCATCCTTTCAGGTCCGTCGATCATGGCAGCTTACCCTGGCCACGAACTCAGGTACCTCCGAAGCTTTTGATGCCAACCCGTTCCTTGACCAGGTCCTATTTTTGCTTTCCCGCCGCACGTTGCGGCCGAAGATGGGCCTAAGTGGGAGTCGCCGCCTCAAACAAAAAACACCGTTAACGTTCAATCTTGTGTTAGTCTGAACTCAGGCAACCGCGCTGGTGGACCCGCCGGATCGCCAACGAGGCCGGAGCACAGTAAGTTAGAGGATAATTGTCGAAAGACTCCGTCGGCAGGTGTATGATCGCGAAAGAAAGTTCCACAGCAGCCTCGGCGAAGGCTCGGTTTTAGCGATCGATGTTATCTAATTTCTTTTCCTGTGTTTTATTGCCAGACGACTACATTTACACCGAATACGAGAAGGCAGGATTCCGCCGGCATCGAGTGAGTACATATCTGGTTGATTCAGGTGCGGGACTGGCCGACCACCAGCGCGGACCACTTCATCTTGCCGATGGTGGTGGTGATCGAGTTTCGTCTAAGGCCCACTTCGGTTTCTTAGCTTCGCTTCGTTGCCTTCGCAAGTGCACCTGACAGGACACTCGAACACCACTGTCGGCTGATGGAGCTGGATCCGCCGGGGCCTTGGACTCGCCGTTAGCACCCTCTTCACCCCTCGTCGCTCAGGCACCGGCTTAGGAAGCGGAACACTCCAGAAGAGCTCTACTGGCAAATGATGTGGCCACGACGCGCGGTCCTCGATCTAGCGAGGTTCACTCTGCTCCACGAACCGCGTGCCACTCAGGTGAGCGCGACGACTGACGAGGATCAGGAGCATCGCCGGACGCGCAGTATAAAAGCAAGAAGGTTTGCATAGGTTTTTGACAATAAAGTTTTTGTTTTATAGAGAAGGAAGAAGCTTCAACATAGACGATGCGCATTAACTAAGTAACACGAGCATTCACGACGCACCAACAGTACTGCGTAAGGTGTAGTTGTATTTGAACTCTTGTAGGAGATATGTGTACACATAGAATACATATACATATATATATAGAGACATATATATATATATAGATATGTACATATACATAGAAACACATACACATAGATATAGAGTATGTCTACATGGGTCGGTTCACATGTACATGTGTATATATATATATATATACATGTATATATATATATATATATATATCTGTATCTCTGTATTCCTTACGGTTCTAGGCCTACGGGTACTGAGAACGTTTATGCCTTGTATGTCCCGCGATTGCGAACCTAGATGTCGTAATAATCTCGGGTTCGTCGATGAAGACTGCAACTAGGACTATACGACAAGTGTTTGGATTACTTCACCGACTTGTGTTGTATTGCATTGTGTGTACTGTATCATATTGTAGATTCTTGTATGCGTACCTGTAAATATCGGTATACAGGTATATGCACCCATAACACCCGTAGCATGAGCTGGAAGCCTGCGAAAATTCCCTGCATATCATCCCACATCTGGAGCTCCGTTTCGAGGTCTGGTGTGCAGATTCCGTGGACGGTGGCTCCACGCAAACGAGTGGTGCGGACTGGCACCCTGAACCCACGACCCCTGATACTCTCCCTTTTTGTGCTGTGGCGATACATCCGTTGGGAGACATGCAGAGGTGTGCACCAGGCTAGCTTCCCTAGTCCTCGTGACCCAGGCGGAATGGCAACCCGCTAGCAGAGGTGCCACAGCAATGCGGAACGGACTCTCAAATACTAAAGGTTTGCAGATGAGCAAGTACCGAACCCTGATATAGGCCCATAAGCCCGGATTTGTATTGTAAAGCCACCCAAAAATGGATCCCAAATTCAAGGATCGCCTAAACAGTAACAGGTTAGTCGGTGTTCCCTGGTTGTGCTGAGCTCTAATAACCCTAATGCTGGTCAAGTCTGAATCGCCCAGCCTCATGCCGGTGCGAGCAGGACACAAACTACTTGAATCAGTGCATGAGCACAGGCGGGGAGTTTCGCGTTTCCGGGTTGGGGTTTAGAGTTCCAAGTCTCCGGACGGTTCTGACAGAACCTCTTGCAGCAGGATGTTTTCCGGTGGGTCACCCCTGTCAAGGCTTGCAAACTTGGTCAGTTCGGCTTGCGGGATGTATGGCTCATGGGATGTTGAACTCAGATGCTACTGGAAAGGCTCACGCTGACAGTTGAGGTACAGAGCAGGATAGGCTCGCCTGCCACACAAACCCACAGAAACCCGACATGCAAGCAAGCAGAAAGGACGAAGAAAGGCCCAGCCTTGCAGCTTCACCCAGAGCAACTACATGCAGGCATATGCTCAAGGTCGTTCTGTAGACGTCGATGCAAATCCTTGTGTTTCTGCATCTATATCACCATATACATGCATGCATTCACATATGTTGACATGCACATGCGCACATGTACAGTGTGTGTACACGCACCTGGTCGACTCGCAAAACATGCGCATTTCTGTCTCTCAAACACTCTCTGGCTTCTTTTTCTTATATAGTGGTCTGCGTCCGAAACTTTGGTGGGTCCTGCGTTCCAAGATACTCCAAGCTCTTGCCCAAATTCCTACGCCGAGACGTAAACTATGACTCTAACACATACATACATATGTATGTATGTGTATATACATATATAGACACACCTGCAAACATATGTAAACAACACACACACATGTGTATATATATATATATATATTATATTATATTATATTATATTATATTATATTATATTATATTATATTATATTATATTATATTATATTATATTATATTATATTATATTATATTATATTAGATTATATTATATTATATTATATTATATTATATTATATTATATTATATTATATTATATTATATTATTTTATATTATATTATATTATATTATATTATATTATATTATATTATATTATATTATATTATATTATATTATATTATATTATATTATATATATATGTATGTATGTATGTATGTATGTATGTATGTATGTATGTATATGCCCCCTTAGAGAACCCTTTAAATATCTTTGTCAACTCCAAAAGTGCCCTAAAGCCCTCCAAAACCGGAAGCCCCGGCAATCTCGCAGTACTTGGAGGTTCATGGGACTTAATAGGTACAGTTATAAGTACCTTAACTAAGGTTATAGCCAGTTGTAAGTATAGTTACCTTATCTATAACCCTATCGTTACTAAGTCCCACGAACCTCTAACTCCAAGCAGAGGCTCCGCAGCGCGCGCTGCGGCAGCTGCCGGCGCGGCGGCAGCAAATGCCGCAGTGATCGCAGCAGGACGAGCTGTGGCCCGAAGCTCGGGGGTGCCTTTGGGTGTGAAGGCTTTACAGTAGTGTTTCAGGGTTTAGGGTTTAAGCTTTAGGATTTAGGGATGAGGATTTAGGGTTCAGGGATAAAGGTTGAGGATTTGGGCTTACGGTGAAAGGTTGAGGATTTGGGGGTCAGGGCTTTGGGGTTTGAGGCGAATTTTGCAAAGCTGAGCGCGTAGCCGACACAATCCCCCTGGCCTAATCCCAAGCTACTATCGCAAGAATCCTAACCCTGAACCCTTGAGTACTTGCGAAGGTGTGGACGGAGATGGACAACATTGATGTGTTCGACTCGGGAGAGGTTGGGCCAGCGGAACATCTTACTCACATATGCAACTCCTTTCTTCGTCTAGCATCATCGTTTTGTCAGTCTGAGCGTAGGCATAGAGTGACAGGAACAGCACAGCACGATCAGGAGTCCGAGTCATTGCATACGGAGATCTTGCACATGTCGATGTGCGTAAGCGAGTGTGTGTGTGTGTGTGTGTGTATCCACCTCTATACATATATATGTATATATATATACACACATACATATACACATATATATATATATATATATATATATATATACATATGTACATACACACATACATACATACATACATACATAAATACATACATACATACGTGCAGACGTACATACACTCATTCACATGTGTGTGTGTGTACATACATATGTGTATATATATATATATATATACATATATTCGTATAAGTTTGCATACTTGCGAGTGCATACTGCTTTTTGCCTGCCTAATCAGACAGTTCACCCCTTGCCCTCAACACAGCATCTGAATCTCCAAGCCACCGGGTTTAGCAAGCAAGGTTTAGGACCGAGATGGGCATGTGTGTTAGTCTTCGAACCCAATCATTCGCGGTTAGAAGAGGAGGGAAGGGCATAACCCCCAGACCCTAAGGCACACTTTTTCTGGGTCAAGGCTGACTCATTTCCAGGTTTACCCGCTCTGGCATATAGAGCTCAGGTGTTTACCCCATGGTGTGTCAAGATGAAAGAATGCCAACTGTTGTTCGATCTTGAAAATGCAGGATCGGTACTGTTGATGGACAAAATCATGCATTATCCATTATAAGGAATACCCCATAGCTCCCATAGTTTAGAGTCCTTAGGGTCATGCAGGATTTTGTCCTCACAAGAAGACTCAACGAAGAGGAGGTCATATGTTGACTAGGATGCCCAGTAGTACCCTTATTCCCTTTTTGTAGTCCTAGGTTCCTTATAAAGTTACCCAATACCAAAAAGGGAGGCCTTTTTATTCTTAGGTTACTGGGTATCCTAGTTGATGAGACTCAGAAAATCCTCGCACAGTGTCCGGGCGACTCGCGGCCCCGAAGAAACCGCAGCACTAAATAAAGTACATACCTCGAGGCTCCATAGTAGTTCCTTTTTGGGTTCATATTTAGAGTCCCATGAGGTAATCTCTAAAAGGAACTACTATGGAGCCTATGGGTATGTACTGAACAGCAAGAAAGCCGTCAGTTTCCACCATGAAGTCATCCGTTGAACATGCGCGTACCTATACTACATGCGTATTTGCCCGCGCACCTCTGAGATTTTAGCGCTTATGCTACTGAGGCGACTACCTAGAGCCAAACTTCTGATAATGCTGACCCGTCTAGGCTGTGCCAGACTGACAGAACTACTATTTGCTTAAGAAGCCCCCCAAAAATAAAAATAATAATCCCTATATTACACCCATAAGGAATATTTTTTTTTATTTTTTGGTGGTTCTTAAGCAAATAGTAGAGAACAAGCTGCAGGCAGCCACGGCATGGTGGCAGCGTGCAGAGGCGGAGCTCGCTCACAACTGCAGAGTTTTGAAGATGCCAAACAACCAGTTCTTTAGGGTTTAGGGTTTAGGGTTTAGGGCGCAATATGCAGGTTGGGACAACATTAGTATAGCAAAGATGAGCATGTCGGCCAAACAACTGTGAGAAGATCCTTCGCGGTACAAGTAAGCACTTCGCGACGACACAAAGATGAGGCTATTACTGCTAAAGGTCAACAGCCAAAACTCGGATCGTCATCGTGGTAATCATGATGCGAAAGAAAGCCCTAAACAAATCGACATGGTGAGAGTAGTTGGCCAGCGCTGGAAACCCCTCGCCAAACCCTATACTCCATGCCCTAAGCCCTGTCACGTGCTGAAGTCCCTCCGGGGCTCAACAGTTCAAACTTTGGGAGTTATTCTGACATTATTATGGTTCTTCTTATGGAGGTTGGATGCCCTGTTCTGATGCTTTCCTTCCCACCGCCGCCGCCGGCAGAGGTTGCGGAGGTGCCTGCGATCGCTTGGCTTTGAGTGTGGGGTTTAGGGCAGTTTACAGGGTTGAGGGTTCTAGGATTCAGATGTAATGCCGGGGCCTAGATGAATACCAATACTACTCGTTTGGGGTTCATTACTTGAATTGCAATAGCCCATACCCTATTCCAACTACAGTAAACCCCATAAGATTGAGGCTATGGGGGTTTCCAACTTTTGGGCTTCTTCTGTACGGGGTTGAGGGTTCTAGGATTCAGGGGGGCCTCCGAGCGGTTCGAGTCTTATAGTATCCTTATGGGAGGGGGCTCCAAGGGGGGTAGGTAACCTACTAATCCCTAGCTCTCTCCAGTGCTCCCTAAGGCTCCCTTCAGGTTCCAAGGATCCCTTGTACCCTCCCCCCTTGAACCACCCTGTCTTAAGGACCCTATAAGAGTCGGTTCAGGCTTGGGGCTTGGGAGATTCCAGATCAGTCAGACGCTTAGAAACCCAGAGATCCCAATACCCCTTTAATTAAGGAATAGACCTTAAATCGTAGTATTAGGGTCTCTATAAGTGAAGGTCTATTCCTTAATTAAGGGGTATTGGGTTTTCTGGGAAACGCAAAACGCTTGGGATGCCCCTTCGTGCGACAGGGATGATGTGGTTGCGGCTTAGGGTGGGGGGCGGCACTCTCACATCAGGCGAACTACGCCACTACGCCACATGCTTAAGACTTACGGGCCACTTTGGAAGTCAAAACTACTTGTAGGTGGTGCCTGGATTCGAGCACTTTAGGACGATGGAATCCGAAAGTGTCGGTTTGAACAAGCTGTTGAAGAGATCAGAAAAGTCCCCTTACACCTACCCCCGCGAAATCCCCACAGGCCGCGCTGCGGCGATTTCGTGGATCCTGGCTGCTGTTTATAGGCATGAGTCGGCATGAGAGTCGGGTTCAATGGTTCTGAAATTCGAGGGCTTTGGGCGGAGAGCTGTTTGAGCTTTGAACCCATTGATGCTGCTCCAGATGTGATGGTGGCTCCTGACCGATCGTCAACCAAAGCCCTGAATCCCGAACCTTCCACCTCCACCAGCAGTGCATCAATATTAAAGTATTCTGCTCATTGCACACCGAGGATTGAACACAGATCTAAACCCCAAAACCCCTGAACCCCAAGCCCCTAAGCCCCTAAACCCTAAACCCCTAAGCCCTAAACCCTAAACCCCTAAGCCCCTAAACCCTAAACCCTAAGCCCTAAACCCTAAACCCCTAAGCCCCTAAACCCTAAACCCTAAGCCCCTAAACCCTAAACCCTAAACCCCCAAGCCCCTAAACCCTAAACCCCTAAGCCCTAAATCCCTAAACCCCTAGGCCCTAAATCCCTAAACCCAAAGCGCATGTTGTATGTGTTTGGGATGTTGGCTGCTAGCTCCGCAGGGCACTTGAGCCTGAAACCCCAGCCTTGCTTGAAGGTTCATCCAATGGGGTTTGGGGTTTTGGAGTTTTGGGGTTAAGGTGTGGGGTTTAGGGTTTTGGGTATAAGGTTTAGGGTTTAGGGAGTTTTGGGGTTTCAGGTTTAGGACTTTAGGGTTTAACCCTGAACCCTATAAACCCCCACAAACGCTTTCAAATACGCTCCAAACGACCGTGGCAGGGGAGTGGCGTGGCTGCACTGGTGGCAGAGGCTTCTTTGATCTTCTGGAGGCGCGAAGATAGGGTGCTAAAGTGTAGAATTTCAGGGTTTTGAGTTTAGGGTTTAGGGGTTTAGGGTTTAGGGAGTTCAGGGTTGCTTTATCTTCTGGAGGCGCGATTTTCGGGACTGTACTGCACGGGCTGCAAGACAGCTTGGAGCAGCGACTCGCCTGATCCCGTGCGCCTTGTGTCCTTCTTGCTGAGATACGTCATGGATTGGCGGTCTCTAGAAGACCGTCTGGTTCTTAGTAGGCTATCGGGGAAGGGATCCCTATAGTAGTCCTTATATAATCTCCAACAATAGTACCCATATCCCATTCCCCCATGAAGGGATCCCTATAGTATATAATCCCCAATAATAGTAGTACCCCTATAACCCATTCCCAAAATTCCCTACTAAGAACCAGACAGAAGAGTTTGGAGTTGGGTATCCTTCAGACAACATCGTGTTGCAAAGAATGGGTACTTGGAGGGTCGGGGGACTTAGTAACTGGTTATTTTAGGGACTTATAAGTACCATAACCCCAATTAGGGTCCCTTTTAGGGTACTTGTAAGTCTGCTTACTAACTACTTCCTAAGTCCCTGAACCCCCAAGTAAGTGCGTATGGCCAGATCTTGGAAGTTCACGGTCCATGCTCGTGACGAAGAGGGCGCATGTACTCCACAAGTATGTAAGGGACATCGCCAACCTTGCTTCACACGTGTGCAGGCATATCTCTGCTTTTGAAGTCCTGAAGGCCTTCCACGGCTCAGCTAGCCAATCAGCCACTGCACCACTACAGCTTTGCCGAAACGTTCTCGCATCCAGCCTGCCCGTCGCTATAGCAGTCTCGCCTGGTGGTCTTCTGGCGCAGGACTTCCGATTCGTCTTGGACGCATTGCCACACTCCAGCGTCTTGTGAGTAGAGGTAAATGTGGATATGCCTTGGAGCAATGTCCCGGAGATCGGGATTCGTCTGCATGATGGCTTTCTTCAAGTCGTCCGCACTGTGGCGCGGGTGATCTGGAGGGGACTCCTTGAACGCCGGCTCCGGCTCATCCTCCAAGTCTTCCTTGGGCCTCAGCTTGGCGACCATCCGATCCCTCCCCATGAGCTCCCTCACCCAGACGACAGTGGGTCGCGCGGATCACACTCATGTAATAACTTGACCTTTCCGGTCAATACGCGCTTGCAGCTTGGACAAATCATCCCTGAATATGGCGACTCCGACTTCCTTCATCACGTCATGGTTGAAATGCACTGTCCTGGGCGCGATCTAGCTCTGCACAGCTGGGCTCTGGGTTTCAGTCGTCAAGCTTTGCGCCATGCATGATGCAAATTGCCTAGGCCGCCCCAAAATCGAGAATCCCCAAACCCCGAAACCTAACTCAATCACCAAATCACATACCAAATCCACGCCACAAGCACCTCTGCCCAGGCGGAATGGCAGAAGATGCGCGTCTTTAGTCTGCCTCAGTGGCCAATGATGGAGGTGCACGAGCCCTGAACTTGGGTTTATGTAGATTTGGGGGGCGTCCGGGTTCAAGGGTTTATGTTTTCGGATGGGGTCGAGATCAGGTCGTGTAGACTACTTAGACCTTGCCGAAGCTTGGCAGAGATCACCAGCACGGAGTGAGTTGGGCTGGAATCAATGCGCGAGAAGGTCTTTCAAGGGGGTGGGACTCACCTAAAGAGGATTCACATTCTCACACTCGGAAGGATCGCGTCTACCTGCTGCGGCGGCAGCCACGGCACTCGCCATCTGTGCAGAAAAGCAGGGAATGCCCGGGTATTTGAGGTGCTGCACCCATTCCATGAGTCCCTGGTGACAACGTGAGAGCTGAAGTTGTTATTCTGCTATTTCGTGGCGAAAGATATCCGCACCATGGCTGATATTCTACTCGTGCGTTGTGCACAATTTGGCACGGTTTCGATTGCCTTCGTTGCCCTGTTGTTTTTTACGAGTAAAAAACAATAAAAGATGATGATGAGCCGGTGATGATGTATGTCATGACGACAAATACGCTGGCAATGATGGCTGTGTGAACAGGGGGAGGAGAGCGAGATGACAGTTCTGTTGCACTCAGCAGCTGTACGGGGGTGTCAGTCTTAAACTCCCACATTCCCCACAAGAGCTCATGGTCAAGGGATCACAACTCTGAACCTCCAAACCCCTAAATCCAAAACCCTAACCCATTACCCCAAACCCTAAACCCTCTGAGCGAATTGTTTGGTACCTTCCTGGAGATTAAGTTCCGGGACGTTGTGGCTGAAGCTTCGTGTTTGATGTTACGCCCGGAACTTCAAGGAGTCGGGATAGTTACGTAGCATTCGTATCCGTATCCCCTTTGTGATCTCAATTACATCATGCTATCATATACCCAATTATACTGCTCAACTGCTAACCATGAAGGTCCGTAAATTAGACCAGCACCAAACCTGGTCTTGTTTTACTTGGTGCAACTGTGAGCGCTCGCGAGCTACTATATTGGGCAGTATTAAGCTTATGGCCAGTTGTTCTTGCCGTCAATCATCCTTGTTGTGCTTATCTTCCAGGCTAGTTTGGGTAATCGTTTCCCTTCGCCCTGCGCCGGCAACATGTTTCCCTCATGTGCCTGCAGAGGTACATCGGTGCACGGGCAGTCTGAGCCAACCGTTTTCGAGAACTCAGGTTAGGAGCCTTAGGCTAATCGGTGTGTAGCCTAAGCTGAAATAGGGTTTAGGGGATTTAGGGTTTTGGTTTGTAGCCGAAGCCGACCCTGTTTGGTCTTACGGCTTTCGGAATACAATAACTGTTTACTGTTTTTGCGCCGTTTTGTTGAGGGCCTAGAGTCGAACTCAGCCCTAAACCCGAAACCCTCTTGCTCCGAGTTGAGATATTCAAAGGGGAAAAGGAGGGACCCTTAACGGGGACCCCTACCCTATAATGGGCTGTATAATTGGGTATATAATAGCTATATTAAGGGTATATACCTGGGGGTCCTTATTAAGGGTCCCTCCTTTTACCCTTGGAAAAACCCTCTTGCTCCCAGTTGAGATATGCCCGTCAATTGTCATCACTAGTGCGCATAATTTGCACGATTGCCGCCTTCAGAGTTCGATGCCATTCCTGAACGAGAAGCCCCATATCCTCGAAAGTTCCCGCGGCCCCGAAGCCCTGCGACGCTGTCTGTATTCCACAGCGTAGACTTAGCCAACATATCATATGTAGAGGGCTCCTTGTCTTTAGCAATACCGGTGAGTTGATATAGGGGTGGTTGTCAAAAGTATGCGCCCTTTTTTGGGCACCTTGAGTAATAGGTGCCGCATTATAATAAGGACCCAAAAAGGGACTTGAATCTTGACAACCTGACAACCACCGATATACGCTTTCGATTTTGCCGCGGAGACGAGTACTAGTTCTGGTTTCAGGCTTGCCTGCAAGGTTCCTACAAACGTTCGTTCCCTCTTGGCTTTAAGATCGCAGGGGGCTCCCATGCCATCGGTGTCCGGCTTTTGTGCCGGGCCGGGGTCCAGAGCTATAGGGGCCTAAATAATCACCTATACTAACTGTTGGGGGTTCCTTGTGGTGGCTGCAGTATAATGGGCCCCAAAACCTCATTCTAATTATTAAGGCCCCTATATTGGGGTTTATAGGGTGTTGCCGAGGGTACTTTGTTTAGGGATCCATATGATGTACGATATACCTACAGTCTCCATTGTAGTTCCTTTTGGGGGTTACCTTTATAGGATCCAAATTATATTTTTGGTTAACCCCAAAAAAAGAACTGCAATGGAGACTTTAGGTAGTATGCTGCATACTACGGTTGATGATATACATCCTGCATGACCCATAATAAGGAATCAACCATAATTCCCATAGTTTAGGGTCCTTAAGGTAATGCAGGATTTATATCATCAACCCTAAACCCTAAACCCTGAACTCCTATAGATCCCTTTAAGGTACCCTTATAGATCCCTTTATATCATCAACCTTAGACCTCCTTCGTGGTGATTTGGCACACAGAATCCCAAACTCTGGATCCCAGAGCCGAAATCTCCAAAAGCCGAGGGGGCTCCCATCGCAGTCCCAGGTGCAAGATACAGACCCTAAGGACCGAAGGACGCTCCAACTTGGGGGGCGAGATGATGTCCTAAACCCTAAACCCAAGGTGTTTCAGACGCCGTTCCCCTAAGCCCTATAAACCGGACTCGTTGGGTGTTTCAGCCCTAAGCCTTCCAGCATGTCGTTTGGTCCTTATGGAAAGCATCTTCCTAGCTGTTTACAGCAAGTCAAAGGTCCCGTGTAGCTGCCGGCAGCGCTTTGCAATGGTGCAGATGTGGGACCAGTAGTTCGAGCTGTATACTGGTTCAGGGTTTGGGGCTCAGGGAAAGTTCGATTGTAATGTTTCTTTATCACCTCAGTCACCATTATCAAAGTTGTTGTGGAAGCTGTCACCGCTTCTGCTGCGATTATGTACGTACTTCTTACAAACCGGATCATGGAATGCTATTTGTACGCTTTGCTTCGACTACCTTTGATGTCAAGCAGTCACTATAATTGTTCGTGTCATTTGGCGGTTCGCTGTGCACGTGCCATCATAATATCCTCTACTGCTGTTCTGGCCATCATTATTGAGCATGATGGCGATTGTGTTTAATTTTTCAGATGCCAGCTGCGCAAGCGTTGGGTTGGGATTGTGACCAGGTAGAGAGCTAGAGGAGTAAGAGCTCAGACGATTGAAAGTAACATCTCGGGTGTCACCTGTGTCCAGCATGTGCTGCCGGCTGCTGCCGACCTAAACCGTAAACCCTCAAACCCCTAAACCCCTAAGCTTAAACCCTTAGCCCTAGACCCACAAACTAAACTAGCCTTAAAACCCTAAACCCTAATCCACAAACTGCTGTGATGTCTTGACGTGACATGGCTGTGAGCCCCGAGCCTCAAATGTCATTAATTGACGAAAGTCCAACTCCTCGGTCTTATTATCGGCTCAAGGGTCTGGGGGGGTTTAGGGGTTTTAAGGTTTAGGGGCTTTAGGGTCTAGGGGGCTTTAGGGGTTTTAGGGTTTAGGGTTTAGGCGGGGAGGAGATTGAAGGACAGAAAATTGGAAGAAGTCTTTGACGAGACAGCCGTAGAGGCAACACTAAACTCGGGTTTTCGGCATCGGGGTTTAACATGTAGGCCTAGGGTGCAGAACCCTGCACTCCGAAGCCCATATCCTAGACCGTTTACTATAGGGGCCGAAATAATTGCCTACACTATTTTGGGGGTTCCGTATTATAATTATAGTCTAGTATACTCCAAAATCCTAGTCGAACTATCACGGCCCCTATATGATGTTCGGGGCATGTGGGCTCCAGGGTTTCAGATTTTGGGGCTCCAAAAATTCTTGGCCGCACTTTGAGTGAGCCTTCGAGGGGGTTCGCCGGCACAGGGCTGCATGGAGGGGCATCCGGATTCGGAAATCAGGCTCTAGGGTTTGGGCTTGTGCAGTTGTGCTTCGTAAGCTCCTCCCCGCAGAAGTATCAAACATCTTCAAGCTTGAATGATGGTCGTTGGAAGCCTCAGGAGCAAGCGCGTGCAGAACGGGCTGGCAGTGCGCAAGGGGACAGTACTTGGGGTTGCAAACTGCCCGAACATTTTCACCATGATCACTATCAGCACCAGTGCCAGCACCGGCACTACTGCACCTCTGCCGCCAGTCATCGTGCCAATCGTCGTGTAGTCACGCTCTTTTGAGGCCTTTCGAGTTGGACTTTCCAGTCAACGCTGGCCAAGCGTTTGCCGACTTTGAAGCATTGAAATATATCTGGCAGACGCGTTTGTGCCCGTTGTCTTGCTCCTTCAACTTAGCTTGCGAATTCGGTTCCACGATGACTCGACCCATCTGTTGAAGCTCCAAGCTGGGAACAGCCCAGTCTGCATTGCGGCTTGCGATGCTGCCGATCTTCTACATTGTATTTTATTATGTTAGTTGGACTCTCGACTGTAATTCATATTGCTACCTATATTATACATTGCAATATACTATATTAGACTGACCATATACTATACTTTATTGCACTATGTTCTGGACTCTTCTAAAGATGCTTGTGGCCAACAGAGGAGCCGAGGGTGTCGACGTAGCTATTTTCCCATGCTCTTCGCAATCTCCTTGGACGACGAAGTCGACCTTCCACCAAGTGTGGTTCGAGTTGCCCTGCAAGTCTTCTTCAGTTCGAGCCCTGCGGGCGCGCCTAAACCCTAAAACCCTAAACCCCTAAACCCTAAACTCCCTGAGCCCTAAACCCCTAAACCCCTAAACCCTAAACCCCTAAACCCAAAACTCCTAAAGCCTTAAACCTGATAAAGCCTTAAATTAAACCCTAACACCGAGCAGTTGAATAGTCGTGTTTAGGCCTAGACCCTCTTCGCAACCGAAGGTTCATAGAGACGTCGAAGAAGTACTGCTGATGGACAAAATCCTGCATGACCCTAAGGACTCTAATCTATGGAATTACGGTATATTTCTTATTCTGGGTAATGCAAGATTTTGTCCATCAGCAGTATGAAATCTAAAGTTGCTGCGTCTTGGCCTACCATCTGGCCCAAGACGTGACTCAGACCTGTTTCTGGTTTAAGCGGTGCCTAAAAGCCTTTGGAGTCAGACCTGTTTCTGGTTTAAGCGGTGCCTTGGAGGAGGTTATTCTATGAGACTCTGCCTAGGACTTGTGACATGAGACTTCGAGAAGTATGGCGACAAAAGGTTCCATCCCTTCCCGAGAATCTTCGACTCTTTATCCTGTACCCTTGCAATCCAAACATCGTCCGAAGTAGCCGGAACAACCATCGCGTGGCAGCTCATGTTCGAAGTATAAAAAAGGATGCCTTTTCCATCTGCAATGGGGGTTTTAGGATCGGTGATTTGTACTTCGATAAAATTCTCCAATAAAGCCGTGTCGTGCTGCTTGCGTCCGTGATTCTGTGCGCGCCCCTGCAACTCGGTCCTTTTCGGCGTTTCTTCGTGGAGGCCTCTTGCATCGTTGTCTCGCGTGACTACAACCTTGAGATTTTAGCGTCACGAGCGCTTCTCCCAGTGCTAAAATCCCGAAGATTTTGGTAACTCTACGAAAATAAACGAAATTTTGGTAGCTTTAGGGTGACATACTCGGGGTAGTAAAATTCTACAGTTTTGTTGCGGAGGCTGCCAGTGCTGTGCTTGATGCATGAAACCAAGTAATAGTCGCATGTCAGGGGTCATGTCCGGTTCGTGTCCGGGTTCGTGGTTCGTACCGGTTAGTGTCCCGGTTCGTGTCTGGTTCTGTCCGGGTTCGTGTCCGGGTTCGTGTTTGGTTCGTGTCCGGGTTCGTGTCCGGGTCGTGTCTGCTGGTTCGTGTCGGAGTTCGTTTTTGGTTCGTGGCCGGGTTCGTGTCCGGGTCGTGTCCGGTTCGTGTCTGGGTTGGTGTCTGCTTCGCGACCGGGTTGGTGTTTGGTTCGTGTCCGGTTCGTGTCCGGGTTCGTGTCTGG
>CAJNDT010000652.1:92500-163060 GCA_905221615.1 Symbiodinium sp. CCMP2592 | reverse complement strand
TGAAACACTGAATGTTCCACATCCAGGTGCCTGTCTGTTTCACGTATCACTTGCATGTATCCATGCCTGTTGCTCAAGGTTCTAGTGCAGTGGACTACAGCTGTGCGCCTGTAGCACAAGAGACACCTGAGTGCCTGTGTTCCTGTACGCCTAGCGAGGGGATACACGTCCAGGTTACATCTCAACGTGGTAGCGGAGCTCCCGGGAAACGGGAAGCTTCACACGTGTGGAGGTACCCGTTCGGTACTCTCTACACAGGTGGAGGCAACCGGAATACCCGGTGTGCTTCACTCAGGTGAAGGTGACCGGAGTCTCTCCGGCACACTTCACTCAGGTGAAGATAACCGGAAGAGGTTTCTCCCGGGGCTCGATCCAAGAACAGCGCAATGGCTAGCCACTCTGCGACTATCTTTGAGCATGAAGGAGGAGATGATGACTACATCCTCCACGGAAATGAATCTTTCGCGACTAATCATCGTCATCTCAATGAACTACACCGTCTTTCAGCTTTCCAGCAGGTGACCACCAAAGTACCTCCATCTTATGATGGTAGAAGCAGTTGGTTTGCCTATGAAGATGCGATCGATGACTGGTGTGACATTACTGAGCTAGACAATGATAAGCGTGGACCAGCTTTGAGAAATCGGCTAGAAGGTGAAGCAGCAATCCAAAAGAGGCTTCTCGACAGAGATCGCCTGAAGGACCCGAACAACGGAGTGAAGTACTTCAAGAGTTTCCTGCGGCCGCTTTTCGTGAAGGGAGCAGCGAATGTTTTTCTCTATCGCTTCCAGCAGTTCATGAACATGCACCGTGGGAACGGAGACATGCTTCGTTGGATTACCAGGTTTCAACTCTCTGTTCAGAGAATGCAAGAAGCGTGGAACGATACATATCTGCCGATCGAGGACCCGAACAATGCAGAGGTCAGAGCTTTCATAGTAGGACTTCCTCCAGAAGAACAAGAAAACCTTACGCCAGCTCAGGCACTGGAGAGAGCCAACGAACGGCTCAGAGAGCAGCATGCTCGGACCATTCCGATCACGCCCAACCTGGTCGCTTTGATCTTTGTGTCCCTGTCTGATCTGACACAGGATCAGCGGCAGGTGTTGACATCACTGATGGCGCATCGGAACCGAGTCCTGGCTGACTACAACACGGCCGAGCTTCGCGAAGTCTACCTGGAGATCTTCTGTACGACCACGACTACCGTCGACAATCCACTCCTCGCTCCTTCCGGCCACGGTGGCCGCAAGACCTTCCTTGTGATCGATGAAGGATATTTGAACGATCATGAAGGCTACTGGGTCGAGGACGAGGAAGATGGCACCGAAGGTTTCCTCGAAGCGGATGAGGACGCCTTCTGGGTCTACGACGACGAGAACTATTCATGGTACCAGCGGCGCTTCCAAGGCCGCAAGATGAGGCGCGGATTCAAGGGCCACCGTAAAGGCAAGGGAAAAGGTGGCAAAGGATCCAAAGGAAGGCGCTTCTTCAAAAGGAAGAAAGGCAGGTCACATCTTGCCGAAGAATCAGAAGCATGGCAAGCAGAAGGACAATGGCAAGATTACCAGTGGAGCGATCAGTCCTGGGATGACTGGTCATGGTACGAGTCTGAGGAATCCTATGCAGCCAAAGGAAAAGGAAAGAAAGGAAAGAAGGGCAAAGGAAAGAGCAAGTTTGGCAAGGATGGAAAAGATGGAAAGTCCGGAAAGACGGACAGAGCCAGCTTGCTGATGCTGCCCCGAGCGGCACCACAGCCGCCACAACCTTCTTCGTTGAACATCTCAACACTCCGAACTTTTCTTTCATGGACACCGAAGAGAAGATCAATGAGATCGAGGAAGCCTTCATCTCTCAGCCCTTGACGCCGACCGCGATGGTGTTGGACCTGGGATGCACGAGAGCAATGGCTTCGAGAGTGGCCGCACAGGACCTCATGGAGTTCTGTGACAAGAACCAGAACTGTGGCATATGGTACACCATTGCTGAGACTACTTCTCAGTTCACCTTTGCCAATCCCGAGTCTACCAAATGCAACCAGAAGTTGGTCATTTGCATGTACGACCGGGACTTTGCAGTTCAATCCACAGAGTTCGACATTGTGGAACAAGGGCATGTTCCCATTCTCATGTCCTTACCACAGATGCGCAATCTTCGTTTCCAGTTCGAGCTCCATCCGGAAAAGGCTTTGCTCAGCAGCCCTGTGCTGGGAATCAAGGATGTGAGGCTGAAGGTTGCACCCAGCTCACACCTGGTACTTGATCTTCTTGAACTCAGTCAGCTGATGTGGAATGTGCGTTTCAGCAAGCATAAGAAGTCGAGCTTCCTCACCTACTTCTCCCACTACGAGTACGGCTTCCATCAGAAGACCGAGGGATGCTGTTCTCATGAACAGGTACCCGAAAATCTCGTGTTGGCGACTGATGATGAATGGGTGATCAACGAAGCCGACATGGAAATGATTCGCATCCACAAGAAGATGAGAAGAGTCAAGTACGAACCCAAGGCGGGTTATGTGCCAATTCCGTTGGAGTATCTGGACACCAAGCGCAAGACGATCATGGAGTTCTCCAAGGGAAAGCGCGTTACTCAAGAAGATGACTGGCGTTCTTCTGAGCTTTCTTCAACAAGAACTACTGACTCTTGGAAAGGCAAGACCATTTTCAAGATTCTGCCTGGTGGCATCGAGAGTAGAACCTCGGTGCCAGCCAAGTCCAAGGATCCAACCCGTGAAAAGGTAGGATCTCCAGAGGACATGGTTAGCGCAGGTAAGCCTGAAGACAGCTCGAAGAACACAGGAGCATCCGGAAGCTTTCCTCAGGGAAAGGCACCGGCAAAGAGAAGGATTCGAGCCAAGGGAAGCTTTCCACAGGGAAAGGCACCCGAGGAACCGGCTCCTCCTCCTCTTGCTCCTGAGGATGATCCGGATCTTCAAGAGTACGAACCTTCCGAACCGGGGGATGCAGATTTGCTTCCCCAGAGCCACAGTCGCTAGAACCTAGGAGGATCGCGCTTCCGTTGCCAGGCCACGAGGTCTCAAGGGCTTCTCCGCAGTATCAGCGCATGTTGGAAAAGCTGAACAATGATGTTGAGCTTTACAAGTTGCATGTGAAGCATTACCACATGAGTCCTGCTCAGTTTCGACGCAGGACCAGCATGCTTGGTCTGCCAGGAGAGATCTATGACAAGTACGACCGCATTGTCAAAGGCTGTCGTGTTTGCAGCACCTCGGTGCCTACGCCTCCGCGAGCCAGAATCGCAGGGTTAAGAGCATCATCCTTCGGTGATCTCATTTTTGTTGATCATGAAGAAATCAAGTTCGGTACTAAAGCCTACTTGGCTTTGGTCATCATTGATGGTGCTTCAAATCTTCTGTGGGCTACGGCTCTTACAAGCCTGGAAGCGCCAGAGACTCTGGGAGCTTTTAGACAATGGACAGAGGAGAACAACTGCGTTCCTAAGGGAATCGTAGGAGATCAAGCATTTTTCACGCCGCAGTTCATGTCTTACTACAAGTTCCATGGCATTACTCCGTATCCATGTGGACCACGGACTCCTTGGCCTAATCGAGCTGAGACCGCAGTGCGTCTTTTCAAGCGCACCTGGGCAATCATGGCCAAGGCCTTAGCTGATGAGGGTTATGCAGAGAAGGTGACTGTTCGTCAAGCAGTCAAGAAGGTGGCTTGGGCAAGAAATTGCCAGCTTACCGTCTCAGGCTGTTCTCCTTTGGAGATAGCTACAGGAAGACGGCCACCAGACTTGTTTGATGTCGAGAACAGTTCTCCTGAACAGCTCTCTGCTGAACCTGCCGAGGAGGATCGAACCACTCTGGAACTCCAGAGGATTGCCATGCGGGCTCATCAAGAGGCCAGACAATCACTTGACCTTCGGAAGGACCTTGCACGAAGAGTCATGCCGTCTGATGGTCCTTACTCGAAGGGTGACCGCGTGTTTGTTTGGCATAAGGATGAGTCGAAGAAGAAGTCTGAAGGAACCTGGGTCAGAGGCATAGTTGTGTCACAGGAAGGTGCCATGGTGTTGGTTGAAGTTCATCGTGCCGTTCTTCGGGTTAATCAGTCGAAGGTCAGGCGCGATGGAGATCCGTGGCATGATGTGGCCATTCCTCTGAAGAAAGATGAGGTCCCGAGACGCTCTTCTCAGGAAGAGGCACTCGACCGCATCGGCGACGATATTCTTGATCGTGCCGGTTCTGGGTTCTGCTATGAGCATGAGATCTGTTACCACACTCTCACTTCAGGCAAGAGCGATTTCGTTGAGATCACACCTCGCCTCACCGGGCTTACTGCGTGCACAGTCCATTCTGGACTTGATGCGAGTGAACCTGTGTTGTTTGGTGAATGGAACGCCAAGTCTATCCAATCTTCGATTGAGGCCGCTTGGCGAGTGATCTTGAAGGCAGAGCCTAATCACATTTTTATTCATCCTGTCATTCCTGACGGTTGGACCAGGAAGGCCACCAATGCCTTCTGGCACTTTTGTGCCGAAGTCTGCCGTTGGCAAGATGACAAGGGTGATGGATACTTCGTGACCATCATGTATCCTTCTCATTGTGGGTTTTGGCTTTCGCAGAGTAGTCGCTCGCTGAAGTGGAGGAGAGGACTTTCATTCCACACCTTCAAGAACCGTGGTGTACTTCCTTCAGGGGGAGATGACCACGGTAAGCGTCAGCATGGTGAGCTTTCTTTTCTCACTAATCTGCCTGATGGATCATTTGGCCGTTTGGAGTCGTTGGAAGAAGGCTATGACTCTGCTAACGCACTTGATCCAAGGTTTGCTGTGCTGCTTTCGCAGTGTCTTGTGGGTGATGAACGATCAGATCTCCGACAATGTTACTTGTTCGAAGATATCTTTGAGGATTTTGATGATGGAACACTGTGTGCGTTGTGTTTGCGATCAGACCGCAATTCAGAGGCTTTACTGGTTCTTCCGTCAGAAGCAGAGTACTCATTACTCTCAAACAATGAAAAAGGGAAGCTTCCGACACCTCTGAGGTTTGTTGCGCCGCAGCGGTTTGTTACATCGTCTTTGGTCCAGACTCTGTCATATGTTGACAGTCTCCTTCCAGGTACTGAGTTGGAAGTTCACACGACCACATCGTCTGACGCGGTCGCCTTGCGGCCGATGATTAAGAATGTGCGCGTGCTAACTCTGCCGTATCTGGAGTTTGAGTACTGTAGCGTCTACAGGGGGACTCAAGGGAAAACACTCCCTTTGGTTCATCGTCATCCTGATGCTGTTGTCATTTTGTGGCAGAAGGGTGATATGAATCATGTGTTTTTCGTGACGATGGCACAGTTGCTTCCTTGCCTTAAGGATATGCAATAAACGCACTGGTCCATGATAGTGTTCTGGAATGAGTCACAGAACAACAATTCCAGACGCGGGCCTGATGTTGGCTTGGACTTCACGGACCAGCCAGCGCCGGCCCCGGTTGCACCGCAACCGCCAGCCACAGACGACGATGTGGACTATCCAGGATATGATGATCCACACGGTGATATGCCTGTGGACGATGAGGAAATGCCACTACAGCATCCAGAGCAGGATTTAGATGATAATCCTGTTGAGTTGCATGTCGGTGGTGACCCTCCGTCACAACCTCCTGGAGGCGGTACTCATGTACCGGTACCAGGGGGAGATGATGATTCCGACCTGGATCACGATCCGGACGGTGATGGACATCCGCCAGGAGGCGGTCCTCAGGGACCGGGACCTGGTTATGGTCCGTCACCGGAAGAGCCTCCTCTTCCGATGGAGTTTCACGAGGAGTCGCCTCCTCCTGGAGGTCCTCCCGATTCTCCTGGGGCTCCGCCTCAGTTTGCGAACCCGGATCAGGTTCTTAGTCCACCGATGCCGTGGCCGGCACCACCTTCACCTATTGTTCCTGTTCCAATTCCGCCGCATCCTCACTTTCCGGTGCCACAGAGTATGCGACCGCCATCACCTCGCAATGTGTCACAGACACGTGCGCGAGGCGCACATCCTGACGATGTGTCAAAGGCAAAGTCACGTACTGTCGTGGGACCCCCGGTTGTGCTGTTGCCTGGGCAATCTGCGGGAAAGAAGGATCCCGATCCGTCGGGTGACTTTCCAGGTTTTCACGAGCCTGCTTCCTCTTCTTCTGATCCGGCTCCTGTTCCTGGTTTGCCGGTGACTGAGGGGGAATTTCCTATCCAGCAAACCCCACTCCCGGAACCCACCCCGGAACCGCCGGTGCCGGAAGCTGGTGAGGATACTGATTCGGATGCAACGGTTGACTATCGTGATGAAAGTTTGCTTGCTTTGGCTGTTGGCGACGACGACGTTTTGATTCGCCTTCCGTCGGACTTCAAGGTTCCGTCCTTTGTTCCGTTGGATGGTGATGGTTTTGCGTCGTGGTTGACTAAACAAGATAAAATCAAGGCAGGTACCCTCACGCCGGAGATGCACGCAAGTATGCCGCCGAAATTCGGAAGGCTAAACTTGAGGAGTTCAAGAGTTACTTGGACAATGATGCAATTCGGCTGACGGACCGTCGCAAGCTTAAAAACGATGTCAATTTTCTTACCGGACGTTGGGTCCTTACTGTGAAGGTTGACAAGAACGGTTACTTTTCCAAGTTCAAAGCCCGATGGGTTTGTCGTGGGTTTCAGGACAAGTTTGCCTGGGATCAACAAACGGACAGCCCTACGGCTACTCGGTATGGTTTCCGTTTGGTTGCGCAGTGCGCTGCCAATCACTATTGGGATCTTTTTCATTTGGATCTTAAGACCGCTTTCCTTCAGGGGGAACACTACAATCTGTCATCTCGCATGGTTGTGGTTCAGTTGCCTCCTGACATCGGTTTGCCTACCTGGATGGTTGGCCTTTGTCTCAGACCAGTCTATGGTCTGAACGATGCACCGAGAAGATGGTGGAATCGTTTGGACAAATTCCTCAGGTCTGTAGGCATGGAACCGACCAGAGCTGACCGATGCACTTATGTCGCATACGACGGCATAGAAGGCAAGAAGGGCAAGAGCCACCTTGCGGCAGGAAGCTCCTCTCAGGAGGAGGAACCTGAAGCAGGAAGCACTTCTCTTGAGGTGGAACCTGCCTACCTCAAGGAGGTTGCCCTTCATGCCATGACATGCTACGCATACGATGAAGGAAACCGTTCTTCCTCCGACCGTGCGGAGGAGAGATCCTATCTTTCATGTCCCGATATCGCTCAGTGCTTTAACACCGATACCAAGAAGATGGTTGACTATGCTTGGAGGCCTGTGACTGATGATAAGCTTCTCGGATGCTTGGGCAGTGTCGCTTGTAAGAAAAGAGGCTGGTTCCCTTATGAGAACGGGCATGCTCTCGTTTCTCACAGGGCCAAGGCTCTTCGTACTCCTGCACCTGTCTATCAGGTCAAGGACTACCCTTATCGAGTTTCCATGATCCTCCGTAAAGGAACATGGTGGATTGTCGAAAGGGCCCATGACCTGAGGTTGGACAAGGGCGATAAGACCTGCTTCCTTGAAGAAGAAGCTGAGGTCCTAGTCTCCTTGTTCCTTCCAGAGAAGGCTTCATACAAGGTCGAGAGCTTATCAGAGCTCTCCCCCGAGTTGGTTGATCAGCTTCTTGAACACTTTGTTGACCCTGTGCATGGAAGTCCCAGCAAAGGTCGCAGGACAGTTGGAGTGATGAGTCTTCATGTTGATGATCTCATCATAAGTGGAACCCCTGAGTTCCTCACTTGGTTCCTAAAGAAGATCAAGGAACACTTCACTGTCGGCCATGAGGACAAGAATGACCTTACGTTCACGGGACAGCGTGTTCGTTGGGTTCTTGATGCACAAGGGAAGAAGAAGTATATCTCGATCGATCAAAAGCTGTGTGTTTCAGAGCTTGAGGAGATTGTCATACCAAAGCATCTTAAGGATGCAGATGCGTGTGATAAATCTCTTCACACTTCCTATCGCTCTTTGCTTGGTAGCATCAACTGGCTTCAGTCGAGGACGCAATTTCAGGCATGTTACCAGTTCTCTCGTCTGGCATCAGCATCCGCTGCTCCGACTATTGGTCACTGCAAGGAGTTGAACAAGTTGTGTCGACAGATACGCAGTGAGGAAGTTGAGTTGCGGGTGTGGCCAGTGAAGGGATCACCGAGGATTCTTGGAATTCCTGACGCAGCTTTCCGTAACAACAGCGACAAGTCCTCACAGAGGGCGATGACTATCTTCATCGCAGATGAAAGGGTCAAGAATCGAAGAGACACCCGAGGCTCATTGGTCTTCTTCGAATCAACCAAGATTAAGAGAACGACCCTCAATACCACTGTCGCTGAGCTTTACGCCTTGATGAAGTGTTTTGGTACCTGTCAAATGCTTCGTGGTTTGTGGAAGGACATTAGTGGTCTGGATGCCGAGATTCACATTCGCACCGATGCTAACAATCTCGTGTCTACCGCTTCTACTACTCACTCACCCGAACAACAGGAAACCATTCACAGCTGAGAAAGGAAGCGTGTTCAGGTGCTATTGCTGATCTTTCTCACGTTCGAACCGAACACTGTCTTTCTGACTGTCTCACGAAACGAAGCGCTAATCCTAGAAACCTCCTGAGTTCTGTTCAAACTGGGTGGTTGAAGGAAATTGATTCACATCCTCCTTTTCGTTCCATGATTGAGCACAAGGCCTTCTTGAACGCCTGGCTCCGTAAGGAGTACGCGGTTTTGAGTGCAGTGCAACATGTCATGTTCATGCAGGAGCGTTTGTGAGTCATGTCTGCTTCATGTGTGAGCTGTCGGAGCAATTCAATGCATGTGCTTCATGAAGAGTTGTTGGTCTCTTTTTAAATTTGTGCCTGCATTGCTCAAATCAGCTGGTTCAAAACTCAAGTGAGAAAGTAGCCCACAACTTCCTCTTCTTCTGTTACCAGCATGGCTGCGGCAGGACCCTCGATGGACACTGGACGCTCCTCTCATGAGGAGGCACCATTCCAGGTCTACTGGACACCGACAACGGGATGCAACTTCAAGATTGACGTCCGCACTGGTGTCCCCGACCTGTCCTTGTACCAACAGAGCGCGTCCTGGGCAAACCGTCGTGTACTCCGAACAGTTGGAGATGGCGACGGTAATGCCAGCTATCCTACAAGGGATCGTCGAGCCTATCCTGCGAGTGCTCCAGTGGCCTCCCTTAGGATCATCCCAGAAGGTGTTCCACGGTTTTTCCGTCAGCAGGACACCACGGCGTACTTCCCTCAGGGGGAGATGGCCGCGGTGAACATTCTGGAAGGACAGTTGGCCTTTCTGTCACACGTCCTGCTGTACGAGGAAACTCACCCTGGGACCCATGTGTTGCAGCGGCACCTCACGTGGAAGTTCGACTTCCTCCGGTGCTTTCTTGGATGTCTGACCGGCGACGAGCTCACCGGGCTCGATCGTGAAATCTTCAACATTCACCAGATGCGCCACAATCACGGTGGATGGGCGGTGAAGACATCCAAGCAGCTTTCATCATTGACCAGGCACGACACAAGGGTCACGCCGGGTCGATACATGGAGATCCCGTTGGAGACGATGATGCAGCACCCCATCAGGCCTTTCGAGTGGGAGCCCAAGAAGTTCTTCGCCTTCTTGATGGCGAACTCGAAGGGTCGCTTCAACATCTGGGTGGCCCCGGTGGCTCTGCAGTTCGAGCGGTTCTTTGACTTCGACTTCTATGTCGGGGTCTCCGCCGTCCAGGGTCACTCACGGATGCCCGAGCGGGTCTCTGATGTTGCTCTCGGGGAAAGGCTCACCTTGGAGCGATGCCGCCAGCTTGGAACGATTTTCCACGCCTCGGATAACTCCAACTACGAGAGCATCCGGGAAAACGGCTTAAAGCTGGAGGCGACGAAGGCGGCGTGCCTCTTCATACACATACCTTTCCCTGAGGAAAGCCTTGTGTGCGGCGAGCTTGCGAGAGTAGTCGGGATCCTCTGTCCTTGGCATCTTTGCACGAGAGTCATTGTCCCGAGGGCGATCGAATCCAATGTTACCCACGTTGGGCCTGAATTCGTTCGACGCGGCAACGGAGACATCGTCCAGCATCTGGGCAAGACCGCCAGGATGACGCTTAAAGTTCATCCAAGGTGACGTGTAACCGTTGGAGTAAACCTTCGGTTTCTTGTCCAGCTCCACGAGGTAGTTCCCCTGCAACTTCCCCATCTCGAAGGCCTTGAGGAAGAAGTGCAGGGAGTACCCCGAAAGAGGATGCTGCAACCACGATGCCCAATCGTATTCACCACCCAAAGACTCTCTCATAGAAGTAGTCAAAGTGTGCCAGGGGGTGACCTGAACGAGGGCATCGCCATAGGTGCTAAGCATCGGCTGGCCAGAGGAGTCCACCATGTGCAACTTGCCGTGGGCGAAGAGATGCCATGGATTCGTCCTGGCCTTGCGGAGAACCTCGTTGAGCTCCTCCTGCTGCTGGGACTTATGCGCATCAATCTTGCCGTGGACGGTGTCCCCAGACTGATACGCATACTTGGTGTCTCCTTCGGAGGCTGTGGCTTGCCGCTCCCGCTCTGCCTTAAGCTCATTGTCACGAATAAGCTTCTGGAGAGCTGCCGCGTCCAATGTGGGTACCTTCTCCTGAGAGAAGCTTCCCGGTGACGCTTGGCCTGCATCCTGAGATGTCTTTGGCCGCTTCTTGGGAGCTGGCTTCGAAGGCATTGGATCCGAGCTGCTACCCGGTACCCCTCCCTGTGGATGGCCTCCGGAAGCAGATGCGGAAGCAGACGCTGAGGTTCCCTCTTCCTGAGAAGAGCCTACCCCTGCGCTTTGCTGCTTCCTCTCGTGGCGAATGCCACCCGGATCTTGCTCGTGAGGAGGACGGTAGTGACGTGTGAGATACATCGCCGGAATGTCCTTGTACGAGAGCACCACGCCGTTGTCTGTAAGAAACAGATTGTGGCCGTGACTCATGTAGCACTCGTAATCGAGCTTGGCGTAGAAGACGTAGGTACCGTACTTAATGACGGTCCCAGGCCCAGGAGAAATCACTCCACCCGCATAAAGGATTTCCAGATGCTCGTCCGCGTCATCAATGAGGCTTATGGAGTGGACTTCTTCTCCTACATCCAGCGCCACGCCGGTGATCTGGAGGTTCGCCGTAAATACACGGTGCGAACCCCTGAGGGCTATTGTCTCTACGACAGTACCCTGAAGCAGCCGTTCAACGGCAGCTACCTCCTGGCGGTTCTGGAGAAAGTCTTCGCTGAGTCTGACCAGCGCGATTTCAAATCAGCTTTCGCCCGCAAGGCAAAAGCTGACTTGGTGGCGTACGAAGACTTGAAGGCGAAGAAGGAGTCTGAGCTGAATGAGCTCCTCACCCGACCATATGACGACATTATGATCGAGGAGTTCATCGAGCGCCTCCCATGTCCACAGATCGAGGAGATCGAGGAGCCTCCCGCGGCTACTCAGATGGATACCTCCGAACCGTCGTCTGGATCCACGGACTTGCCACAGGGCAAGAAGGTTGATCCGGTTAAGACCGAGCCGACCGATGTGCCAATGGAGACTGATGCTCCAGGAAGCTCTCCACAGGGAGAGATACCTGGAGACAGACGTTCCGGAAGGCTCTCCACAGGAGAGGTATCTGGGGCTGATGTCACACAGCAGAAGACCGAAGCTGAGGAAGGCTCTCCACATGGAGAGGGATCCGAGGTAAAGGTCGAATCTGATGAGCACATGGGTCAGGAAGGAGGTAAGTCCGAGAACATCGAAATGGCTGAGGAAGGCTCACCACAGGGTGAGGAATCCATGCCAGACATTGCTCCCGAGAAGGATGATGAAAGTGAACTTCACGATCAAGGCATCTGGGGGAAATGCAAGACTGTTCCGGATCCTGAGTACTACCAGGCCGCGAAGGATGCAGAGGACCAGAATGAGAACGCGTTCGACAAGATGGGCAAGGCAAAGGAAAAGATCGAGCTCGTTGATCTCGAAGAGTTCAAACATTTCCTTAATCAGCTCACCGAAATCGAACGACAAAGCCCTATGCGGCTGCTCTGCAAGCAGGTGCATGGATATGGCTATTCAGGCTTGTATCATACAGGACTTCGTGATCCTGATTACGAGCCCGTTCTCGCCTACAAGGTGCAGCATATGAGTTGGAGGGTAAATGTTCCGAACCACAAGGGACAGAAATACTCTCTTTCCATGGTGGATCTATTCAACCAACTCAACAAGATGGATCCCATCTATGAGCGCCGTCCCGACAAAAAGGACGTTGTTTTTCGTTCTGGGGACGTTCGTAGCACCTTGGACGACAAGCTCATGGGCAAGGCCTCTGACATCCGAGAATCAGCACTGGAGGTTATGGAAGCACTTCTTGATAAGCTGAAGTCCCTGGATGCAAGCGGCAATCCGGCAACTCGAGAAGAACTCTTGAATGCTATGCTTCACTACTTTTTGAGCACCGGAGTCGATGAAGAGGAGATCGGGGACCTCTCTCTTGAGAAGATGCCGAATCCTTATATTCATCGTTTTGGTCTGGCAGAGGACTCCAATGTCCCTATCTTCACCAGCAAGACCAAGTACGCCGCGCTCATCCTCAATCTCGGCAACATGAGCAGGGGGAGAAAGCGTTCCGCTCCTAGCTCCGTTGCTAATCACATTGACTGGGACGATGCTACACCATCTAAAGGAGCCTTGATAAAATCGATTGCACAGTCGAAGACGCATTTGTTTATGCTCTGCGAAGCGGCTACAATCGATGACTCCGAGGAGGCCTTCCTCAAGTCACGCGGGTGGCAATTCCTGCGTAACGAGTCCAAGGACCTGATGGTGGGAAGTCGTACAAATGGTGTCGGATCTTCGATCACCCGTCTTGCCGGCTCCACTCTCAGTGGATATGCCCACGAGTCCCTTCCAATAACCTAAATGGTCGCGGAAATCGTGTATGGCATGACGTTACCGACCGGTCTCCAGGGCAGTCGTGGTGATGTTCCAGATGAGTCACTGACCAAGGTCTTGGAGCGGGCTGGATCCGACCGGCTCAGAGTTTGTGTCTTCCACCTCCACAACGACGCGGCGGCAGACAAGGTGGCGTTGGCTCATGAAGTGTTGGGCAACATGTTCATCGACTGCTTGCACTACCAAGTCGACCTCATCGGTGGCGACGCCAACATGGCCCTCTACCGGGCCACCGGCAGAAAGCAGGAGTCGATGGATATTCGTGGCGGGATGTACCAACGCCTTCTCGACTACTTCTTGGAGGCATGGTCAGAAAGCCCAAAGTGCCCACACCTCTGTTCGCCTCGTGCGAGACATGTGTCAGCAAACGCCATGTGGCTTCTGAAACAGTATGAGGACACGCTGGGAATGCCATACAAGGAAGCTAAGCAACCAGACTGGAATACTTTTCCTGGTTTGGATCCTGTTATGGCTACAGTCATGGAATGGGGACACAGCATGTCGGACGATCAATGGGCGGAGTTTCCATCTTCAAAGACTGAGTTCGACATCCATGTCTCTGAGTGGCTGTTAAACTCCACCACCTCATCGAGGTTCACGCGAACCAGTACTCTGGAGGCAGGATGAGAGCGCTCAACCGCAATCCCGACACCGTGAAGGAAGCCGCGGACAGAAGAAAAGAGAGACAGAAGCTGAACAAGGCGCGTGGTTCTGGTTCTACTGGTCCTGCAGTCGCACCACAGGGAGCAAGCTCTTCTCAGGAAGAGGCAGCTTCTGGTGCTAAGGCTTCTGGTTCTCAACGTCCTCAAGAACCCGCACAACCTCCTGGTGGCAAGGAAGGCGGCAAAGGAGGCAAGTCCTCCAAGGGAAAAGGCAAGGACGCCGACAAGGGCAAGTCCAAAGGCAAGGCCAAGGGCAAAAACTGACTAGGTTCAGATGAGGGCGAGGACTCAGACGTTGACGTTCCTGACGAAGACGTTGGTCCTGGCCCAGCATCCTTTGGTGATAGACCGTGGTTCCCATTTCACCTACAGCTTCATCACTGGAGTTTGGAGAGATGGTACTACCCACACTACCAGCTGCTTCATCCAGACGACAGTCCTCGAACTCGTCGAAGGGTTGAGCAGTACAACCAGAGGATGATGAACCATGGTCCGTTGGAAGATGTGGAGTGAATGTTTCACGGAATGCTTCTTTCATAAGAAGGGATCCAGTTTGAGCATTCGCCATTTCATAGGAAGATGCTTTTCTCATGAAGAGGTACTTCCTCAGAGACCCTGTCAGAAAGAAGATACCTATCTCAGGATAAGATACTTCTTATGCCCTTATATATTTGCCGTGTCGCAAGATGTCATGCTGGCATCAAGTGGAGCTAAGCTCTACAATCTTTTATGTGACAGTAAGCTTTCCGCCTGGAGAGGAAACTGAACACAAGTGGGCAACTTTCAAGCAAAAGTTTTCAGTTGAAGATCCGTTTGCGTTTTCGTGCGTGTTCTGCTCTTTTCATTGAAGCTGTCTTCAGGTGAGAGATGTATAGATTCTCTTCAAGTCGCAGATGTAGCTCAATACTCCGCTAATTCGACCGAGAGCAATAACAGGCTAGTTGAATGCCGACTCCACGGCCATGCAGCTCTACGTGTTTTAAATTTGTACCTGGTTGAAACACTGAATGTTACACATCCAGGTGCTTGTCTGTTTCACGTATCACTTGCATGTATCCATGCCTGTTGCTCAAGGTTCTAGTGCAGTGGACTACAGCTGTGCGCCTGTAGCAAAAGAGACACCTGAGTGCCTGTGTTCCTGTACGCCTAGCGAGGGGATACACGTCCAGGTTACATCTCAGAGGGGGGGGGGGGGGGGGGGGGGGGGGGGGGGGGGGGGGGGGGGGGGGGGGGGGGGGGGGGGGGGGGGGGGGGGGGGGGGAGAGGGAGGAGTGTTTCGACATGTTTCGACTATTTCAATTATTCCGCTCCTTAAAGTCGGCTTTCCTTGAAGCTATGGAACCAGGATCCCCACCATCTTGAATAATCGAAATAGTCGAAATATTTCAAACAAGCTGATTTTAGTTTTTCGATTATTGCTATTATTTGGGACCGAAAGAAAAAGATTGATTAAAACCGGCCGATATTCGATTATTTCGATCAGTCTTGGCAGATCCCTGGCAACGACCTCAAACGCCAGTCCAAGCCACTGAGCCCATCAGCCCTGCTATCGAGGGAGGCTCGGATTCACCGACTGAAGCCGAACTACTCTACGCTCTCTACCATGCCGAGCGCACGGTGGCTCAGTGGCGTGCAAGCCTGGACAGGTCCGAAGCAGACTGCAGCGAGGCTCGCAGTGTCCTGCAGGCCTTGGGCGCTCGACGACAACACAGCCAGCGTAGCCGAAGCCCTTGGAGCCGAACCACCGTCTGAGGTGATCTCGAATCGGTCGTCAAGTCGATGCCTGACTCAGGCCCTGCACTGTGGACCATCCGTGTTGTCTACATTTTGGCAGGATCATCTATGTCTTCATTTGCTCAGGGTGCCCTGCCTTCCTTTGTCATCGTGCCAGGTGCAGCTTAAGTCTGCCCGGTATGGTGCTGATAGGGTCCTGCCTCAGCTAGCTCCTACGGCCACCTTCCAGAGACTTGTGTGCTCTGGCGGCCTGCAGAAGATTGCGCCACCTCATGGGCTGGTCAAAAGCCCACTCGCCTGCGTGCTTGCTTCTTGGTTGTGGCCCTCTTCTCAGCCGGTCGTCCTCACAGTGTTGGCTCTTGCAGGCCACCGCCCAGTTGATCACCTCATGAGCCAATGGTCTCTCTTTGCCTCGGCTGGGAACTCAGTGCACCTAACTCGGACCCTTGTCCGCCGTGCTGTTGCTGCTACGCAGACTCATGCAGCCATTGGTTTGTGCCCATACACCTCTCTTGCGATCTGCAGGCCTATTTTAGGCTCGAATGTCCCCTAATCTTGGGCGACGCGGCACCTGCGTGCCGTTTGTCTTGACCAGATGTTGACTCGCCGGCAGAAGCGTCAAATCCGACAGAAGGCTCGACCCTGCCAGCTGAATCGAGTCTTCACCCTCATTGTGCAGTCAGACCTTGCCGCCACGGCGCCGCCGACGACCTCTGATCCCACTCCTACACACCATGAACATGAACGTGCAGAGGCACGAGCCACCGGGAGCTCCCGGTCGGTATGGCCTGCCAGATCAACTACAGGATGGCGTCTATTGGACCAACCCATTCTGCAGACCGAAGAGCGACACCGAGCCTCTCCGATCACGAGGCACAACAATCAAAGCCGGTGGCGGTCTATTTGAGGCCTTATCTCTCACGGACCGATGGCAGCCAACAAGCCACCTCCTTTGCTGGGCTGAACTGTGCATGTCAGCTGCTACTGGAAGCAAGCCAGACGATCATGCTGGCCCTACGATGGCTGCCGATGGAGCCCCATCTCGTTCACATCCGAAGCGGCCGGCCAAGGACGAAATTACCGTCCGATCGGACCCGGAAAGTAAGCATCCGTACTGATGACAGCAACCTGGCCTCCACCGTCAGCACCTTCTCGCCTTGGCTCAGCGAAGGACCATGTGAACTAACTATTGGTCGGGTCGTCTTGAGATCGGTAAATCCATTACCACCAAGACGACCCACAGAGGAGGAAGAAGCCCCCGACTAATACTTCGCGGCAGCGGGCTCCTCTTCCCAGAAGAAGACACCCTCCAGCGGTACTGCGCACTCCTTCTGGAAGACCATATGCGGCCCCGCGCCCAGTACCCAAGAGACAGCGTACTCCTGCTGTGGAGGCTACCAAGACCGGGGCGCACATCCGCAAGGTCACCGATCTTGATCATGCTCTCTGGCGCTTCGGCTGCTTCCTTGATCAGCTCCTTGACTCCCATCTCTTGGTGAATGAGAAGAAGTCGGCCTTCTTGCTTCGTCTTGCCAGAGGCTTTGCGCCTTCTTGGGTCAAGAGCCACGTACGTAAAGGGGATGAAGGCCGTGTGGTGCACTTCTGCACCTGCCGGCAGACGGCTCGATATCCCGCTAGAGGAGGAACATGTTTATCTGGGCCTCACAATATCATATCATCAGGCAATCTCTTTCTCTCTCTCTCTCTCTCTCTCTCTCTCTCTCTCTCTCTCTCTCTCTCTCTCTCTCTCTCTCTCTCTCTCTCTCTCTCTCTCTCTCTCTCTCTCTCTCTCTCCGTCAAACACCGCGTCACTGCTGCATGGAATGCCTGGACGAAGTTGAGGCCGCTTCTCACCTCTGCATCTGCCCCGGCACTTGATCACCAGGCATCTGCGTGCTGTGTCGCGCTCTCAGTCGCATCTTACCTTTGCAAGCGCTGCAGAATTGCACACCCGGCTGGGGGTGCCCTCAATTCGTGACATTCTGTTGCGCTCTCTGGCCAGTCTTCGCGACCGTACTGTGGTAGCCGTTGAAGTGGGGCTGGAGAATGAACCCATGGTAATGAATTGTGATGAGCTCGCGCATGCTCTTCTGCTTCTTGTGGATCTTCATGAGTGCTGCAAGCTCTAGCACCCGCGGCCAGAGTGCATCCCAACATTCATGTGCATTAGTAAGGTGCACCTTCATTCCAGCAGCAGACGTACACCACTGCCCACAACACGGACAATGGTGTCTGAGTTCGTCACGCAATCCCGGAAGGTTGATGAGGCTCTGCCACCCACCTTGGCGAGCTTGCACTAGAACCTCCGTTCGACGGATGACTGGACTAGAACACAGCTGCCCGACCTGCTGCTGCCACTTCACGTCACTTGCTTGGGCCTTCGTTCCCGTGCCAGGGGTATGCATTGACAGAACAGTCAGCGGTCTGATAGCACTGGGGCCAGAGGGAGCACCAGCATTAGTGAGGACATGATGTGCACCCAAAGGCGGTGTAGGCACAGCAGATGTGGGAACAGGAGCAGTGCAGGGCACTGGAGCATCAGCCCGCCTGGGTGGGTCCCCTGAAGAATCAGGTGGCATACACGGCAAAGCCGGTAAGTGGTTGACCTGTAGAGCAGGATCTAATGCAAAACATCGTCCTTTCTGAATGTGATCCCTTAACACAGACCAACGTGAAAAGACCCTTTCACACAAGGCACAAACCGGCATGCCAGAGACAGCATGCACGGATGGATCAAAGGGAATGCCTAGACTGCGGGCGGCATTGGTATTGCGATGGTGTGAGGCCTGATGCACACGAAGGGCTCGTAGGTCAACAAAAGAGGCGGCACATTCAGGGCACGTGAAAGTGGACACATCAGTAGGAACATCATCTGGCATTGCCTGGGAGCAGGATTCCATCCCAGTGGGGCCACTGGGCTCCTGCTCCGTCCAACCCTGCCCAACTCCAGCGCCCTCTTTCCAAGAGTGCTCAGGAGCAGGAAATGGCCATGTTCCAGCATCTGGTCTCCTGCTGTCATCCACCGAACGCGGAAGCAGTGAGTGGTCAGGCCCCATCCAAGCGGCCGCGTCAGGATCAGATGTCAATGCCACAGGCCGGCCTCTCTTCTCATTGGGATCCGTGGACCAAGGGGAAGGGCAAGAACAAGGGCAAAGGCAAGGGCAAAGGCGGACGCGGCAAGAGCAAAGGCAAGGGCACGCCTCCTCCAAGCAAGCAAACCTACTGGGCTTCTTCAGGAGGAAACCAGGAGGCCCTGGCGGAGTGGAGCTCACAAGACTGGAGTCAGGTGTCACCGGCAGCAAGAGCTCCCATCCACTCCACCCATCCTGAACCAGATGGCTCGCCTTCTCCTGAGGCACGAGAGCCAACTTCAGGCAGTGCAACAGGACACGAAGCTTTTCTTCTTCTTCCGTCCAGACCCACCAGGGTCGGTGTTGCCCTTCATGACTCAGGTGGCCAAACGTTGGCGAGAGCTGGTGGATCAGGACAAGGTCAGTCTTCCTTGCGGGAGACAAAGCTCAGAGAGCTGCTTCAGGAGCTCAAGGGACGGATCAAGGGCTTCACGTCGGAGTCAATGCTCGAGATGCGGAACATATGCAATGGGACCCGGCTACTCAGAAGGAGATCCTGGTTCCCAGGACAGACAGTCGCTCGGTGGACTCCCTCCTCAAGGATATTGCCGAGATAGAACTGCTGATCAGTGGAACCACGATCCGCCACTTTGGCAGCCTTCGCCCAATGAGGGGTTCAGTTTGTTCTGGAGATAGAGCTTCGGCAGGACGGCGATGTATTATGGAAACTATTCAACTCCCTGATAAATTGTGCCGTACTCCACCTCATCGGTGCCAGACTCCGCCGGGACCGTCCGGTGACCTCCAACCTTGCGCAAGCTCTGCAGCATTATCTGTGGGAAAGCCCGAGCCTCAATCTGCCAGGTTGTATACACTTGATCTCCTCACTGTCCGTCTTGCCAATCCCACCAGCAAAACCTGCTACATGAACAGCACCTTGCTTGCGCTGCTGTTTACTCTGTATCGGACTGGTTCTGTCAATGAGGCTGATCTGGGTCAACTTCGTCATGTGTTCCAGGCCATCTTTTCTCGGTCTGAGCCGCTTGACATCAGCAAACTTTTCTTGCCTGGATCATGTTTATCAGTCCTTGGCAGATGCCCTATCGCCGCGGAGTTTGTTCAGCATATTGCACCCAGGATCCGCTCACCCTTATTTTCTGGAGTGTGGCAAGCTAGGCAGGTTATTGGTGAGCTGAGTCAAACCGTTGACTCTGCATCTGCTCATACCCCAGTGCTTCTCCCTATGACAGGGACTGCAAACTTGCAGAACTTCATTGATCAGTGGCATGCTCAGGATGACTCAGGCATCATGCATGCCTTCAGTGCTGATACGCAGATTGTGCTCTTTGAGCTCATGAGGTTCAATGTTCTGGGGAGGGGACGACGCAAGCGTGTCGTCAAAGACTCAATGTGTGTGAGTGGTGTGCTGGCAGACCTTGCCATTCCGATATATGCTGCTGACGCTTCACATGAAGTGCATTATTGTACCTTCGAGGTTGTGGCGACTGTCGTGCACTACGGCACTCATGCTGACTCGGGGCACTATCGAAGCATATGAAAGGAAAAGAGCTGCAAGTGGATTACAGATGATGGTATTGCAGCGCAGGAGTGCACGTCTGATGACATGTGTGCTTTGGCCTGCAACGCCTATCTCGTTTGGGCGATTTGCTTATCCACTGCCGACTCAGGTCATGCAGCTACGAGAATCGATGACTGATTGGATGGAGCAAACATTGACGGCCAATGTGGCCTGATGTGGTGCAGTAGTTTAAGCGTCCACTGAGGCGCCGCGACCCACCCGTGGTTGTGCTACAGACTCGCTAGGCGCCATGCTCGCTGCGTTGTTAAACATTCTGCCAGGAACAGTAACACAGCTAGTGCAGTACAGTTAATGTACAGGAACAGCCGTCACGCACACGCGACGTGCAGGCTCGAGACCCCAGGACACACCGTGCCCAGGAACAAAAGTGTCCGACAGTCTTTGTGGGTAGGAACCCTTAGTGAAGCCCGTTCTTTAACATGGTAGCGGAGCTGCCTCCAGGAACCTCCTTGGCAGCGATGATGCTACTCGTAGCCATAGGAACCATGATGCTCGGCGCCATGGCAGTTTGCCTCGTTGCCGGATGGAAAGCAGATGCGCGCAAATGAGCAGATCACCAAGAAGACGGAGACAGTGCTCAACATGCCCACGCTCAGGATCGCAGTCCGTTCAGGAACAAAGTACCACCGCAGAGGTTGTGGACACCTTCGCAACCACAACGTTACAGCAGGAAACGCGCGAGACTTTGACGCTTGCAGCGATTGCTACCCCGACCGAGTGTTGGTGGAAGAGAGAGAGAAAAGGAACATGAAGTGCTACGGTTTGGCAGCATGTATGGTGCTGATGGTTGGTTTCGCACTGGGAAGCCTCGCAACTTTGTGCGGGATGATCTTGGTCCCAGGAGCAGGAAGTATGGCGGTGAGACCGTGGCAGGCCCTTGGCAACAACGTGGAGACCAAGGAAGAACTTGCCCTTGGAGACGCCTTACCCTCCAAGGATGCGAGCCGTGGGAGAAAGGAACTCACTTACGTAGAGAGTGACGAGAGCGAGCTCATGGCAGTGTGGTCGAGCAGAAGGAAGCCCAATACGCACCGGAACCGCTACAGGAACTACGACGTGTACGGCGAGTACTACCAGCAAGGCTACAACGAGTGCAGCGTGAACCCCGACGGCACCAACGTGAACACGATCAGGAACACGAACGCGTACACGATTAAGGACTATGTGGAGATAGGAAAAGTCATGGTACCGTACGCTTTGTTGTGCATGAACCAAGTGATGAACGAGCTCTACAGCGTCGTTAGCGTGACCGGCGAGTACTACACGGAAGAGAACAGGAACGGCAACCAGAACACCGAGAACCAGGAGAGTGAGAGCCTTGAGTCAGGCTACGCCCCTAGGTACCTAGTAAAACAACAGCGAGAAGTACTGAGGAAATTTGTACAGGAACATGTTCACAGTTTCGTAGAAAAGCTAGCAACCGTAGGAAAGAAGTTTCACGACGTCGTGCATGTGATAGTTCAGGAAGTCATTTCCAACAGAGTTGTATTTCAAGGAATTCGCATAGCAGTGTTCTTAGGAACCCCAATGGGACTGATTACTTGGATCACCCTGTCGTACTATTCTAGTGTGTTTTTCGCAAGAGCAAGCAACGCTCAAAGCACCAAAGGAAGACAAGAGGAGAAAGGAGAGCACAAGCAGTGTGCAGGAAACAGTGCAAGTCGCTACTTTTAGCAGCACTAGTGTACAGCAACCTTGAAACAGCAAAAGGAATGGAGGATGCATTGAAGGCACTTGCCGAGATCAATGCACAGACCTTACAAGGAATACAAACACTAGCAGAGGAGATCAGGAACTCAGCAGCTTCAGGAAGTCAGAGAGAAGCAGGACTTACACAAGCATTCCAGGAAACCCTGACAGCAGTTCAGGAACAGCAGAAGACAGCGCAAACAGCGTTGGCAGACGCTCACACAAACGCAGCAACGACACTTGAGGAGATAGGAGCATCTCTGGAGAAAGCAGTAAAGGAACAAAGAAAGCCTGGAGAAGTGGAGTTGCACAAGCTGATTAAAAGCCCCGAAGCATTTTCCCCAGGAACATGGCAAGAAGAGAAGAGTGGATGGACAGAGTTCAGGAACAGGATGCGGATCTGGCTTGGAGCAGTGGATTCCAACATGGTGAAGATCATGGACATCGCAGAAAGGAACCTAAAAGATGATAAGCAAGTGAAGATGGCTGAGATGTCTACAGAAGCAAAGGAAACAAGCAGACGCCTGTACAGTGTTCTTTGTTCGTACACTAAAGGAAGGCCTTACCGAGTTGTAAAGCATGTAGCTGAGGAGAACGGTATGGAAGCTTACCGTATGCTACTCAAGGAATATCAACCAACGAATCGTGCGAGATCGTTGGAGTTGTTTCACAACATTCTCAACTACAAATTCGCTCACAACAAAGGAATTGCTGAGAATATCCTCGAATATGAGGAACACATCGAGAAGTATGAGAAGGCTACTGGAGAAAAGGTACAAGAGAATTTGAAAGTATCTACTCTTATCCAAGGTATGAAACCTGACGTGAAAAGGCACTTGTTGCTCAACATGGATGAGAAGACACAGTACAATACTCTTCGTCAGTACCTTGTGAACTATGAGTCAACCGAGCGTTGGACTAACTCTTTGGCAGCCCAGCAAGGAACACCTCACCGAACCACAACAGACTTGATCGACAAAGGTGATGACCATGGTGGTCTTGCAGCAATGGATATCAACCAAGCATGGTACAAAGGAAAGAAAGGCTATGGCAAAGGTTATGTTCACCATAAAGGCAAAGGTAAAGGAAAAGGCAAGAAAGGTGGAAAGGACTTCGGAAAAGGTTTCGGCTTTGACAGCAAAGGCAAAGGTAAAGGTAAAGGTTTCGGAGGTTTTGGCAAAGGCAGAGGTCGAGGCAACTGGAAAGGCCGAGGTAGAGGTTTCAGAGGTTACAAAGGAAAAGGCAAAGGTCGAGGAAGAGGTTTCTTCAGACACAAAGGAAAAGGTAAAGGCAAAGCCCAAGCAGCTACAGGAGTGTGTCACTACTGTCATAAGTATGGACATTTCGAAGCACAGTGCAGACAGAAGATGCGTGACATGGGTTATCAGGCCAGGAACGTTGACCTTGAAAACCAGAGCGAGCAAGCGAGCACTACAGGTACTTCTACTCAGGCCCCTTCGTCAGCCAACAAGACCTCAACAAGCCAAGCAAGCCAAGGAACCCAAAGACCAGTGATTAGGATGGTCTCCATGTACCACATGGGAGACGAGCCCACAAGCTTTCCGGAGGAATTCGCACTGAGTGAGAACTCTGAAGAGATAGAGATTGAGTACTTCGGAAGAGTTTTGCGGGTTGTTGGTGAAGAAGTTCAGGAAGAGAGGAGTGAGACAGAAGAGTTTTGGATTGGTGATGAAGATGATGAGTTTCAGGACTGTGATGAGGTGAGTGATGATGCATGGCTGGAATGGCATCTAGCAGGAACTCCGATAGGAACTCAGGATCGTGGATACTACTTTGAGTGTCCCAATGGATGTCATGAAACACCGTGGCACCCAAACATGCAGGAATGTGAGAACGGATGTCACCATCCTCCTAGAAGGAACAGAGTGGAGAGAACAGCACCCTCAAGGACCATCACCAGGTTTGCGCGTGCAGCAAGGAACGCGAGAACTCGAGAAATCGAGGTCGTGCTGGATTCAGGAGCCGACATTTCGTTGGCACCGATGTGGATGAAGAAGTATGGAAGAAAGGCACCCAACACTACCAAGGTAGTTTTGCGAGATGCACAAGGATCTCGGATCAAGGTTTCAGACCAAAGGATCATTGAGGTTGAGTTTCGGGATGTTCAAGGAAACATTGTGAAGGTTGAAGAAGTGTTCTTGATTTCATCGGTTGTGCACCCTCTTTTGGCAGTAGGTAAACTGTTGAAGAAAGGCTGGGAGTTCAGAGATGGAACAGCAACAGGCACTTTCCTAACAGAAGGAACAACCAAGATCGCAGTGAACTACAACAACAACTCACTTACAACAAAAGCCTTTGTGAGAGCAGTCAACTGGGAAGCAGAAGCAAAACCTATCCCTATGTACTTGTGCGAGAACTTGAAGGAACTCATTGAAGAACAGCGTGTAGGTTGGACCAACTGGCGAGACCCTTACCAAGTCCACTTCAGCCTAGGAACCTCAGAACACGTTGATACTTACTTGATGTTTCCACCAGGAAAGTTCGCATATCGAGCAGTGCTTATTGAGGATGATGATCAGTGGTATCTGTTGCATCACAGCATCATGTTTGAGGAACTTGAGGAACCGTTTGGAACAATCTTCGATGGCAGCAAAGAGTACCGCACACTTACGCTAGTATCGCTCAAGGAATTTCCACTGAACCTCATAGGCACCCCCAAGGAAGATGAGGATCGAAAGATGTTTGAAGAGTACACTGAGGATGCATGGTCAATCAGCATGGATGGCACTACACTCACGAGGTACCACAACTCGTTGAGGAAGACTTTGTTCAATCCTCGAGATACCAATGACATTCCAGTAGACATTGGAAACCTCAAGCCAGACAGGTACACGTATGGAGAAGAACCGATCAATAAGGATTTCTTTGAGGATGACAAGTTCTGGACTTTGGATGAGCCTCACAGAGACCCAGAACCACTAGGAGGTTTATCCTGGACAGGACGTAGTGTATTCGAACTCATTGAACCAGTGAACCCCAAGGCCAGAAGACCAAAACAGAAGGTTCACCAACTGGACACGATTCCAGAACAGGAAGAAGAACAGGAAGAGACCTCAGAGGCCCAAGCACCAGCACACAGGCATGAACTTGCAGGAGAATTGTCTTTTACATTCAACGGTCATGAGTACAATCAGCAGAACAGCCTCAAGGCCCTGAGAGAGTTGTGCAAGGAACTAGGAGTCTCAAAAGCTGGCTCTAAGCAAGAGATTCTTAGAAGGCTCAGTAGATCCATCATGGAAGCAGAAAGGCACATGGAACTTGTTTCAGGCCAGAAGAAGTACAAAGAGTTTCTAGAAGCTGAACCTCTGAAGGTACCCAAACAGCCAAAGCCGGAGGAAGTCGCAGTGCATAATCTCACACACTTACCTTATGCATCGTGGTGTCCGACGTGTGTAGCATGCAAAGGAAAAGAGTCTCCACACCTTCGTGAGAACCCAGAGAAGGAAAGATCTTCAAGACCAACTTTCTGTATGGATTTCTGTTTTACAGGAACAAGTCATGATGAGGCACCAGCGGCAGTTAGTCTTGTGTGTGTTGATTCTTGGAGTAGGAACATGGTCTGTATCCCGACAGCATCTAAAGGAAAAGATCTTGTAGAGCACCTTTGCGAAGGAGTGACCTACTTGAGTACTCAGCTTGGATATGGAACCATCAACTTGAAGGCAGACAACGAAGGAACAATGATGAAGCTGAAGCAGGTCATCCAGAAGCAGCGAGCAGCTTTAGGTCTAGGAACAGTCTTGCAGGACGCAGTCAGTGGCCAGAAGGAAACCAACGGCATGGCAGAGAGAGCAATTCAAACCATTAGGAGACAAGGAACAACCCTGATTAGGCACCTTGAACACAGAACAGGAACATATATTGCTCATACTCATCCAATCTTCAGTTGGGCTTTCAGGCACTCGGCATGGACCTTGAACAGGTACCATCGCCATTCCTCCACAGGAATGACTCCGTATGAATTCATGGCAGGAAGGCCTTACGAGGGCCAACTCGCCGAATTTGGCGAATCACTTTTGGTTTTGACCAATCGTTCAGGAACCCGTGCCAATAGGAAAGGTGACCCTATTTGGTTGAGAGGAGTGTTTTTAGGAAAAACAGACAACAACCTCTTCATTACGTGGCACATGGACGGCATCAAGACAAGCCGTAGCGCAAAACGTTGCGTGGAACACTTCGACGTGAAAGGAATAAGTAGCGTAGGAATTCACACTTGGGAAGTGAAGCACACTACCCTGGCAACAAGGAACATTCCCAGGAAGAACATTCCAGGACCAATTGCAGAGGCGCCACCTGTCATGGATGGAGCAACTCAGGAACAGTCGGTCGAGGACTCGGCACCTTCCGCACCTTCAGGACCGATCGCAGGACCGATTGTCATCCAAGGCGGGGACTCTGCAGGGAAGTCAGGACCTACTAGGACAACCTACCTAGAGAGCAAAGCGAAGCAGGCACAGAGCAAGAGAAAAGCAGAAGAAGAACTTGAGCAGGAATACGACCAAAACAAACACGACGAAGCAGCTTCAGACCCAACGTCTTCTAGTAGCAGCAGTAAGGAAATGGACGCAGCCTCAGAAGAAGAACTCATCCCAGACAGCGCAATGGCAAGTGAGCTTCTTTCAGCTAGAGGACCAGCACCTCTTAGGAAAATGGAATTTGACGATGTAGGAACAGGTTCCAAGATCCCGAAGATTGATTCTCCGAAGAAGAAGTACCCTCCGTTCAACGTAGGAAGAGTATTTGAGCACAATGATGAAGAACTACCTGAAGCAGAACCAGGTACAGAGGACATTTTCTGGGAAGATTCATATTCGGACATTGGCGATTCCGATGAGGAACAAGACATCTTCAAGAGCGAAGATTCTGGACCTCCAGAAGTTGCAGAAGCCCAGTTGCAGGAACTGGATCGTGAGGCAATGCTCACAGAGATCAACAGACTCACCGAGATGAAGGCATTGGCAAGGAAACCCTTGCAAGAACTCGAGAGAGAAGAGGAGAGAGAGACAGAAGAAGAAGAGAGCAACCAAGGAACAAAGTGGTTGACGACGAAATTCGTCTTCGATTGGCGATTCAGGAACGGCCGATGGATGCGGAGAGCTAGGTTAGTAGCGAGAGAGTTCAAAGGAGCAGAAGTAAGGAACGACACGTTCAGCCCAGCTACGAGCGCATCGTTGGTGAGACTTATCCCGATCTTAGGATTACAACAGGAACATTCCCTGTACTCCATTGATGTCAAGGACGCATTCTTGCAGGTCCCACAAAGGACTAGATGTGCATGTCAATTCCCGAAGGAATATGTGGATCTGTTTGGCGACCAGGACCCTAGTTGTAGGAACGAAGGTTTGTTACTGCTTAGAGTACTTCCAGGACAGCGAGATGCAGCACTACTATGGAGTGATCATTTTGCAGGAACCCTCAAAGAGCAGAACTTTGATAGGAGCAAAGCTTGCCCTACTTTGTTTCGTGACGACAGGAACAGCATACTTGTTGTGCATGTAGATGACATTCAGGCAGCAGGGAAAACAAGGCACCTAGAGCCCAAGCTAGGAAAGCTAGGAGAAACCTACGAGCTAAAGGTTGAAGGCCCCTTCTTGACAGAGCAGGAACTTGAGGTAGGAGAGTCACACCAGACAATCCGATTCCTTAAAAGGAAATTCAGCTACCACAATCACGAGCTCCACATCACGAGTGACCCGAAGTATCTTGTGAAGCTTAAGGAAGAACTGAAGCTTACCAGCAAAGCCTCGAAGCCAACTCCGTGCACCCAAGAGTCGCAGGAACAGGACAACACTCAGACCTTGAACCAGGAACAAGCGGCATCGTTCAGGAAAAGCGTTGGCATACTCTTGTATGTCAGTCAGGACCGCCCTGACGTGCAGTTTGCCGTGAGAGGTTTGGCCTCCAAGATGTCGGAACCAACACATGGTTCTTGGAAACACTTAGTCCACCTAGTGCAGTACATGTCGAGAACTGAAGGATACCATTTAGTGTACAGGAAAACGCCTAGAGGACTCAGTAATCTCCATGAATCCATCAGGAATGGTAACTACGACTTTACAGGAATAAGGCCCAAGGAACACCACCTTTTGGAAGTCTTCAGCGATTCAGATTGGGCAGGAAAGAAGGACACAAGGCGCTCAACATCTTCAGGAATTGTTTGCCTAGACGGTCAGTGCATTTACTCCTTTTCTAGGAACCAGAAGTCGGTTAGCTTGAGCAGTGGTGAAGCAGAGTACTACGCAGGAGCGTCAGCAGCGTCAGATTCTATATTGTTGAAGGAAGCAGTAGAATTCTTGACCAGGAAACAATGCAAGGTACACTTGTACATGGATTCTTCTGCAGCTAGAGGAATTATTACAAGGCAAGGTGTAGGAAGAGTCAAGCATTTGCAGATCAGGACCCTTTTTCTTCAAGACCTCCACAAAGAAGGAACAATTAGTGTTCACCCAGTAGGAACCAAGGAGAACACAGCCGACATAGGTACCAAGCCCCTTTCAGCGAAAAGGATCAGACTGTTGTTGCACTGGCTAGGTTTTCAGACCAGCGAGAACGAACCAGTAGGCAGAGAAGAGCTCAAGGAACACAAGGCCCAAACACAAGCTAAAGCAGTTGTAAGAATGATCAAGAGCCCAGGAACTTTGTCTTTTGCAGCTTTGTTGTTTGCAGGAATTTCAGGTATTTCAGACAGTCTTCAGATTCAGAGTTTCAAGGAACAGTGTCTTGAGAGTTGTTTTCAGGAAGAAGAGTTTCAGCCAGACTTTCAGGAACATGTTTTCTGTTGTGCAAGTGCATGTGAGCAGGACGGCATGTGCAGTGACACGAGTGCATGTGAGCTAGGAACGTCTGCAGGAACAGCGCATGGAACAACATGTTGTGAGATGCTTTCGCAGCTCAAGGAACTCTGCGGAACACTCGCGGAACGCTCAGGTATCCAGGAACTAGTTCGCCCGGTAGCAGAAGGTCAAGGAAACCTTCCAGGAACCTTAGCAGCCATGGAAGCAAGCGCGAGTTCGAGCAAAAGCACCGAAGAAGTGTTCAAGGAACTTTCTACCTTGAGAGAGGCGGCAACCGCCTTAAGGAACGCTTCAGAAGAAAGGAACTTGATCGCGGAGTCGATCAGGAAGAACACAGAGGAAGCTGCGCGTTTGCGCAAAAGCCAGGAACACGTGGCTGGTTGTGTAGAGTCCTTGACAGGACAAATCTACGACGTCAAGCACCAGGTTCAGGAAATGGCCGAACAGAACGACAGAGACCGGCAACAGGTCAAGGAACACATGGCCTTCGTCCTAGGTACATGTGACGCCGTAAAGGAACAGCTGAACCAGATGATGCAGGACTTCTACGAGCAGCAGCAAGAGGAACAAGAAGAAGAGGAAGAAGACGAAGAAGAACAAAGGAAAAGAGAAGCCAAGGACCGAGAACTAGAAGGTGAACTACGTCGTGAAGGACACGGACAAGGAACAGCACCGTCGAGAGCTACGTCACCTACGTCCCAGGAAAGGAAGGAATATTCGGACCGAGGCTACTTCGAGGGCATCCAGGAACGAGAGCAGGACAACGAGAACGAGAACGAGGCCTACGTCAGCAGCTACGTTGGAGGAGAAGATCCCGGGGAGTACCCCGATGAAGGAACAGCAGCAGCAGCAGAGGAAGAAGAAAGTGAGGAAGCAAAGGAAGAGAGAAGGAAGAAGAAGATCGCAGAGATCAATGCCAAAAGCAAGCAAAGGCTCAAGGAAAAGGAAGAGGAGAAGAAGCTCTTTCCGTACCCCTACGACTACGCCAGCGAATGGAAGGAATACTCCGAGAACGGCGAGATCTACAGGCAACACAGAGTTACAGGAGAAAAGCAGTGGGTCGACAAGGACTACACGTACAAGCACGAGAAGGGAACAAAAGGAAAGAAGGAAGGAAAAGGAAAAGGAAAGCCAAAGGCAAGAGCAGAAAGCACAGGATTTCGACCTCGAGATGAAGATGATCGCAAATACTGGGCAGAACAGGACAGGATCTCAAAGGAACAAAGAGAAGCAAAAGCAAAAGCAGAAGAGGAGAAGAAGGCAAAAGAGGAGCAGATTGCCAAAGCAAGGTTGATTCTGGAAGCGGCAGCAGACGAGCAGGAGAAGAGAGACAAGGAAGCAGCAAGGCAGGAAGCAGCCGCAGCCGCCGAGAGAAGGCGAGAGGTAGAAGCAGCAGCCAAAGCCAAAGCAGAGAGAGAAGCAAAGGAAAAGGAGGAGACCGAAGCGGCAGCAGCAAAGGAGGAAGAAGAGAAAGCAGCAGCCGCAGCAGCCAAAGAGGAAAAGGAAAGAAAGGAGCAGGAGAAGAAAAGAAAGGAGAAGGAAGCCAGGAAGAAAAGAGAGGAAGATCAAAAGGCAGCGTCAGCGTACATTGCCAAGAAGGAAGCAGAAAAGAAGGCAGCAGCAACAACAGCAACAGGATCAGGTGAAGGAGACAGGATCCAGAAGCTTGAAGAAATGATGAAGGAGATGATGAAGGAACGCAAAGAGGATAAAGAAAGGATTGCAAGCCTTACACAGGAGCTTGAGAGCAGAGGATCAGCAGCCGGGTCGCAGGCACCCACAGAACCTGACACAACACCAGCAAAGGAAGAGGAGAAGCCAGAAGCAAAAGGAACAGGAAAAGCAACAGGAAAGGAGCCACCGAACGTCACACAGCACAAGCAGAAGGAAGAAGACAAGGACGACCCAGAACTGTCCGCCAAAGGACCAGTGAACGAAGCATCGTTCATGAAAGGAAAAGGAAAAGGAGAGTTTGAAGGAAACTGGTTTGCAGTCTACAGTTTCCAGAACAGGAAATACCAGTGGAAGTGGAACGAAGCCAAGACACAGTGGTACTGGTATTCAGGATCAAAGGAAACAGGTTGGAAAGCAGCGTCAAAGGACAAGCAAGGAAAGGAAAAGTGCAAAGCGCAAGCAAAGATGAAAGAAGAGTGGCTAAAGGAACAGCTTCACGACCAAGAGGAAGCTAAAGACAGCGAAGAGGAAGGCAAAGTGAACTTCCAGTGAAGCAAAGGAACCGCGAGCAGTACTGAGGCCAGAGAGCCGAGGAAAGAAGCAGCAGGACACAGGAACCGTGGCACAGCCCTTTTTGTTTCTGTGGTGATCTAGGTAAAGTGCAGGAACGTCTTTTGTACAGTCGAGCAACCTTGGAGAGGATTGCGAGTGAACGTGCGCATACGTTTGCGATGAGGAACAGTGTTTGTTTTGCAAGTGAAAAGGAACTACAGCGTGTTTACTGTTTGTTCAGGAAAAGTCGGAGTCACCTCAGTCGAGGAACTTTCGCTAACTCCGAAGGCGGGGTGTTAAACATTCTGCCAGGAACAGTAACACAGCTAGTGCAGTACAGTTAATGTACAGGAACAGCCGTCACGCACACGCGACGTGCAGGCTCGAGACCCCAGGACACACCGTGCCCAGGAACAAAAGTGTCCGACAGTCTTTGTGGGTAGGAACCCTTAGTGAAGCCCGTTCTTTAACATGCGTCCGGAAGAAGATGTGTGTATGTTTATCTGTGTCTGTGTCTGGGTATGGGTATGTGTATGTGTATGTGTATGTACGTGTATGTAAGTATATCTATGAATATATGTTTCGTTTGACATTGTAGTGTATGGTAGCGCTGTCTAAGCCGATGCAGCAGCAGAGACGACTTCTGCCATGGAGCCTTCCGAGGAGCGGCGTCAGGCCCAATCTTCACTTCGAGGGTTGAAACGGATGGATATTGAGTAGGGTAGGTGCAGGGAGATTCCTTGGTCAGGTGCTACATTATGCTGCAGGCAAGCGAGGAGCTGCAGAAGCCTGCAAAACACGCTTCTTGCCTTGAGTCCATGGCCGTGCGGACCTGATCTCCTTGGCGATTGAGCAGGACGTGGTGTCGACTGTGTGGACGTAGTTATAAGTTTGATACAGCTGTTCGCAAGGAGATCGCGGTGCCATCTCCTCGCTTAGCCTTCTTTTTCGAGCCAGGGCGAAAGCACTGAGTGACAGGCAGACCCGACGGGCGCTTCTCCAGAGAAGGCCCCCGGGCCCGCAGAGAGGGGAGGGGCGGCCGTGGTGGCCTGGTGGCTGAGCTGTGCTCTGAGGTAACCAAGGCATTGCTCGCCTGGCAGAACGAGGACAAGGCACAGCGGCAGGCCCAAGAGGACAGCAAGTCTCCTGACCCCTGCCATCTTCGCAGGGCACCGCTCTGCACGAAGCTTGTCGTGCTGGGCACGTGGACGTGGCGCCTTGCCTCGCAGCAGCTCGAAGCGCGAAGGATGCAAAGCAATTGGTTGGCCCTCTGAAGCCTTCTGATCTCAGGTGCGCCTGCTGCTGCTCCGTGGGGCTCCCGCGAACGAGCGGGACGCTCTCGGCAGGGCTGCCTATCAGGTGAGGTCGGTATTCTGCGGTGGCTGCGCTTTCGTGATTGCCCGCGTTTCGGCGCAGGTGGCTGCAAGCGAAGGGCCTGCGGAGAGGCCGGGATCTCGCGGCGAGAAGGCCAGGCCCCGAACCCTTTCGCCGAAAGCTCGCAGGTCGTCCCAGCTTCGCGCGGCCTTCGAAGCCGAGCGCGGGGCCAAAAAAGGGCCAAGGGCCCCACGCCCTACGTCTCGGCGGAGTTTGTTTGGGTTGAGTCCGAGGCTGTTCAAGCGCTGCGCCCAGGGCGATCTGGCCGGGGCGACCCGACCCAGCGCAGTCTGTTCCGTGGGTCTCCTTTGGAGGCCGGCGCAGAGGCCTTGGCCGTTGGCGGCATCGACCTGAACTGCGAGCAGGCCTGGGCCTGCGCTGCGCTCGTACCAGCGCCGTGCCGAACGCCGCGCCGAACGCGCAGGCCGGCTACAGCCCCTGGGCCTGGGCCGATCTCTTTGGTCAGAGCTCCCTGGCAGAGCGCATGCAGGCGCGCTCTCCGTCCCTTCGCTTTGTGTGCGTGTGTGTGTTTTCTGTTTGGAGGGGGGGGGGGTTTAGCTCCGCGTGCTCTTTGGCCCTGGCTCAAAGGAGTTGGCTCACGGCGGCGGGGCGTCAGAAGCGCCGCTTCCGGAAGCGCCGCCGGGAAGCCCCCCACCGCTTTCGGGCAGTGCTCGCAGTGTTGGCTCCCTCGAGAGTGCTTCCGCTTCGAGCTCGAAGCCGAGCTCAGCGCCGAGCCGTTACTCGGCTGCAGCTCTCTTTTTCAACAGTTCACTGAACACCCCTTTTTCGAGGAACTGTGAGGGGCAGTGAGGGGGGGGGGGGGGGGGGCGTATTTCTCGAGCAGAGGAGGGGGGGGGCCTTGGCTTCTGCTTGAGTTTTCAAGTCGCAGGTCCAGCGCACCTGCCGCTTTGGCCGGCCATGAGCGCTTACCTCGACGAGGACGAGGACGTATGGCTGGGCGGCCGCCAGGTGGGGCAGGGGCGAGTTGCCCAGAAGACGTTTAATGTCTCGCCAGTTTTCCCACGGTCATTGAGTCATTGCAGGTGACGGTATTCATGCCCCTGCTGGACTGGACCAGAGTGCGGGGTTGAATTGGAGTACCAAACTTACAATTTGGAACGCCTCGCATCTTGCAAAGGCTGGCAGCCTCCGCGATGAGCTGTCTTTTTGCTTGCAGGCACAGTGACTCGAGCACCTCAGATTAAGAACCGAAGCCAGGCGGCCCAGGTAAGAGAGGTCTCCCTATCGGATCCGGCGGGTGTTTCCGATTGAGGCATCACTTGCTCACCACAACTCCGGTGCAGAATCCTGCCTCCCTGCTTGGAATGTGTTCTGGTTCGGGCTGTGCAGGCACTTTGCGGTGAGGGTGGGTGTGAACCACAGCTGCGAGTTCCTGGTGGCCGTCACGGTTCAGATCAGGCCCACGTTGTCTCGCCCACACACATCCACGCGCGCTCACTGCCCGTAGCTCGAAGGAGCTCCACGTGGACGTGTGGATGGACGAGAAGAGCGGGAGCGGAAGCTCCGCTGCCTACGAACTCCGCGTCCAGTCGTCGGAGCTCCACGTCACCGCGGGCTCCCTGCAGGCGCTTGCAACCGAAACCGGCTTAGGCGAACCTCCGCACAAGCTTTTGACTCGAACATCCGCACCGCTCTCCGCTCTGCGGAGGCCCTTTACGTGGCCTTGGAATCCCTGCGGCAGCTTCTAAAGTTCCACGCCGGCGCCGGGGGGAGCCTCTTGCGACTGCCACGGCTCCATGCTTGGGGGCGCCTGGGCCCAGGCCGGTCACGGATTAATGCAACGATTCCTCGCCTCGAGGTGCTTCGCCTTCTCTTAGTCTTACACGCCTGTGCTCAGCTCTGCACCGAACATTCTTGCGTGATCTTCTGCTGCTTCTGCATGCGAAAAATAGCGATCCTGCAGCCACACATGGCTACAGAATCGCAGGGTTTTCATGTCGAAGCATCATGAGTGCAAGATCTCCAAGGTAAGAAAAGCAGAGTTTTCTTTCTGACGTGGGGTGGTGGAGGCCTTTTTGGCGTCTTCCTGGAGCTCTGGCGCCTGGAGCCGCAAGAGCAGGTCCTGGCGCTGCGGCAGCTGCGGGGCCGGGGCGCCAGGCCGGTTCCGGTCCGGTCCGCTTGCAACGCGAGTCGCGTCGCGGAGCCCTGGGCCCCGCTCCGCGTTGCGAGGCAGATCTGGGCTCCCGTGCCGACGCTCTGCGACGGCGGCCTGGCTCCGGGGCCCCGCATCTGGCAGCTGCGCAGGAGACTCCGCTCGCTGTCTGGTGGCGGCGTGTCGCGTCCTGGTCGCGACTATCGGCGGTCTGACCACAGGACCTGCAGCGAGCTGGACGTGGAGCTGGTGCCCATCCTTGCGAGCAGCGCGAGCATCGAGCTTCTGGCCCAGCCGGGCGCTTAGGTTTGTGCTGGCGCCGCTTGGATGACAGCGAGCGTGGCAGGTTCCAGGGCTGCAGCCAGATCGGGTGTCGGAGCGGGCGCGCGCGCGTGCGCCTTCCCCCAAGTGCCAAGTTCTGTCGCAAACGTCAGGGAGCCGGCGGAGCTGGCAGCGATTTGGCAGAAAATGCCGGGACGCCCAGCGCCGGATGCCTATGGCCGCTACTATAACTAGCCTTTCCGCGGCGAGGATGGCCGCGGGGCTCCTGGTGGAAGGCGCTGGCAGCAGTGCGCGCCTCTGCGCCGTGCTCGACGAGGCGGGCCCCGGGCCGTGAGGTGAAAGGGCTTGGCGGCTTGGCAGCGGCTTGGCAGCGGCTTGGCACTGCGGACAGGCGGCCGCTCCCTCGGCTAAACCTCCGCTCCCGGCCAGCTCCGCCCGACGACTTGAGGACCAGGGGAGGGCAGGAAGAGGAGGCGTCCCTCGGTAAGAAACCTTTGGCTTGGTTCTGCCAGTGCAGGGTTCTGGTCTCTGTGACTGCCAGCTTTGCAAGGGTTTTTTGCAGGATCTCCTTGCCTGCGAGGGTGGCATCCCCTCTTCCAGGCGGAAGTCGCGAGTTTCGGCATTCGGTTTCGTTGGGGTTCGCCGGTTGAGTTTCGGATGCCGCGGTTCGGGCCCGGTGTGCAAGAAGCACTGCCAAGCCTAGCGCCGACAGCCGAATCCCAGAGACAACCTTCGAAGCAGACTCCGCTTGTGATGCCAGCTGGTCCCGTTTCTTATCGCCGCCTTCCTGAAACCCAGAGCACGCGATCCGCCCTCTCAGCCCTTTTTGGCTGTTTTTGCTATGATCTTGTTGTTGCTGTATTGTTGCTCCAGAAGTTAAGGCCAAGGCCACGGCTTGAATTTGCTCCAAAACGCTCAGGTTCGCTGTGCTGTTCGAGACTCGCTTGGAGGCCAATGCAGAGGTCCTGAACGTGAGGGCCGTGAAGGCAGCGAGTCGAGCAGGGCCCTTGGCTTGGACCCCGTCTCCGAAACGAACTTTTAGCTGTTTCCTGCCAGTTGCAAGCCCGCGGTGTCTCTTCTGGCCTGCTGGTTCGGAGCCCTTCAACTCTTCCTTTCCACGTTTGGCCTGCAGCTGAGATCTGTGTCTACCTGCCATTGCTTGTTTGTCCGCTTCTGTTGGAGGCACTGGCAACCTTTGCCAGGGACGGCTGCTGCCCTCGCTCAGCTGACACGGCAAGTACAGCTTGCACAGCTCAGCGAAGCCGGAGCCTCCACCCAAAAGTAGTGCGCTCACGATCTCGGGCCACATCGCTGAGGTGCTCCTGGAGGTCCCCGTGCTTGCACCCGAGCGGGGAGCAGAAGGAGAAGCGATTGCGGTTGCGGAGCCACGCTGCTCTCAGGTTCGGCGCGCCCTGGGCGGGTCCCGGCACTGCTTGGCCGAGCCCTGGCATGTGGCCCCGTCGGCGGTAGACGCTCCAGTGCTGCTCTGATCCAGGCGGCCCAGTTGGTGTCCCCTCTTCGCTTTCTTAGCAGGCGCGCGCGGCGGCACAGAGCTCAGAGCCCGCCTGCCCTGCTCGCAGCCCCGCTGCACAGGCGCCCAGGATGCGGAGGCCCTCGCATTTGCAAGTGCAGAAGAGCACACGTCGTGATATCGTGGCGAGGCCCTGGAAGCCTTGCAACAGCCATCCTCCAGGTTTCTGGGCGGGTCGGGTCCCTTCTGTCGGCTTTTGCTCCTGCCCGGCTGCCCCGCAGGCGACTGCTTCTCTGTGGTCTTGTGAAGGATGCCCGGACCGGAGCAGAGATGTGAAAGACGTGCGTGTCCTTGTGTCCTTGCTTGCAGCTCTTGAAGCGGAGGCCCCCAGCGAGGAGTTGGCGGGGCAGCCCGGGAAAATGGGGAGGGAGGGAGCGGCTGCGCATGGCCGCGCATGTGGCGCATGGCTTCGGTGGTCCGCGGTGCTTCGCTTTTCAGGCGCGGGAGCTCTGGGAGAGCTCGGCGGAGCTCCCCCAAACGGCGGATTCGGTCGCTTCCGCGCTCCGAGAGACGCCGCAGACGCCGCTCTCGCCCTCGGACTTCCTCAGGAGAGAGCGACTTGCCAGATCTTGCCAGCTTTTCCGCCTCGCTTAAGCCGGAAAGCGCAGAGAGCAGAGCGGAGAAATAACCGGAGCGGAGCAGTCGGAGAGGAGTCTCCTGGAGCTGCTGGCGGGTGGGGTGCCCGGTGCAGTGCCCTTTGGAGTAAAGAAACAACCGGTGTTGATCTCCGCCGCCCGGCCCGGGCCACCCCCGGCCGCCGCCCGGCTCCGCTTCGCTTTGGAACCGAGGCCTTCTGCCCCGCAGCCTCGACGAGGCGCAGTCCACAGTGCTGCGAAGAGTGAGGTCTCTAATTTGATTCTGAAAGAGTCTCTGGAAGATATTTTTGACACCGAAACGACGAGGACCGAGACGGCTGTATCAGCTCGGCAAACGCCTGCTCCTCAGCGGCCTTTCGGAGGGCCGGCTTCTGGAGTGCGGCTGCTTGGAGGCATGGTATGCGCACCTGTCGGAGCGTCGACAGCGGTTACGCGAGTTCCTCGAAGGACCCCCTTTGGTGCTGCACTGAGGATTGTTTGAAGTGTGCCGGTGCAGTTTGCCTCTCGTTGTAACTCTCCAGAGGCGGCCCCAAGGGCTAAGGCACCAAGAGACCAACAAACTCGTGTAGGTGCTCTTTGGAATCTCACAACCATTGCAATCTCGATTGGAAGCAGGACATGAAGCCGTGTCCCAGCACGAAAGGGCAAAATGTGTCGCGGGCTCGACATATGTATGTAGAAATCTAGAAATCAAATGTACACCTGGAAGGCAGAGTTTCCGCTCAGGAACTACTTCCGGAATCGCGTCTTCTTATTGCATCGGCTTTGACAGGAGTGGAGCGGCCGAGCAGCAGCCAGCTGCTGAGACGTAGTCTATGGCAAGCGGTCACGCCACGAGGTGGCTGCGCTTCAGCTGCCGCCTGCTCCTCCTGCTGGCTGGGGCCAAGGGATGCCCCGTAGGCCTAGCCTCGAGATCCCGGTCCTGCTAGTTCGGCGTGGCAGGCAAAGCACTGTGAGAAGCAGAAAGCAAAGGAGTCCAAGCTCCACGCCGCCCTGCAGGCTTGCAGGTAGTTTGCTTGCGAGCACGCGGTCAGACAGGAAGCTGCCACTTTTAGGCTCTGCCACCGGCCAAGGGCAGCGATGTGCCGTGAGCTTTGGACAGTTTTGAGAGGTAGGCAGGTAGGTGTGTGTGTGTGTGTGTGTGTGTGTGTGCGTGTGTGTGTGTGTGTGTGTGTGTCTTTGTGTGTGTGTGTGTGTGTGTGCGCGTGTGTGTGTGTGTGTGCGCGTGTGCGACCTAAAAGAGCGGGCGACCATACCGGCATTATACTCAAACGATCAACGCCCTGGCAGTCAGAAGGCCCGCTTTCCAGGCTTGCCTGGGACCTGGCATATTCGTGGATTGCCCTGGAACCCTCTACGCACCATGTGGCTATGCCTGCTGTAATCCTCCTGAGCGTGCTCACAGTTTGCCTTGGGTGGGGATGGCTGAAAAAGGCAAGAATATTTGATTTGCGTGGGGGGTCTCCTCCGCATTGGCGAAGCAACAAGGATGATCCGCTCGAACCTCGTGCTCCCCCAGGATGTCCTCTTCTCTCAAAGATATATCTTGGCCAGGATCGAGGAAGCAAAGACCAGGATGAGGATGGCGATGGTGAGGCATCGGGTTGAGCAGGCAGACCTGGTCCAGCTCATTGGGATAGGCTTTGGAAACCTGGAGCCCCAGCAGAAGTGGTGGCCCCACTTCTCGCAGACCTTGCGACGGAGGTTCGACCTGGTTCTCATCAGCACGTGCAGAAAGAGGCACCGGCCCCTGGACCTTGGATCGTTCCCCCCAGGCGGAGCGACCCACCTGCTCACCGTCACGGAGAACAGCGAGTTTGTGCGGCGGCAAGGTCACATCGGGTAGTGGAGATTTACATCCAGGAGGTCATGGCCTGCACCTTCTACCCGTCCTTGACACGGAAGCTTGTGCTCTTGCTGGCCCAAGCGTTCTCCCAGACTTTGCAGCAAGCTGCCGAGTGGGCTCGGATTAACTTGCCGCCGCCTCCTGGTATGGTCTTTTCTCTGCCGGCTAGCGGCCATGCATTGGCTGATGGTGGGAATGGATGGGATCGCCGACGACCGGGATGGTACACGTACTTCCCAGGGCACCGCTACAGTGTAAACACCGGCAAAGAAGCCAACGGAATCCTTTCCATCAAACAACCATTATGCTCGCGGCGAGCGGAAGGGGTATTCTGGGCAGTGTTTGGGATATATGGAGTTGGTTTATGTGCGGCTCCTAGCAAGCCCCGCTTTTGCTCGACAATCGCCAGTCGACACACCATGTGCTTCGAAGTGTTGTGGGTTTGGGTGCTTAATGGTCTCGTCAGCGAAGACCAAACTGCGAACGAGCAACCTATGTTTACATGTTGTGTGGCAACGAGGCTCGGGTGCAAGCGGGTCCGACGGAATGCCAGGTGACGCTTTGCTTGAGGGAGCTGCCAAAGACAGGCGAGGAAGAAAAGGCGAGGAGGAGGCCAAGTCGAAGCCAGCCCGCGGAAGGGCGGGAAAGTGTACCGAGAGCCGCATGGGCAAAGATATTTACTCGACTGAGGGCCGACGATGAGCCGGCCGGCCCACGAGCACGTCGCCGGACGTAGCGATCCACGATCGAGCCGCGCAAGCAGCGGGTCCAGTGAGGGCAGTTCGAAGTGGTTCCCCCAATGCCGAAATTTAGGATTTGTCGCCTTTGCTTTGATGTACGATTAGTTGCCGTTGAATTGGCCTTTGAAGTGGCGACTTGTTGCCGTTGCTTTGATCTAGAAATGATACCTCAATGCTAATTGTTACCGTTGCTTCGGTCTCGCAGTGATGCCCCAACGCTAAAATGTACGATTTTGTTGCCGTTGCTTTGGCAACGAAGTGGCGGCCCAATGCCAAGATGTACGATTTGTTGCCGTTGCTTTGGTTTCGAAATAATGTACGATTTGCTGCCGTCCGTTTTTCTCGAGGTGGTTCACCGTTGCTTTGATTTCGAAGTGGTGCCCCAGTGCGAAGATGTCTTCTTGCCTTTGCTGTGGTTTCGAAGTGGTCATGCAGTGGTGAAGATGTACCATTTGTTGCCGTTGCTTTGGTGTCGAAATGGTGCTCCACTGCTAAGATGTAAGATTTGTTGCCGTTGCTTTGGTCTCGAAGTTGCGCCCAAATGCTAAAAAGATGTACGATTTGTTGCCGTTGCTTTGGTATCGAAGTTTTGCCCCAGTGCTAAAAAGTACGTTTTGTTACCATTGCTTCGGTCTCGAAGTGGTGCCCCCATTGAGATGTAGGGTTTGCGACCGTTGGCTTGGTCTCGAAGTAACTCCTATGCTAAGATGAACGATTTTGTGCCGTTGCTTTGGTGTCGAAGTGGCGACGTTTGGTTGCCAAGTAGTGCCACAATGCTAAGATGTCCGGTTAGTTGCCGTTGCTTTGGTTTCGAAGTGGTGGTCAGCCTCACTAGCTGCGGAAAGGTCCGTTCAACCTTTGCGCTGTTTGTGTGCTCCTATCTGTCGCGCAGATGGTCCTTGAAGAACCCAAAAGATCCGAAGCTAGTGAGACTCCGTGCCAGAGCACGTCGCTAAGGGATCCCGATGACGCTGGAAGCACGGAGCCGGTGCCGGGAGTAGCCGCCGCTACTACTGGAGCCTTGACGGTTGCCGACGCCAATGCGAGCACCCGCACCGAGCGTGCAGCTAGGCGCCAACAAGAGGCTGGTGACAGAGAAGAGCTGGAACCAGATCTTCGAGTCTGCCGCTACAGCCATGGCTCCGCTGAGACCATCGCTACGTGACAGGGACCTCGCGAACATCCATGTCCAGGACGCTACCGAGTGCCGGGGCACAGACATCCCGGTCGAGCTACCTACACGGCCCTCCCATTTCCTGGATTTCTCCTGATCCGGGATCGAGACCGGTGGCCGCGAGAGGCATGGGACTCCAGAGTTGAGTCGGGCCCCCCGCCGCGCTGCTTGTGGGGTGGCAAGGACAAGGGTGGCAAAGGCATCGATCCGGAACGATGCCGGCCACCACGTTAATTAAGAGGTCTGATTAATCGCTGATGTCAAAGCCTTCACATTCGCACTTGTGGGATTCCCTTTGAAAAAGGAACGTCACCTCATCCTCTGTCGTAACTAATAATCGTTTGATTTGTTCATGAGGATTATCTAAATACTGCCAACTGTGTGGCTTGAGCAGTACGTAGGTATGAAGCAGAAAATGTGAAACATTCAATTGAATATTTGTTCTGACAGAAAACATGTATCGCAAATGCTACTTGACGATGAAACTGTAGGAATGGACAGCAACTGAAGTCTCATGGGTGAGGCGAACCGTACGGGAGCACAATTATTAGTGGCTGTGGCCAACGCGTGTGCGCATGAAGTCCGGGGGGCCTGAACTTCAAAGGTAAGGAGTGAACCACGAAGTCACAGCATGAAGGAGTTTGGTGTTTATGCTGAAACGTCAATTGGTTAATGTTTAGAGGAGGAGGAGACTGTATTGGTTGTGCAAAGTTGTTATCAGGATACTTCAACATTGGGTTCAGATTTGGTACTCGTAACTACCCCTTGATTGGTCACTCTCCGATTGCTATTCATCATGGTGAATCCCAATGTTCTCATAGCCGAAGCGAAGTGTTCTTGCTACAGTTTGGGGCTTTGATTGGTCAATTTCGGGAGGAGGGAGGCCTCCCGACCTAGGAAGATCATGCAGAGCAGACGTTTGCAGACGAGGAAGCCGGACGAGCAGAGAATGATTTGGTGCGAGAATATGATGATTCGACAAAGATCCAACTACCACCTGAAACACATGGATCCAGCAACTTGTGCGAGTATGCAAAAGCGTGGAAACGGAACCTCTAGAGAAAACAGGTACGAGACTGATCACGACATATGGAAGTAGAGGCAGAAGAACAGACAATGCTTTGATTATGTTTATTCCAACTACTTCAGAAGCGCTCGCGTCTATTTATGGTTCGTTCCTACTGGTTTCGTTCTTATGGTATAAACTTCCTCGAAGTGAAAGTCGTTCGTGTGGTTCTTGTGCTTTCATAAAGCAAGCTTTCACTGTGTTTGCTTTTGTGGCCGACGCGAGAGCGAGGGGAGTCGTCTAAGGCGGAATGGCTTCTTGAGCCTCTTGCACCAGACTTCCAGCGAGTTTGAGGACTGGCCACGGCCCATGGCCCACGGCCCACGGCCCACGCCACGTCAACCTTATCCGTTCGCAAAACCTGACAGGAGATCGAGACCCCTGAGTCAGAGGTGTCACTTCCTCTTCAGGCCGGGTTCCGTTCGGCCTCGTTCGGGAAAGCTGCAAAGTGCTGCGCTGCGAGAGGCTGCCCAGGCCAGCGCACAAGGGCCTAATTTGGAGCCTGGGAGCGGTATTTCGAAGCCGCGCTGCTGCATCCGCTGCATGCGCTGTGTTGCCGGAGGCGTTGTGGCAGGGCGGGCTGTGCCTCCCTCGGTGCGACGGGCCGTGACGGTCTTGCCGGGACGGCTCTTTCGTTCTCCTCCTCTCCTCTCCTCTTGTCCTTTCTCTGTGAGGCGTTTGGGTGCGGCCTTGGACTTGCCACCCTGGAAAGCTGCCTTCTGCACGTGAGCGTTGAGCAACGGCGATTCGATGAAAACATGAAGGGGTTGCATTTAGGCTGCATGTAGGCATGACAGAAATGTCGAGGAGTCCCACATGATTCGGAAAGAATCACAAGTTGACAATTTTTGAAAACTCTTCAGCTGCAAATCCATCGCTTTGTCGACACCACTTCGGAGGTAATCCCAGAAGGTGCGGTGCTTAGCGGTGGTATCTGCCACCACCAGCAGCCAACAGCAGCAGCACTCGCACCCGCACCCGCGCCAGCACCAGCACCAGCACCAGCAACAGCAACAGCAACAGCAACATGAACACATGAACACATAAACACGAATACACTAACAAAGCTTCACATCAACACTCTAAAACTCTAACACAGCAGCGCACAACAACCAAAACACACAGACACACAGAGACACACATAGACACACAGAGACACACAGATGCACACACAGACACACACAGAGACACAAACAGAGACACACACAGAGACATACACAGAGACAAACACAGAGACACACACAGAGACACACAGACACACAGAGACACACACAGAAACACACTCACGGACACACAGACACACACACACAGACACACACAGACACACAGACACACAGACACACAGACACACAGACACACAGACACACAGACACACAGACACACAGACACACAGACACAGACACACAGACACACAGACACACAGACACACAGGCACACAGGCACACAGGCACACAGGCACACAAGCACACAGGCACACAGGCACACAGACACACAGACACACAGACACACACAGACACACAGACACACAGACACACAGACACACAGACACACAGACACACAGACACACAGACACACAGACACACAGACACACAGACACACAGACACACAGACACACAGACACACAGACACACAGACACACAGACACACAGACACAGACACACACACACACACACACACACAGACACACAGACACACACACACACAGAGACACACACAGAGACACACAGACACACACACACACACAGAGACACACACACAGAGACACACAGAGACACACACACAGAGACACACACACAGAGACACACACACAGACAGACACACACAGAGACACACACAGAGACACACACAGAGACAGAGACACACAGAGACACACACAGAGACACACACAGAGACACACACACAGAGACAGAGACACACAGAGACACACAGAGACACACAGAGACACACACAAACAGAGACACACACAGAGACACACACAGAGACACACACAGAGACACACACAGAGACACACACAGACACACACACAGACACACACACACAGACACACACACACACACACAGAATGTCAAGTGAGGTTTCTTTATGCGACGGACCACCTGATTCCCAGGTCTCAAGCGACCACGCACCAGTATCTTTGGACACGTATCTTCATGCGCAGTATGGTCGAAGCTGAACGGCTCAAAGTAATCCCACCTAAACCTGTAGACCTGACTAAACCCCAACACGGCCTGAACCTGATGCAGACACCGAAGAGCAAGGACAAGACCAGAACTGTGGACTGAAGATTCGGCAGATTGTGGCAAACGTGCCGAATGCGTGTATGCTGCAATGTAATGCGCTTCAGGCTCAAGCACTGACTCACATGCACTGTTGCGCAACCACTGAGTGTTCTGATGGGGTTCTTGGCTTAGCCCCAAGCCATCCAGGTGAAGACATATAAGCACGGCGGAACCAATGCACAGCGATGACGTTAGAAAATAGATACGTTCAAAGTGCAGGTACACGGAGTTGATCAGACTCCGCTTCCCCCATGGTGGATAGCTTCGTTGGCACAGGTACCACCATAACCCTTTCCCCCTGCTGTATGTCCGAAACTCAATCTCGGTTATATGTAAAGTCGCAAACGGAAAACAGCTGCAGAACGTGAGGGGAAGGCCCTTGGATACAGGGTTGTCACGCACACACACACACCCCGCCGTAGCGGGGTGAGTTAATATGGCCAAATCAGGCGAAAACGATGAGCGTGTAGAGCAGGTAGAGCCGTTGGGTGAACTTGAAGAATCTGGCAATGGTGCACAAAACGTCGTTGAAGAACTTCTCGAAGAGGAGTTGCCAACTCGTGTCGTTGATATTGATGTCGATCAACATGGCGAGCGTAGACTTTGGGTGCCAAAAAACCGAGGCAAAGTTGCCACCGGTGATGGAGTATCATCTGTCGCATGGTGCAATGAAGACGACGGTTGGCAAGAAGTAGGGCATGAAGTAAACATGGAGGTGGTGCAGTCATGAACAGGCTGTACTGGTACCCGCAGATGGTGGGATCATAGTAATCCAACCGCTGGAAGGAGGGATTGAGTTGGCAAAGTCCATGGAGCGTGTCGAGGTATGGTAAAACGGTGCTGCGAAATGACGAAGCCCGCATTAAGGAGATTGCTGGGGATCCGTAGGTCAGGTGTGGTCATTTGACGAACTTGCCAAACGCGGATCTCCACCAGGTAGTCCAACCACCATTCCGATGGAATATCGGGTAGCTGCGGAGCCATGAGTAACAGAAGGCAGAAGAAGGAAAGGACGAGGGCTAACCAAATGGTAACTGAAATGGCTGCGGTGGTGAAATAACCGAAGATCAATAAAGACAGGAGGAATTCTTTGTCTCGAAGATGTTCAATCTGAGTACCCCGGAGCTTCACCGTCTCAGAGCTGGAAGAAGACCGTGGCGTTGTTGTTCTTGTTGCCAGTAAGGGTTGTCCGCTGCGATGGGTGAAGGAAGCGAGCCGCGGTGGGAAGCCGTAGATGTCCATTTGGAAAAGGTTAGGCAATGCGCCGAACACCAGCAGGTGGTAATCCAGGTCCGGATGAAGTAGGTCGCCATTGTGCTAGCGTAGGATCCCGGATGCGGACGCGCAAACAAAGTCGTGATGTAGAACGTAACTTCACATGGGTTCGCCAACAGAGTTGATTGCAGTATACGATGACGGACGGTTGATAATGGTAGATCGTGAAAACCGTGTTGTCGTGGTGGAACCCGAAGAAATTGTGGGCGCTCATCTTGTGATCCTGTAGTGCGGCAAGGAATTGTTGCCAGACGCCACATTGATGCCAAGAGCAATCACCATGATGTGCGGTCAAAATGGACAACGCTGATCGGGTGGTGCGACGATCATCAGCGTGAGGACGTTGGCAGTGACGGGGATCCAGTTGTATGACGGTCTGCATCTCGAAGTAGGGGAGGATCATAGGGAGGATGTCGGAGAATAAAGCCATTGGTGGGGGAGAGTCAATGCAGTTCGTACGGAAGGGGCTGCGGTGAAAAGAGCTGCGGGTCACCATGTTGACACGTAGTGCAAAGCAAAGGGACGTGTTTTCCAGAGCAGGTTCTCGGTGATACGTCAGGCAGTCAGGAGTTCACGAACAGAACGTCGTCGACGAGTGGAGCATTCGCGGAAAATGAGTGCCAAAGGGATAAGCTGGTCTTCCGGTAGATCATAACGGCGCCGTATTCGGGAATTGTCTGAAGCTGCGGTAGGTCCTCCTCGCTCATGTGCTATAATGTCCAGCATGATGCGGGCGCGGTGTCGAATACAGTTCTGGACGTCCTGAAAATATGGCGATGCGGGAGTGCATTGACGCCATTGTCGAAGCCATTGTTGTCTACGACGCTCCGCGGCGTCCCCGTGGAATGAGACGGTGGAGTGTGTGGTGCCCGACTTCGTTCGGCGTACTTGATGTAGTGTGTACCCATGTCCTCGTGGTGGTATTCGTGTTCGAGGGGCAACACCCGATGCTGGTATGTAGTTTGGCGTTGTAGTGGAGGGTCTCTTCGCTGGCGCCGAGCGGGTGGTAGAAGGTGCCCTCCGCGATCGTCTCGGTCGACTAGATGGTGGAACGTTGTGATGTTCGACGGTTCTTGTGGAAGGACCGGTTGTCCGTGTTATCGCAGTCGGGCGCGAGGGTGAAGACGAAGATGTCGATGATGACGTCGAAGAAGACGATTTGGTCCTAGAAAGTCGAGAGGAAGAAGAGGAGGAGGAGGAGGAGGAGGAGGAGGAGGAGGAGGAGGATGAAGTTTGCTGGCGACGTCGTCGGCGGCGTTTGCTGGGTCGTCGTGGTAGTAGAGAAGACGGTGAGGGTGGAGGGGTGCCGCGAGGTATAGAGTCTCCGTGAAGGCCCGAAACTTCTGTAGGCGGGGCCGTATTGTCCGCGGGGAAGATGTCAAGCTCCGAATCCATGTCGGGGTCAGATCGCCATGTAACGTCGTCCAGGAGGTAGGAGTCGGATGAGGAACCAGTCATGATTAAGAGCTCTGGCGGCTATTTGACCTAAAATGCCTGCGGACTAGGGTTAAAAGAAAGGGAGGAAGGTGTGGCCAAGGTCCGACACAGGCACGGGCGCTGGTTTTCCGGGTGGTTCACTGACCTGTCGCCAACGTAGTCCAAAGCGGCGAAGTACAGACCGGGAAGCGTCTTCCAGTGAGCGCTCAGAAAAACTTCGTTCACGGTAGAGCTGAATGAGTTCACGTACCTGAGGTGCAATGACGTCCTTGGGCCACGACAATCGGCAAATGAGATAAATCCGGGTGGTGAGGCCCTGAGTGTTCCTGCGCGTCGAAGACACCGAGCATGGAGAACGCAAGGAGATACTGTTGCGTGGAAGAACAAGTCGGATGGTGCGTTGTGCAGTGTCCACGATGGTGCCCAACAGTTCTTGTCCGGGGACATGTTCCAACTCCAAGGGAAGGCCATAGAAATGTGGGTGTAGGTATACTTCCTGAAACCAGCTGGAAGATGTGGTAGATGATGAAGAGAGGGGATCGTGATGTCGACGGGAACTGGTCCGTGGCGAGTCGGTCAACGATTCCAGTTCCGCATCCCAGATTCGAAGAAGGCAGCGATTGTCCACATAGCGGGAAGAGGAAAAATAGCGCGAGGTCAATAATTGGTCGCGGATGAGCTGGTGGAAACTGGCTTCCCACAGGGCTGCGGTCGCTCCGCACATTGACGGGGCCATGGGTGAACCCATGGAGGCGCCACGATGCTGTACCAAGATTTCTGTGCCGACTGTGAAAAACGAATGGCGTAGTAAGAACATGACCAACAAGGGTAGGTCGCGGAGGCATAGTGGTTTGTAATGTGAACCGGCTTTGCGATATCGACCTCGAAATAGGCGTCCGAGGGAGTTGCGGTCCCGCATGGTGATCTGTATATCCGTATCCAGCGAAATCTGTTGATGGCGAGCAAACATGTCTGTCAAGGACGAAATCGAGTGGTAGATGCGGTCGTGTGGAACAGAGGTGAAGAAACCAGATAGATCTTGCTGAAGTAGCTGAAGTTCAATAGTAACGGGGTTGTTGTGGAAGGCGTGTGTAAACGTGTGGATGATGGAGTGGACAGTAGGGGATACAAACTGAGGTGGTACGACCGTCTGGAGCATCTGTAGCACTGCGGTGGATAGAAATTTCGCAAGTGGTGCACACCACGTAATGGAATAGCTGACGATCGGCCGACCCTTCAAGAATTGTTTTGAAGGTTTGGGAAGCACATATGCGTACGGCAGAGATTCTTTGGGTGCAAGTGCCCAGTGATAGCGTGCGGGAACGTGCCGCTTGATGGCTCGCTGTATGTGTTCCGCTAACTGCATCGGGCTGGTGTCTCGTCGCCAAAAGACTGCAGGATCCAGAAAAGTTTTGGTCAAGATGTCGAAGTACTGTTGGGGGCAGAATCCATATGCCAAATGAGGACCATGATCAATAGGAGACACCACGATGTGCTCGGATCGTTCACGCAGGTTCTTAAGTTCACGTAGCTGTCTGCCATCTGGGCGCATCCGCAGGGTTTGCCCATGTAGTCGCCATTGGTGTGAAATAAAGACCTGCCAGCGAAGTAGAGATTGGTCAGGTTGTCGTCACAGTTTGAACCATCGGGTCATGGGGGCCACGGTGTACCTGCGAAATTGAGATTTGGTCAACCATCGGCCGTCACCCATGTTCTCCCGATATGTGGGTTCGCCCAGTACGACATCAGCCGGAGCTGCAACATGGTCTGAAGGTGTTCGTTGTCCTGGAAGTTGTTGACAGCAGCAGGGAAACGAGTTCTCTGGGTCCCACTGTCGCAGCCAGGCATGGTGATTGAACAATGTCTGACCAAGCGTCGGGGCTTTCTCTCGGTGATAGTGTAGCGTGGAAGGTGATGGGGAGGGAACCATTCCCGGTGATGAAGTATGTACCTGTCCAACCATTGTTGAGCTTGTCGTAAAAAGTCATGAGCCAACTGAGGTAGAGGAAGTAGTCGGTGACGTGGTGGAACATCTCCTCCTTTGTAGCGTAGAGCTAGTCGCAAGGCTTGTAGAGCACGGGTCTGATGTGGTTCGTCCACGAAGACGAGAAAGTGGACGAGCAAGTACAAATATGAAATCGGAGTGCTATTTCGGCGTAGAACTCGTTGTGAGAAGAACTTGAAGATCCCGTTGCTGCCGACGTATTGTATGATCGTGGCGAGCGTCTCGCGTTGCTCAATGAGGGAGCGGGTGCCAAGGAGTTCCGGTAGATCCCGATAATGTGTATATCGATGATGCGCGCGAAGAAGACGAGCTCCGTTGCCACCTTCTAAGAAGGTGACGCCGATGGGCACTTCAAGCTGAACTCCCAATTTTCGCAGAAAAGTGTATACGAAGGGTGCATTCAAATGTGGATGGTATGTGGAGATGAGGGCCTGCTCCAAAGCGCGGACTTGTTCTTCAGTGGGTCGGTGCTGTAATGTGATCGGCAGGTAATGGTCGTACGTACCGGCCGCGTGCCAAATACGGAGAGCGGGCTCGAAGAACGCCTGAGTGGCCGAACATAGTTGATTGTATTTCGATCGGCGGCTGACTTCCCGGTCCGTGACCGTGTGAATCGTGAAGCCAATATACCAACCTGGGTGTTTGTGCGAGACTTTGAGGTAGACAACGCTGGACTGCAGGTGGTGTCGTAGGGTGTACCGCTGGACGTCCAGGTTGTAGAATATGTCCTGAAGACCTCGATGGTTGGTGGTGGTGGCAAAACGTAGACGATGAAGCTGTAGAAACCGTAAAGCTCGGACCCAAGAGAGACGAGGGAAGATGTGATGCGGAAGGACTTGTCGAACAACCGGCAACGCTGCAATGTAAAAATCCAGAAAAGATCCGAGAAGTCTGTGTGGATGAGGAGGTAGGTGGTGACGGGTTGGAGGTCGTGAGGGAGGGTAAAGGCCCTCCTCACCGTCGTCTCCCAAGTCTTCGTCAAACAGGTGGTCAAAGCTGATGATCTCCAGGCAGAAGAGGAGTCGAAGAGGCAAAGTTTGCAGGGTGTGGGCAATATGGACGCGAGTCAGTGCGTATCTGCTCGTCAACCACTCATGGATGCGGGAGTCGGAAACCGGTGGCAGAACTTGTTCCAGCGTGCCTTCCAACGCGTCCGCAATGAGGTCTGAATCTTTGGCCCAGCCGGTGGGTATAGTGATCGACGCTCTAATCGGCGAAGACGTTCCTGTGGAAGAAGGTGTAGAAGCCGAAGGTGGGTGGGGACCAGAAGAAGAGGAGGGACAAGTATAATGTAACCGAAGTGGTGGCATCTTGTGGGTGGGATCAGGAAGACGGGAATGTGTAGTATCGAGAGGCGGCGGTGGAGTCCGTGTGATAGAGCATGAGCGTAAGTGGGTGGATGTACTGGTAGAACGCAGTGAAGGTGGGACAGGTGATGGTCGGGATGTCAAGGGTCTCGGTGTGTGGGGCAATGTTCGGGATCTCGTCGATGTAGTAGTGAAACCTGAGGATGGCCGAGATGCAGAGGAGGAGGATGAAGAAGAGAAAAGCTCATGACGTAGGTGTCGAATAAACTCATCTTCACGTACAGCAGGAGGGCGTACTTGTAACCTACCGTATGACTTCATTGACGAGAAGTAGTGCGTCGGTGGACTCAAAGGCGACGGGGTAAACGTCCCGACCGTTAGCAAAACGGCGATACAAGGGGTGAAGTGGGCCCCGATGTAAGAAGTCAATGAGTCGGTTGGTCTGAAATTGTCGTCCTCCACGTACTCGTTGTTGAGGAACACCATGTTGAAGTGGAGAATGGTCCCGACGCGGAGTGCGAGACCGGGACCGCTCACGGACCATTGGGTGTAGGGAAGCTAGAGACCATCCCGAGTGAAAATGGCTGCGGAAGGAAGAAATGCATCCAAATGATGGTGGCAGAACCGGTCGGTTTTCCGAAGTTGAAGACAGCAAGGAGTGTGGTCACAGAAGAGGGTGAAAACGTATGCGGCGGACCGGTAGCTCAGCTCGTAGAATGGAGATGGTCGTTTCCACGCCTTCTTCGTCGTCGAAGTAAAACAGCTTGCAGGGAGCACCGTGTCGTAGAGCGGACTGAGGAATGCGGGCGAGATGTAGTTGAATATGTGCAACAGAGTCCAGGTGATCACGTAGGACATTGCACCAATCCCAGCTGACGGCTGCAGTCGTCAGACAAATGAATAAGCTAATGTGTTGGAAGGAAACGCGAAAAACTGCTTCATGGTACCCATGCCTGACCAGTCGTGGTGCGGAGCATTGGAGATGTGCCCGCTGCATGGCGGTGACAATCAAGTCGGAAGACCTGGCCACCCATAAAGGTAAGTTGTCATGCCAGTCCGGTGTCTCCTCAGCGTCGTCGTGCAACTCTAGGATCACGTCGATGTACTGCAAGTATGACGTGATGTGCGCGAGTGAGACGATGGGGAAGGGAATACTCATGGGTGCAAGAAAATGGCTGCGGCATGTATCAGTGTAAGAAGACGAGCAAAAGTCAAGGGCAGAACAGGCTCTTTTGAAGTCAACGTCTCCAAGTCGGTGTGGCGCCTTCAGGTAGTTCAATCGCCGGTTGCCAAGACGTCCGGCGGGCTTCAAGCAGACTTCCGCAGGCAGGAGCTTCTCGGAGGATTTCAGCGTCCTTGACGGTGGAGATTTCTGTGACGCTTGTCAGGTAGGAAAGGTGGCGGTCGCCTTGAAGCAGCTGAAAGTGGGACGGGTGCAAATAACGTCGATGTCGATGGTAAATGAGTTCCGAGAGTCGATGTTTCACGTGGTCGATGAGCATGTCGCTCCAAGTATGAAAATCGAACCACTCTGCATGTGCACGGCTGTCAGCTAGGTCACAGCAAAGAAACCACGCCGGGACCACGATGCGAAGGCGTATCAAGTTGGGTGGGCTGGGTAGTCCGGCGGCAGCGGCGGAGCGTTTCGTAGCGCTAACCATGATGAAGGGCTTAACCATGTGGTAAATACGAAAAGAAACGGCTGCGGAACCCAGCGAAGCAGGTACATGACGTCCAACTGGAATGACACAGTGCGCAGTGTGTGATCTTTTCTGTCCGGGCAGCATAGGAAGAGTGCAGGGGTAAGTGCTGAACACGATGTCACGGATCCGATGCGGCAGCGGAAGCGGTTGAGGCAAACACGCGCCGGTGGTAGTGAAGGCATTGTCCCAGCAGCAAGTAGGAGCGGGCTCGTAGGCACCGTATCTGGGTTTGCAACAGCTCCATGGCCTCCCACGTATGGAGCTCGTGAGGGATCATCAACGTCAACACGGCATCAGAGAACCGTACCACGTCAGCGAAGGCGGTGCCGATTGGCAGCGCGCGCGGAGGAAGGAATGGTCCGCGCATACGAGGGGCAGGTTCACCCGGTAGTAGTTGAGAAGGTCGTGGTTGATGAACATCTCGGGTAATGAAGTGTGTAATGTTGCGGCCATGCAAGAAATGGATGACCTCGTAGTTCATCATGCGACTGACCCGAAGAAGTTGGGTTGTGACGTACAAGTCGAGCACGATCTCGAAGAGGCCGTGGTAAGAGTTATCAGCGATCTGTACGACTTCATGGAACATGTTGGCTGCCTCCGCCATGACCTCGTTCATGATGTGGTAGATGTGTGGTCGAGGTGCAGCTTGTGATTGTGGCACGAGCCAGCCACGCAGGAGCAGGAACGGAGATAGCCAAAAGTTGACCGGGACGTCGGTGAAGGCGAGAGAAATGGGCGCAACTCCGGACGATGACGAGACAACGGTAATCGAGGGAGGCAGTGCAGCGCGATCACGGCGGGACTCCCTGGCCACGGTCACCCATTCGCGGTACTCGGCAGTAGTGGGCAAGTCCAGCAACGTCTCCGGCACGAAGTTCGCCATCGGCGTGTCGAGGATGTGAATAAGCAATAAGCAATAAGACTGATACGGCTGCGGAAGGAGAACATCACGCAACATGACATGATGAGGGAAGCGGGTGACGAGAAGTGATAAACTCTTTGTGTCACGCAATCATCCGCTCCAAGTGGTATCCTGCAGGTGTCTGCTCTGCAGGGCGGTGCCGAAAGCATGAAGTCGTAATCGAAACAGACGGCTCCGAGGGACCTCTGTGCAATCGAACGCAGTCAAGTAGGAAGGAATGCCCAACCGGTAGGTCAAAGATGAAAACCGTACGATGCTCGAGAACTCCGATCCAAGTGGAAGACGTCGTCGAAGAAGGCTGGGAGGTTCAGAACGATGAGCGGGTAGAAGTGCCACTGTGGTCATGGAGCGAGCAAGGAGGTAGATGGCGAGTGCATCGTTGAGATGTCGGTTGGTGGCAGAGAGTGCCGCAATGACGCCGATGTCGAAGGTCAGCACAAATAAACCATGATAATAGTTGTCCCCGATGCGGAAGAACCCGTAGAACAGATTAGTGTGGCGGTCGATGAGTTCGGCCAGGCGGTCACGGATCTTGACATCATCGGGGTGTGGCGGGGCCTGACGATTCGAGGTGCATGTAGTGCCATCAATGGGAGGATGAGTCGCGGCCACGGCGCATGCAAACAAGTGCTGGTGGTAATCCAGAAGCTGGTGCATAAATCCGCAAGGGAGTGTGGCGAGCTGGAGCGGCATAGTGCAAGCAACGAAACCCCTAGCGAGAAATGGCTGCGGGAAGGCCCAAGCTTGGAAGTCGGTGTCCGGGCAGGCAGTGCAAGAGCCGCGGAACTATTTCACAACTCGATCACGGCAAAGCAAAATTGCACCAATAGGCAGTGTCCCTGTGCAAGCTGACAACGTGGAAGCGACGAGTGATGTTCAGGCACTGGGGGCAGTGGCAGGGACGGCTGCCGGCTTGAAGGTGGCGAGAACCGCGGTCATCGCCAGTAATTTTTGCTGATTGGCCTCCGACAACTTGGAAGCCAGGGTGACGGACAACCCCCAATCCACAAGAGTTTTGTCGAGGGGCGGGAGGACGCCCGAGGCAGCCTCGCGTAAGATGCCCTGCAGCTCGGTGAGCTTCGTCGTGTAGGATTCGTGGTGGAGTTTCAGGAGACTGTCAAGCCATTTCTTCATGTCGGTGGTAGAAGCGGTTTTGGGCGGATAGGACTCAAGAACAGCACGGCGATCAAGTTTCTCAAACTTTGCGAAGGAGTCGCGGAGCCTGGTGGCAGCGTCTGGCGGTGGGTTGGGCTCCGCAAGTGGATGAGGCAGGGTTTCAGCGCCCGTGCCGGCAGCGAGCGTCCGAAGCTGGTCGTTCTCCTGTTGCAATCGTTGAATTTGGTCAAGGAGTCCCGGTCGTCCTTGCGGCAGCTTCACCGTGGGGTAAGAGATCATTGATGGTCGAGGCAACCTTGTCGGCGACGTGTTGCAAGAGCTGAGCGCGATACGCCCAGATAGTAAGGTCGCGTGGACCTTCGGTGGCGACACTGTTGCTGTCGTGCAGCTGTTTGAGGACATCGGAGATGTCGTACTGTTCGGCTGATTTACGAAGCGTCCGTATAATAAACGAAGCCAAAAGAGCTTCTTGCCGCGTCCTGAAGATCTCGATGACGAGAGGGCGGCCAGCAGCCAGCAAGCGTACTATCTACGCTTGTCCCGCATTCGGGGTGAGAGATACCACCGGTACTAAATGAATTGGCATCTCGGCAATGCCGAGACGTCTGGTAAACGCAGTGTCCACGACGTTTCGTGGCAAGGGGAACCCACGGTCCGGGTTGGTGTCGAGGAACATGTCGTTGGTCTCCCAATTGGCCCCGAGTGGGTGGATGGCCTCATACCGTTCCTGAAGCAAGCGATGATCTCGAGCGGGAGGATTGTCTCGACGATCACGGCGAGGTTCACGTCGAGCAGGGGGTGCACCGGTGGAAGGAACACGGGAGTGATCATCATAAAGCGGATGAGCGGAATGCACACGGCTGTCGGAGTGTTGCAGACGGCGGTCTGGATCTTGAGGGGGACGATGTCGTCGAGCCGATGGGCGTGGTGAGGAGTACTGTAGGCGACGACGTGGAGGAGAGTCGTCCCTGGGATCTCGGTGCCGAAGATGTGTGGTCGAAGTATCACTGCGGTTGCGGCGATGATGCTCTGGTGTATGCAGGGCCGGGGTTCGGCTCCGGTGTCGTCGGGACCGAGGAGGTGAAGCCCGGCTGTGTGCGCGATCGTCCCGGAAAGACCGTGACCTCGGATGTTGCGTCATAGGGATCACCTCGAGAAGGTTCCTCACGTCCAGGTAGGCGATGTCGTCGGGAAGGCGGGGTGCGAGAGCGGTGTGGACCCATGAGGATGAGGCGCAAGGAGCCCACGGAAAGGGGCCGCAGGTGCAAAACGGCTGCGGAAGGTGAACATGCCTGAAGACCACAACAACGTCGAGCACAGCTTCTTTGTCCAGGTCACTGCATAGTGCGTCGTCAAAATCGCCCGAGTCGGATCAGGCCCAACTCCTTGTAGCTGGAGGGAACGAAGATCCAGCGTTGAAGTCCGCGGTCCACATAAAATGTGTACTGTAGTCCACGATCACGAAGGAGGGCCCGGACTGCATAGTATAAGCGCGAACATGTTGTCATCAACGAGACCACGACGCCAGGGTGAAAAGTGATCTCGGCGAGAGCATAGTGGAGATGGTAGTCGCGTTCTGTGCGGCAAGCCAGGGCTTGACCATGTTGCTCAGCAACTGGAAAGAGGCAACGCAAGGTGGAGTCAGGAGCGGCTTCACGAGCAGAGGCGTTATCCATCACCGAGTCCGGAGGGACCAAGGCGGTGCGTAAGCGAAGCTCCAAATGCGGCAATAACACACGGAAGAGCACGAAGGCTCGGTCAGCACGTCCAAATAGTCCAGCGCAGTAGCCGAAGAGGACGAAGTGAGGGCCGAGCAGGAAGAAGAAGGCGAAGGAGAAGTAGAGTGTGGGAGCAACATGGAGTATGGCGACGGAAAAGGAGCAAGGACTGGTGCAATACGGTAAATGGCTGCGGAACCTCCAAAGGCCACAGGAGAGCAGGAGCAGTGGAAGCACAGTGTTTTGCTCAGTTCCGGCCGACCGAGTACAAGGTCAGAGGTGGGCGCGACCGGTGGTGCTTCAGGAGGAGTAGCCGGTCCTGGAACGTGAGGCTGACCAAGTTCTTCAGGATCTTCCATTGAATCCTGATGTTGCTGTTCATCTTGTTGTTCTTCCTCCTGTTGTTCTGCCACCCGCAGGATCTGAGAGCGGAGTGCAGCTGTCGGCGGATCTGTACTGCGTGTGGAGGGTTGGTGGCGTCCGCGTTTGCTTTGCTTGGAGATGGCCGACTGGGGTGGTCGGTTGCCCAGCACTTTGTGCCGAGGCTGCAATCTGCCAGTCATGGCACTTTTATACATGTTTAAAGTGTAGAACACTGAAAACGGCTGCGGTATGGATCGACTGCAAGGTGCAAGGGCGTAGTGCTTGATGCAACATGAATGCAGCTCCGAGCACCGGTGCCTGTTGTTTTTCTTACAGCTGTCGATCGTTGTAGCCGGCCGCAATGTACAAATCGCGCATGGCTCGAATGGCGTGTTTATCTTCACTGCTGGGTGTGGTCACCCGTCGGACCATACGGGTGCGTGCCTCATAGCTGCTTCGTAGTGTTGCGCTGGAGGTGGCCGATTGTGGATGTAAAATGTCGGCCTGATGTAGGTTGCACTGGTAAGTGAGGCTGCTGTGTTGTGGGTTGACAGCGAAGCCCAGGAAAACATCTGCCGGTTCAGTTTCAAGCTGAACCGGTGGTTTGTAAAAGGTTGCAGCTGTGAGCTGTACAAAAGGAGGTAGTCGTGTCAAGTGTTTTGGTAAAAGAAGGACACGGTTGTCAACATATCTGGTTGCGAAAAATATCGCATGATCGTTGTGGGTGGTGCTGGGAAAGTGCTTGTGATTGATGAAAAGTTGCTTGTAGGTGTGGTGCCAACACTGTTCTTCGACTGCTACAACTATGTTGCACAAGGCTGGGCTGCAAGGTGAACCCATAGGTGCTCCACGAAATTGTTCGATGAGCGCAGTGCCCACCGTAAAGTAGTTGAGCATCAAAACAGCAGTGATGAGCTGTGGGATGTGTTGGAGCTGAATGCATAGCTTGTTGCCCGATGATGCTTCTTGTTGTTTTTGTTTGCTTTTGCCGCGGTGAACTCGATGTGTGGGATCTTTGTGTGAGTGATCGATGTAGAATTTGCTGGAGTGTAGTGGATTTTTCTGTCGGTACCATCGGGAGAGTATGCTGTAAGCCGATAGAAACCGGCTTTTGTCGACTGATGTGAAAAACCCGGCCAGGTCCTGATTGTACAGGACGTATTCTGTTGTATCGTGTAGTTTTTGTTTCTGTTGTAGAAAGCGTGCTGTTTGTTGTAATTGGGTGATGCCATCGCCCTGATGAAAAGAATCAGGACACGCCTGATGAGTCATCAGCTGCAGCACATCTGCCAGGGCTTCCCAAAGTTTTCTGCCCATAGTATCAATGAAGGCGACTATCGGGCGGCCTTTTGTAAAATGTTTTTTGCGTTTGGGTAAAATGTAAGCGCGTGGGATGCGTCCCCACTGCGGGAAAGCCCATGTGTAGGCAGGTAAGAGAGCGCAGATGTCTGTGTAGACATCAAAGTGATGCGTTAGTGGCTGGTGTGGTGAGATCTTGAAGATCTCTTTGTCGAGAAATGTTTTGTGGATGGCGCTGTGATACAGTGCTGGGCAGTACCATGTAAGTCTGTTAGGAAAGTGATCTTCACAGTGGATAATGCCCTCAGGCAGTTGTTGTACCTGCTTGACCGTCTTAACGTGAAGAATATTGTGTTGTAGGCAGCGGTCATTGTGCTGTTGTATCTGCTCTGACACAAATTGTTTTGCTTGTTGTGTTTTGAGAGGAAATCCGTAGTGTTTGTGCCAACAGTGGATGGCTCGGTAGAGCTGTGCTGCCAATTGCGATGGTTTGGGGAGGCAATTGCTTTTGCCTGAGTAAGCAAGAAATTGATGTTGTGGCTGTAGTTCTGCTAATTGAATGGCAATGTGATCGTTGTGGATGTGGTCTTTGGACACGCTAGATTGCAGTTTGGCGCACGTGCAGGGTGGCGGTGCATCTGCTTGCCACTTGGTGTGGGCATCTCGCCAATTGTGCAAAATTTGTTGCATGGGTGGATGTTTTTTGTAAACGGGTTTGGTGCTGGGCAAGTGAAGCGGTGGTATGTGTTGTTTGTGGTAGGTCAAGCATGACCGTAAAAATTGGCGTAGGTTGTTCGTGAATTGTGGATGTGAAAGTGCTTGTAAGTAGATGGGTTTTGTAACTGGAGGTGGTTTGAGTTTGCGCTTCTTGAACACAGTGTTCAAGGCTTTGTGTGCGTGTCTGCGGTCACGTCGTGGCAGATTGCCTGTTAGTTTGTGTAAGGCATAAACAGTGGACGTTGGAGTCTCTGAGCGCAAAAGGTGTCGTACCGTGTCGAATCTGGTACGTGTGTTTGAGCAAAGGTTGGACACGGTGGTCCATGCTTGTTTTCTTGTTTCAAAAAGTGGGGTTTTTTTGAAACCCCGAAAAGAATGATGTAGTTTGCCACGCCGCAGTTTGGCCCATAATGTTGCTGTGCCGTTGTGCTTGTTGTTGGCGGCTTTTGTGAAGCCGGAAAAAGCACCTTTCATGTGAGAGGTGAGGAAAATTGAGCTTGGATTGATGATATTGTATGAGCGTGTTTTCTGTGGCTCCCAGCTGAGTGCTGGAGATGTCTGCTTGTAGAGCAATGGGGAAGAATTGATGGTAGCATTTGTGCTTGTGCCACCATCTCAGAGATAGTTCTGCCTGAACAATCTTGTGTTGTTGTAGCTGCTTGAACTTGCGGTTGCGTGTGCTTTCACGTTGTGTCATGTTGTGGCTGGTGCTTCCGATGTAAATGTAACGTTGCAGATGTTGTTTTGTGCTGACGCGGCAGTAAACAACCTGTGGTTGTCTGAAAAATGATAGTGTGTAGGAGTGAAACGAGATGTTGGAATGTAGAAAAAGTCGTTGAAGGGTAGCGAAATGTCCAGCCTCTCGCTTGAGGTGAAAATACTGTACACGTAGTAACGTTGATAGGCCCTGCAGCAATAAGATGATCTGGTAAAGTTGTCCGGAGATGGGCTCGGCTGTCGGTGCAAGAATTTGTAGAATGGTGCTGCCTTTGTTGGTGATGCTGATAATGGATTTGAATTGTTTGCGAGAGAAGGGTGATTTTGTGTGTTGGGTGGATGTGGTGGTGGATTGCTTGTGTTGCAGAAGGTGTTGTCTTAGTCACTCTGTCATCTGACTGATGATGGCGACGAGTTTGACCAAAGCTGGTGACGCGAACTTGTCGATGGCTTTTGGTGGGATTCCTGTCAATCTGTGAAGTGCACCGCTGTCTGATTCTGCCATCTCCTCCGAAGTTTCCCAAAGCAAAGCTGAACAGTTTTATCCCGGAGGCACAAGAGTGGTTCGAAGCGTGGCAAAAGCGGCCGCCGTCTCTGCAGGCAGGACCCCTGCTTCTTCGTTTTAGATTGGTAGCGGAGCCTTATGCTCCAGTAGTCCTCTCGCTAGTGCGCAATGACGGATGTCCGAACTTCCTTCTACGGTTCTACTTGGGTTTCTTCGGGCGATGTTCCTCCCGGACCTAGTGACGATTCGCCGCAGCAACATAGTGATGGCGTAGCTGCTGATCGCGGCGACGCAGGAGATGGCCCTGTCTCTCATGATGTTCATGGGGCGGGCGAAAGAGACGACGACTGGACCAGGGACGATCCTTGGTCCAAGGGACGGAGTGGAGACCAGGCTGCCGCCTGGTGGGGACACTCTGAGTGGGGAAGCTACGCCCACTGGGATTCTCGAGGTGAACCTTGGGACACTCGGTGGCAGAACCACGAGCGTGTCTGGCATGATCGGCGCCAGAGCTACGGGGGGACCTGGGGGTCCACCTCGACCGGGACCGGCTCTGTACATGAGAGCCCCTCGCGAGACTACGATCATCAAGAACAAGGCGCCGAGGCCTGGAGGACGCGTGGTGGTGCTGCTATGCCTGGCGGACAGGCAGCCTCAGAAACTTGGCTGCGACCTGACCTCTGCTCCCAAGACCGGAGAGAGTGCCAGGGGGCCATCCGAGAAGATGGTGGTTCGCCGGGATCCTGGAAGCGGGGACCGAGGACATCGGGGCCAGTGCGAGGTCCTACTTGAGGCAGATTGCGGCTTGGCACCGCATGACGAGGATCGACTCTTCGAGGCAGGCCTTGACTCTTTATCAACACTTGTCGGGCAAGGCTTGGATTGATGCGGAGCGTCTCGATGTTGACAAGCTCGCCGGCGAAGACGGAATGGAGTACTACTTGAGTTGGGTTACGGACAGATACTTGGATGTTCAGGTGACGCAGATCGGCAGATCCCTCGGCGACTTCTTCCGCCGACTCCGCCGACAACAAGGCCAGTCTGTCCGTGACTACATGAGCGACTACGATCGAGCGTTGGCGAGGTTGCAAGAATGCGGGTGCCACTTACCTGATATTGCTGCTGCTTGGGTGTTTGTGGACAGGATGGCCCTGTCCGAGGAGCAAGAGCTGAACCTCCTGGCGTCCGTCCAGAACGAGTACTCTCTGAAGTGCCTGCAGCAGGCGGCAATAGTGCAGGACAGGAGCTTGCGCAAGCCTTGGGAGCCGAACAACAGCTCTCAACGCCAGGATCGTGGAAGCAAATGGTGGAGCTCTCGCCGCCCTCAGCAGGCGAACATGGCTGATGATGGCACCAGTCCGAGTGTGTACCAGAGCATGTGGCTGAAGAACTCTTCGAGGCCTTTATGACTCACGATTTCGCCAAACAGAAATACAAGGAGCTTAGCAAACTTCGAGGAGCGGACCCGGAGGGCATGCGCCAACTCGCTGCCGATCGCCTCCAGCAGGCAAAGAACAAGTCGTTCTGCTCAGGGTGCCGAAGGAGGGGGCATTGGCACAAGGACCCTGAATGCCCTTTGAATCAGGGAGGTGGGAACGGCGCTATCTCTAAGGTCTGAAGTCGTCACCTCCGAATGCCAACAAGGACGACGTGCCAAAGACCAGCTATGCTTGCCACTATGTCTATGTGACCTGGGACCTGGACCAGAAGGTTGCCACTGCCAATCTGACCGCGATCACCGACACGGCCTGCTCGAGGAGCGTGGCAGGGGTGCCATGGATCGAGAAGTACATGGTCGAAGCCCGGAAGATCGGTTTTGTGCCTGAGACGGTGATGTGCAAAGATGCTTTTAAGTTTGGGGCAAGCCGTATCTTTGATTCCTCCTACGCTGTCGTGTTGAGCTTTGGAGTGGGAGGCCACACTATCTTGCTTCGTGTGGCAGTGGTGAACGGGGACGTCCCCCTCTTGATTTCGAGGCCAGCCCTGGGGCAGCTTGGGATGATCATGGATGTAGCGGCCAACAAAGATTCTTTTCGCAACCTCGGTGTCCAGGATCTCAGTCTTTTGTCGACGGATACGGGCCATCCGGCCCTCCCCGTACAGCCGTTGACTGTTAGTGCCGCGGCCATCAAGAGCTGTGATTGGCAGGACCGCGAGCTGCTGATTGTTCCGAAGTCCCAGCAATACACGGCGTTCATGACAGTGCATAGCTGTGAGTCTTCAGATGATGAGAGCGCATGTCGTGTCGAAGCCCCTCCTCTTCTCCCTGGTCTGTCGGTCAACAGTGCTGAAAGTCCTCAGGTAACTACAAGCCCCAAGGTGTTCTATCCGAAGAAGATCAGCATTGAAGCCTCCAACCTTCTTACTTCAGATAAGATGAATCCAACAAGTTTCATGGCGTGGTGGTCCCAAACATCGATCTCCAACGACTTCTGGATAGAGGATGAGTTTCAGCTGCACCGTATTCATGTTGTCCCTAGGCGAACCTTCTTTGATCCCCGCGGTTGGGCCACTTCAAAGGGCGATCAGAAGTCTGCTCTTCTCGAGGCTCTGGGTTCGGTGAGGTCGTCTCAGGGGTATGCTTGCAGTACTCAGCGTGCGTTTCCTGAAGTACATGATCAGTGGAGAGAGCTCGGAAGCAAATCGTCATTCCCGCTTTTGTGGATCGGCAGAACTTCTTTCAGTAGAGCCTGCAGGCCCCTCCCGTGTGCGGCTTCGCTCCAACCTCATGGCCTCCAGTGCCCAGCTTCTGACGGCTCCCGTGGTGACCAAGAAGAAAGGGCTATGGGAACTACGCCGCGAGGAGTTGATCGCGGAGGCGAACGCACGCGGGCTGATGACTCACCCGAAGTGGACAGTGCCCGAACTGAGGAGCATCATTCAGGAGGACATGAAGAAGAGCTCGGCGGCATCATCCGGAACCCCGTTCGAGGCGATCCCCCTGACCAAGATGACGGTGAAGGACTTGGAGAATGCCCTGGAAGCTTCGGGTATGGCGGTGCCGGAGAAGGCCTACAAGGGAGTTCTCATGAGGCTCCTCCGCGACCAAGGAGGTCTGGGTCCTCAGACCGTCCTCTCCTTCGGAAGGTTTCGTGGTCAGATGTACCAGGAGACCCCGATCTCGTATCGACGATGGGCGGTGCGAGAAGTCGCGGGGAACAACGGGGCCCAAGAGGATTTGAGGATGTATGCGACATGGGCGGCCAAGGCCCTCGAGGTGACGGACGGCTACATGGCTCAGTCGACCCCGACTCCCTTTCCGGACTCGCAGGAGAGCGCGAAGGTACCCTACCACCCGGCACCCGGAATCCTTCGGAGGGAGTTCCTGGCACCTGGTCCCGACAGGCGAGACGAACGACTACAAGATCAAGTCCAAGGCGAAGGCCAGGCCCACCAAGGTTCCAGCGGAGGCGGAGACAACCAGAGTGCCCTCGCAGAGGCGGGGACCATCTTTAGTGGCACCATCTTCGACGAGCCGCATGGAGCAGGAAGTGGACCCGGAAGTCATGGACGAGGTCCAGTACCTCCAGGCGAGACTGGCAGTCCTCCAGGACCGCCACGGGATCCCGCCGTCCGGGAACCTGCCCTGAACTGCGAGTTCGAGGCCGCCGCCTACATCAATGCCGAGGTCTTCTATGACTGTGATGACTTCGCTCCCAATGCGAACCTCGGCAAGCACGGTGGCGGGAACTATGAGGCTGGCAGGGACCAGCACTGTGGGAGCAGCAAAGTTTTGACCCAGGCCGACGGAGATCAGCCTGAAGGCCATTTTGGCGAATGCAACCCTAATTCGTTTTCTGTTCAGCCCAATGATCGCGATCCTCAGCTTTGGCTCGATCGCACGAGGAATGAAGCTTCAACTTCTGAATGTCATCGCAATCCCGTGGGACTACCTGGTCACGAGCCCTTAGCTCCAGAATGTCCTCGCAATCCCGATGGACTACCTGGTCGTGATCTCTTAGCTCCAGAATGTCATCGCAATCCTGATGGACTACCTGGTCGTGATCCCTTAGCTCCAGAATGTCGTCGCAATCCTGAAGGACTACCTGGCCGTGACCTTCAAGCTTCTAGTAGCTGTAGTGATACCGGATGGTCTTTCAGTGGGCTCCCTAGTCTCCGAGACAGCTGTCTTTACGTTGGTGATCCTTGCTCTCACATCGCATTCGACCAAGTCGTCGAGGAGGTCTACCTACAAGATGAGTCTGGAGGCAGTCGGGTTCCAGTTGACGGCTCAGGACGACAGCTCGAGGAAGCTGCTGCTGCTGCTCTCAAAGAAAAGCGGTTTTCTTTGGAGGTTCTACGTGATCTACTACCTCTGATACCTCCCAAGACCTCGAAGAAGCATCGCAGCATCAACGGCGAGGCGGGACCAGAGTCTCAAAGTTTTCTCGGTGGGATGTGGAACCACGGAGGCCTACACGGGGTGTCCCGCGACTCAGTACGATTCCCGAAGTTCGTTTCCTACGTCAACGAGGTCATGAAGAGAGAGACAAAGGGGAGAGACCTCGGATGGTCGTCGTTCATTGTCACAAAGGACATTGCTACTACAATCCACCGCGACGCCCACAACCTCCTCGGAACCTCCGTTTTCATGGTGACCCTGGGAGAGTTCTCCGAAGGCGGCGTCTGGGTTGAAAGGGACTGCAGCGACGACCCCCTACATCTCCCAGTTGAATGGCGCCCCGGTCCTGATGGCGATCCTCTTCCGGGCTACCTCGTGTCTACCAAGAACCACCCGTACGTCCTCGATCCGAAAAGGAGACACTCTACAGAGCCGTGGACTGGTGAGCGATGGTGCGTGTCGTGCTTCACCGGGAGAGCCTTCCCCGATACCGATGCTCGATTGCGCGATGGCCTAAGAGAGCTCCGTTTTCCTCTCCGAGGTCTCTCACATGTTCTCAAGCAGAAGGACGAGATCTACGCGAGGACCGCCAGGCCCATCAAGAGTACGAGGAAGTCTTTGTGGAAGAATGCACAGCGGCTGGTGACGCTGACTGCCTGGTGTGCCATGGTGACGTCCACTTTCGTCTCCCCTACATTCCCTCCGGGACATGATTCGGAAGGAGTCACTCTCCTCGAGATCGGGGGAACGAACAAAACTTTCGAGGCCCACGACTACGGCTACCTGACCGCGGAGCCCCTAGAAGCTGAAGACTTTCTTGGAGTTCAAGGATTATCCACAGCGACCGCCGTGATCGACGAGCTCCAGCCCTCTCGACTCTGGATTCACCTTGTTGAGCTGAGGGGTGGCCTTGAACGGGTCCTGAGTGTCGTTCAGAGACAACTCGCCACTGGGCGGGGTGCGGTGCTTGAAGGAGGACTTGGAGATGAATGCTGGTCTTCCGACTCCATATTGGGGTCTTCCTCGACCTTTACGACTACCGATAGGAACGCGGACCCCCGGACACATGGCTTCTTCATCTCAACCCGAGCGAGTTTGAGGATGTGGGGGCCCACGACGAACCCTGCGACCAATTTCGACGTTATCTACTACAACGCGAAGGCCAGACTGATGAAGAGCAACAAGCCTACGTTGTCGATTCTAGGCCAGGTCGTGGTGAGGAACCGGTACCGGACCGAGGCGGCGGAGGAGCTCAAGCAATCTCTTTCTCGAAAGGGACTCCCATCAAGAAGGAAGTCCAGTCTGCCCTCAAGCGCCTCCACCAGAATTTGGGACACCCCTCTAACGAGGACTTGGCGCGCCATCTGCGAGTTGCTGGCGCTGGAAGCGAGGTCGTGGAAGCCACAAAACGTCTACAGTGCCAAGTGTGTGCGAGAAGCAAGAGGGCGAGTTCGGCTAGGCCGGCCTCTCTCCCCAACCTCCTCGACTTCAACCAGATTGTCGCCGTCGATGCCTTCTCTACCTACGACTTTGCCAGGCGACGGTGTGAGTTTATGATGGTCACCGATCTCGGCACCGGGTTTTCATTGGTTGGGCCCCTCACAGGGCATTCGACCCAGTCCATGGAGCGTGACTTCTGCACTATTTGGTCAAACACTTTCGGGGCTCCGGGTACGCTTGCCTTGGATCTGGAATCGGGTTTGCAAGCCGGTCTCGGCAGGTTTTCCGAGTGGCACGGGACAAAGCTTCGTCCCGCGGCGGGACAAGCACATTTTCAGCAAGGAGCAGTGGAGCGTGCAATTCAGTCCTGGAAGGCGATTTGGAGAAAACTCGTCGATGAGCACTCTGTGGGGAGAAACGACATCCAGATGGCAGTTACCGCCATCAACACGGCAGTGAACACCCTCAAGCGAGACTCCGGATATAGTCCCGCTCAGGCCGTTTGGGGGCGAGATCCTGCGTTACCTGAAGACTTGTGGGGATCGGACCACGGGGAGCAGATCGACCATGTGATCACTGGCGATCGCAAGCGCGCCCGCGAAATGGCTCTGCGCCTCGGAGCCAAAGAAGCCTTCTTCAAGATCCAGAACGACAACAAGTTGCGACGAGCTCTTCTTCAACGGACGAGAGTGGCAGGCCCGGAGGTCCAAATTGGAGACTGGGTATACATGTATCGGAAGCCCAAGAACTGCAAGGACTGGAGGTGGATTGGTCCAGCTACTGTGATAGGACGCGAAGGTCCGAACCTCTGGGCATCCTTCGCAGGACGTTGTCATCTCGTAGCTCAAGAACATCTACGTTTGGCTACTGGAGAAGAAATAGGCCGGGCATTTACGCTCCGCTCTACCAAGGAAGACTTGGAGCGCCTCCTGGACAGAGACTTCGCAGAAGAGGAGATCTACGTTGGGAACGACGATGGTCATGCTGACGAAGGACATCGCATTCCTGGTGCTATCAGCGGCAGAGCTGAGACTGCGGAGGAGGAGGACATCGACATGCCCTTCCTAGATCTACACGGGACCGATCCCCCTGGCGACGAGGCGGGCCAAGGACCCACCAGAAGGAGGAAGCGCAAGAAAGGGCCCCCGGATGTGAGCCTCGAGGATATGCCAATGGTCCCCGACTCCCCCTTGGTCTCCGATGACGAAGACGCGGGCGACTTGCAAAGGGGTCACGGTTCTGGCGTTCTTCACGAAGCACACATGTTGAAGCTTCCCAAGACTCCCCGAGGCAGAGAGAAAGCTCTTGAGAAGGAGCTGCCATGGGCTTTTATCCCCACTTCTCAACATGAGGCTTTTCGCGCTGCTGAACAGAAGCAATGGGAGGAGCACAGGGATCACTCAGCCCTAGAGCCGCTTTCTGTAGAGGCTAGCCGGGAAGTGAATGCCACCAAGGGTGACAGGATCCTTGGAAGCAGGTTCGCCTACCGTGACAAACACTGGAGCAAGAGAAAACAGAACAGCGAACTTCCTTGGAAGCCGAAGGCCAGACTCGTGATTGCCGGCCATCGGGATCCAGATTTGTCACTGGGCTTGTCCACCCACGCTCCTACAATTTCGAGGCAAGGAATCTTCCTGTTGCTGCAGCTCTTGGCCAGCAACCTAGCCGGGGGATGGACAGGACACGCCGGCGATGTGAGCTCGGCTTTCTTATGTGGACAGGAACTACAACGCGAGCTCTACTTGAGGCAGCCGAAGGTTGGCTTGGGGAATCTTCATCCTGAACAACTTCTCGGATAAAGAGGCCGATCTTCGGCCTTGTCGATTCCCCTTCCTCCTGGTGGGACACTCTACGTTCCACGCTCCTCGAGACCGAGATCTGCGGCGAGGATGGAAAGGTTTGGCACATCCGTCAATGCACTCTGGATCACTGTATCTTCATGGTGCAGGAGTACCGAGGGAAGGACGAGCGCGGGGAGGCGATCTACGAACGGCCTGCCGCCTACTTGGGGGTACACGTGGACGATATTTTGCTCGTCGGGATGGACACCCTGTGCTCCTTGGTCAAAAAGAAGCTCAGCTCCGTGTTTCCCATTCCGGACTGGGAGTCCAACAGCTTCGAGTACGTCGGCTCCTTTATCGATATCGGCGCCAACGAGATCAAGGTCTCTCAGTCCAGCTACGTGAAGACGAGACTCTTTGAGGTCGAAATCGACAAAGGGCAAAAGGACTGGGAACCTGCGAGTGAGACCCAGAAGCATGACAACATGTCCCTGGTGGGTGCCTTGAGCCTTGAGCTGGCTGGCCAGTCAGAGCAGGCCGGACCTTCAAGTCGGCGTCTCCTTGAGCCAGCAATGCCAAAAGAACCCCTGCGTAGGGGACATCCGCTTCACGAATGCCAATGCGAAGCGAGCCTACGAACACCTTGACGAGGGCGTTTTGATCAGGCCGGTCGACCTCAACCAGGCCGTCCTTTTGTGTTACCACGACGCTGGATGGGCAAACTGCCCCCAGGACGAGGACGATCCCTACTACGCGTTGACGCCCGAGGAGAATGCGGACGGCATCATGGAGAACGGGCCCTACGACTTCCATCTTCGAAAGGCCAAGAGAACGAACTCCTGTATAGCCTCTCAGTTGGGCGGGCTCTACCTACTATGTGACAAAGCGGTCCTCTCAGGAGGAAAGCACAAGGTCAGCCTCTTGGACTGGAAGAGCTCGGCTTGTGACCGAGTCTGCAGGTCTACATTCGCTGCTGAGACCATGGGATGCGCCACCGCAATCGAGACGGGGGAGTACATACTCCGCTTTCTACAGACACTCGTTGACGGCAAGTTGGCGAGGAGTTCTACCCCCTTGCGCTACGACATCCGGTTTCTGAGTGACTGTAAGAGTCTGTACGATAACCTAACGAAGGATGGCATACCTCGGCCACCCTCCTGTAAGCGGCTTGCAATAGACCTAGCTGCCATCCGTGATGATTTGAAGACTCTGGGACGTCTCGCCTGGGTCCCGACAACGGCCCAAATGGCGGACCATTTGACAAAGCCCTTGAGAGCAGGGGACTGGTGGGCCGTCCTTAAAGGAGGGCTCATGTTGACGTTTAGAGAAGGAGGAGATGTTCTTAACCAGTGTCAATCTGTGAGGTGCACCGCTGTCTGATTCTGCCATCTCCTCCGAAGTTTCCCAAAGCAAAGCTGAACAGTTTTATCCCGGAGGCACAAGAGTGGTTCGAAGCGTGGCAAAAGCGGCCGCCGTCTCTGCAGGCAGGACCCCTGCTTCTTCGTTTTAGAATTCCCCACGCCACCGCAGCTGTTTGTAATGCTTGTTGCTGTGAATCACTGAGGTTGGGAAATTCTGTGGCCACAAGATCCAAGTATTGCTCAACTTGGGTCTTTTGTTTCTCTGTGATGCCTTTGATGGCGCCAAACCATCTCGTGATACCGGCTTCGGTGTGGACCCCGGTGAAATGCTCCTGAAACCATGCACTAGGTTTCGCGGGTTGCTGAAAGATGTTTTGTGGGTCCTGCTTGGGGTCTCTAGGAGACTGCTTCAGGGGTGTCAATGTGGATTGCTTTTGGCGTTTTGAGCCGAGGAGAGACCTGCCTGGAAAGTGTGTTCCCGCTGAGGGTGCGGGGGAAGTGGCGTTTTCCAGTGCAGGAGCCGAGTGAATCTCCTCATGTGACGGGGTGGGTCGCGTGTGCTCCGGGGTGCTGTTGTTGGTGCTTTTATCTGTGAATGCTCGCTTTTGTCCTCGAGTCTCAGTGGTGGGTGAGATCTCGATGGTGTGTTGTGGGCTGAAGGCTGAACGAACCTGCGTAGTTGGTGTTCTGGGAGTGGGTGCAGGTTTTTCTGCGGTCTTTTTGGGTGTGCTGGGTGCTGCCCTTGCACGTCCGGCTGCTTGCAGGTTTTCCACCTGCTCCAGGGCAGCTGCGAGCTGTCCCTCTAGATCGCTGATACGGTGTGCCGATAATGTGTCGCCGGCCTCGGTCTGTGTTGGTTGAACCGGTAATTGTGGGTGGGAGTGACTTGGCTGAGCGTGTTGGGTAGCTTCTGCTTTGGATTCAGCAGTAGACTCGTCTTTGGTGTCTGTTTTCTGTGTAGTGTTTTGTTTGTCTGTTTTTTGTGCATCGTTGTATTGATCTTGAAGTTCTTGAAGATACAAGACCAATTCCTTGATCAACTGAGACATCGCAGGACGTTTTGCTAATGTCAGCTTTTCTTGCCAACAGAATGCGGTGGATGCTTGATCCAAATCGATCCTGCTCGTAGTTGTCCCATGAGCTCTGTCATAAAGACAGCCTCGCTGACGTGCCTGGTGCATGTGAGATGAATGTCATAGCCATGGGCCGCGTACCGCAGCCAGTACGACGACCAATTGTGTCGTAAAAATGCGACCAGAGGTGCAGTCGCAATCGGCAATCCTGCTGTTTTGTTGTGTATTGAGTGTGGTGTGGGCTGAATGTGCTTGGGTAAATTCAGCCCGAACAGTTGTCGGTTGTCCCAATGTTCTGGGGTTTCCACAAATTCATGTGGAATCTGTGTGGGGTTGGGTGAAGTATTGCACCCATGCTTGGGGGATTGTGTGGAATGTGTATGGGGAAGTGTTGATGGTGACGATGGCGGTGGTTGTGTAGTGGGAATGGGCACGGGTTGTGTGCTGCCGTATGTGTTATGCTGAGTTGTTGGTGTGCGGCTGGGGTGTGGTGGTGGCTGCGGAAATGTTTGGTGCAGTGGTGGTGGGGGAGGGAACGGGGGGAGAGAAGCATGGGGGGGTGTGATGCATCGGCACTCCAATTGTGTGTTCCTGGGGGTGGGGCGTGTGTTGGGATGTTGTGAATTCCCGGGGGTGCCGAGAGAGGTGGAGGTGGGGTGCTGTTTGTCGGTGTTGTGTGCCGGTACATGGTGTTGATGGATGTGCCCATCATGCCTGTCGGCGGAGTTGGCTGCCAGTATGGCTGTGTTGGTTTGTACATCCGTGTTATGGTGATGTCTGACTACACTGAAGATAGCTGCAAAATGGCTGCGGTCCTGAGGCTGTTGAAAGAGATGCTTGCCCAATGCTGTTACCTCAAGCTTCAACTTTCTTGCATACTGACCGCTCTGTTTGGCTCAGAAGCAAATGCGGAGCATGTTTGTCGGGCAGCGATTGCTGGAGGCATCTTGATTCTTCTGAATGAGAATGGCAAAGTATCAAAGCAATAAAAGTAAGAATCAACAAAGAATGCTGCAGGCAAAGTGTTGTCAGGACTTGCTGAATGATGCCAAATCCAACAATGCTGAAATGTCCAGAATGGAACCCCCATTTTTCAGGGGTTCGAACAACGCCTTTGCGTCCCACAATGAACGATTCCCGCCACATATCTCTGTAAGAGATTTTGTAATGTTGAAATTTGCTGCGGATTCTGCCGAAAACCAAAACGCCTTGTTGTCCTTTGGGGCGGCGGGTGCACTGGTCCGCAACGATGTGGACGGTGTGTTCGCTGATGTCCCCCGGTGTGGCGTTGCCATAAATCACACATGCTGGTATTTCAGTGTAATTGTTACCATCGAAGGTATGCTTGATCGAAGTGGGGCGAACGAGGTCTTCTCTCATGATCTTCGCGGCGGTTGCTAAATCTGTACCGTGCCCCGCGGTATAGATGTAATAATCTCCACGTTTGCAGAAGTTCCGAAAGCCCTCCTTGTTTCCCCTTTCCAGGGGATAAATAACATAGTATGGACGCCGTCCGACACCGGCGTCACAACCGCGCTGAGCTCCTCGCAGGCCGAGCGTGTACCGGATTGGTACACTGCATATGCGAACTCGACCAAGGTCTCGTGCTTTATGTTGGTATCGGCTGCAATCTCGGCCAGAGTTTTGGCCAATTTCTGTGCCTCTTCGATGTCGACAGCGTGAGGGGTCGGCTTTTCGTGATCGAAAAGCTCAGAGAAGGGGATGACATCGACCTGTGGTGGTC